>ML784067.1:589699-601371 GCA_009831015.1 Picea engelmannii | reverse complement strand
AGATTTATCAATTGGCTAAAGAAGGTATTGCTCCTTGTATCCTCATAGTGTGCTATCATTTCTTCCGTGAAAATTGTCCAAGTGATGAGTGATTTGCGAGAACAAAGCCATCAATACCACACAAATTGATTAGGTTCTAAATATAAAGAAGCAATTCGTACCTTTTGTGTATGTGGCACATTATGGAGATCAAAGAATTGCTCCATCTATCCATGTGATTGGGTCCTTGCCATCAAACTTCCTCATATCGATCTTAGGAACATGGTTGGTCTTCAAACAAAAGTTGGAGTTTCTCCATTCTTGATTCACCTTCCTTGTGTCCTCATCATGAATTTCATGGGATGCATTTTCACTTTCAGGTGTCTTCTCTATTATGAAATGTTTCAATACTTCCATGATCTCCCCTTTTAAACTCTCCATCATCTCTTATAGTTCATCTTTTGTTACTATCTTCTTTTGTAAATAATTTATGTCCCTATGCATTTCTTCACCTTCATCAAGAGTCCAAGTAGGATTGTTTGGAGGCTTATTTGGTGTAGAAGTTCCCCTTTTTGGGTGGCATGTTGGCCAAGTATCACTTTTGAACCTTTATTTTGAGGTGGTTCTGCTAGACAATCTTTCTTCTGTTGTATCTCCCAAGTTTCGTCCCTTCTGGGTATGCAAATTTATTTTATGTAGTTATCTGATATTTCTTCTTTGCAATGCCATAGGTCTAATCAAAATTGGATGTGACAAGTGGAATTTACGGTAACTTCCCCACAACTTGCTGATTTTTGGCCTTTCCAGGAGATCTCACTTGTATAGCGTGCCCCACACAAAATAATTGATATAAAATTCTAAAACTTGTACCAGAAATACTACAGACTGTCCACGATCCCATGAAACTAGTCCCACTTAATTTGGATACTCTAGGAAGAAGTTATGATTGTTTTACCTGGAACACCTTCTTGAGACTAGTCAATAGGACTAGTCAGATACCCTGTATTATACAGGGTGTAATTACAAATTTAAGATGAACCAGAAGCTAAAATTTTTACCACATACACCTTACTAATTTCCATGAATAACCTCCAGAGTTCAGGGTCTGAAACGTTACAAAAAAATGTTTATAGCGAAAATTCCGCAATGACTCAGTTCAGGATGATTCCAGAACCCTATCTTGTATAGGCTATATCTATGAAAGTATAAGGCCTCAGAAGTTGAAATGTGAACCCAACATGCCTTGATCCGTCTAATAAATATCCTCCAAGCTGTTCGTTCTGAAACGTTGTAGAAAAAAAGTTATAGCGAAAATTCCAAGGTGTCTCAGATGTAGAAGTAAAACCCCAAGACCTTGAGCTATGAAACCATATGTTAAGAACCAAAATATCAATATAGCATAGAAAAACCTCAGAAAAAGTACTCAACTCCTTGAAAAAGAGATAATTGCAGATAATAAGCCTCTTCGAGGGGCAACCTCCTTTTACCCCACTTAAATGTTCAAGTACAAGATGATTCAAAATGAAAATGTATCCTTGGTATATATAGGAGACTAGGAGGTATAATTACAACTAATGGCCTAAAGATGACATAAATAAAATAACATTACTAATATAATATGCCCCAATTAAGGGGTAATCAGCCAATATTAGGGCTTAACATCATTGGTACAGGTTGTTTGGTATAGGTTGTTGGTATAGGTTGGTGCATGGTTGATGCACTTGTTTATGGTACAATTTGATTACAGGTTGTTTGGTATAGGTTGATACACTCGTTGATGGTACATGTTGAGGTACAGGTTGGTGCACTTGTTTATGGTACATGCTGATTACAGGTTGTTTGGTACAGGTTGATGCACTTGTTGATGGTACAGGATGAGGTACATGTTGATGCATGGTACATATTGGTTCAGGTCATTGGTACAGGTTGTTTGGTGCAGGTTTATTGGTACAATTTGTTATAGGTTATTGTTATAGGTTGACAGTGACAGGTTGACAGTGGCAGTGATTGATTTAGTGACAGTGACACTTTGTCTACATTTGACATTTATATTTTAGGGCGATTGAATGGAGAAAGGACATGTGGTCGTAGCCACCTTCTGGTTGTAGCCCGAGAACCTAGGGGGTTGTAGCCACCTTCCGGTTGTAGCCGAAGAACCTAGGGGGTTGTAGCCTCCTTCTGGTTGTAGCTAGAGAATTGGGGAGTTGGAGATTCCTTCAGGTTGTAGCCTGAGAAACTAGGGGGTTGGAGCCTCCTTCTAGTTGCAGTTGGAAAACAAAGGAAGTTGGTGCTAAAAATGAATGTAATTCTTAAAGACATATAATAAAAAGCATTCCATGGTTTTCTTCCGCTTTGGGTTTCCACGTAAAACATTGGTGTACTGTGTATGTGTATGATTTCTCATTTGCTCACTGTTTGTTTACTCTGCAACTATTGGATGATAATGATACATTGATATAACACTTGCATTTTATGGTGAAAAATGATTAAATTTCTCTATTACTTATTCACCCCTCCCTCTCAGTAATCCAACGATTGGTATCAGAGACAGTTCCTTCAGGAAACAATTTAACCACTGGAAGGAGATCATGGATTATTCAGAGAATGGAGTACCAATGTTTAATGGTCATAATGGTTTAAAGTATGAGATGTAGAGCATAAGGATGAAAGTATTTTTACAGGCACAGGGGCATTATATTTGGCTATCAGTTGTTACAGGATACGATTGTTCAAAAAGGGCAAAGACATCAACCAAGAAGGAATTAAAGAAGAATAACAAAATAACAATGGATTTCATCTGGGAAAGATTACCTAATCTGGTAAGAGAAAAGGTTGGTAAATGTTCATCAGCCAAAGAACTTTGGCATAAGTTACATTCCATATATTCTTCACCCATCGCAGGTTCAGAAAATGCCAAAGAATATGCGGATACAAATCAAGAAGAATTATGTTCACCATGTCAAACAGATTCAGAACATGAAGAGTACATAATCACTAGAGGTATGCCATTTTTCCTTAATTGTGAAAACATGGACATATTGAAATAGAATGCCATGAAGGAAATGAGACAAAAAAACTAATTGAAAAGGAGGACAATTATGAAGCAGAATTGACTAGTGCTTTAGATGAACTAAGAGAAGAAAATAAGTCACCCAAGAAAGAACTGATGAAACAAAAGGAAAGTGTTCACATTTTTGAAGAATCCCAACAGGTCATCGAGAACTTAAGAACTCAACTAGAAGAAGCCAGAAAGATTGAAGAAAATATTGAATATCAAAAGCAATATTTGGAAGCCAACATAGCAACACAGAAGGAAGAAGAAAAAATGAGAGAGAAGATACTGACAAATCATCTTAAGGAAAGAAGTAATGATCTAAACCATCTTGAGGCATATTTTGATCAAGAAGAGAAAGGACTTGAAGAAGAAATAATCACATTAAAATTTTATCTTGGAGAAGCAAAAATAACAGAAGAAGTCATCAAGTCTCAGATAATGAATAAAGAAGAAGAGGTTGAGAATCTTGAAGAAGAAGTTGTCACATTAAGAATTAAAATCGTCAAGCTCAACAAGAACATTGAAGAGATAGAAACATCCACATCAGTTATAGAGAATGAAGAGAAGCACTTTAGGTTGGTAGAAAAGAAGAATGAAGAAAACATAAAGAGTTATGCAGAAGTACTCAAAGGAAAGAATCATGGTCAACCCGAATCTAAGAAAACTATTGAAGATACATCTTCAAGAAGACCATCCATGTTCAAGCCACAAAGAAGCTTCAATCATGATCATGACCAGTCAAGGCAAAAATTCAAAAGGACTACACTATAAAGAATATCGTTCACTCCAAGGTATGTAAATTTCTTTTATGGTCATTGTTTTTATTGTACTAATTTTGGACATAAGGTTGCATATTGTAGGGATTATAAAAGAAATGTCCAAGCAAGAAGTGCCTATGTGGCCCCACGTAACATTGAATTTTACAAATGTCATAACTATGGACACATAACTAGTGATTGTAAAAGCACGATCGATACTTCCATGAAAGAGAACATTGATATCATATATAAGAAAGTATGGATAAGAAAACACGAAGATCAGGTAGGATACTTGAGAATGCTAAAAATGACATTTGTTTTTTTTCCTCAAAATCCAAAAGCTAACCAAGATTTTTAAAAGGGGAAAAACAAATTTTAACTTTCATTTATGTTACCCCCCCATCCTAGGGGTAACTAAGGAGATGATGTATCAAGGCCCGTAGGTAGCATACATGGGTTGTTGAGAGCTAGATGATCGACATAGCCCACATTGAGTAGATATAGCCCCTTTTGTCCACCATGAATCACCACTCATCGTAAGCGACATAACAATGCATTTTACACCAGCTTGGTCCATAGAAGGCAATATGTCTTGCTTCATGAGATAGAAAGTACAGTCTCATGGTAAGTGTCACTTAAATATTTGAATCATTTGATCATGTTGCAAAGAGTCCTTTCTTGATTATGGAATGTTTGCTTGGAAATGATATCTTTTTCCTAATTTCACCTTGGTGGTTGACATGGTATCCTAGTAAGTTGGTCACCCTTGAGAAAAGGGTTTCTATTGGGGGGTCTCCTTGAAGGGTCATCGTACCATTCCCACTCATACTTACCACTTTTCACACTTCTTCCCCTCTGTTTCTTCATCTTTTGGGTTTTTGGGTCTGTTATCGCGTAATTTGTACTTTCCCAAAGCCAAAGGCAAGTGGATTCTAAATTGGCGTAACAAGGATGATGACCTATCATTGTCACCTTAATAGGAAACCTATTTCTATTTAGGAGTATATCACAGCACCCCATGGGAGACGTCCCCAGTGAGATGGGGGTTTGAGAAGGCTAAGGTAAAAGTTATAAGAAATTCCCACCCCTCTCATAGGTCACTCTGATCAAAATTTTCAAGGTTTTATTGAGATGAAGAAAAAGACAAATTAAGTGTATCTGCCCAGAACAAGACAACAAGTCGAAAAGAAATGCAATTTGCAAGCACCATATGATGTCAACGCTTAATAAAACCATAAACTTTTGAAAGATAAAAAAGTTGATATAAAACTGAAGCAATGTAAATATTTATAATAACAATGAATATTTAGCAACAACCACAACAATTAGGACTTAATAATTCTTAAAAATGACAAGATACAATAACCTTAAGTTGACATAATGATAATAGTTGTCAGAAGAAATTATGTCAATGTTTAATCAACTTTTAATCTTGCTCTTAGGATGAATTTGTTGTTGTTATAGATGTTTGTAGCAATATTTTGCAACATCGGAAAATTAGTTAGTGAATTAGTCTAGCTTACAATTAGTAGGAGTTAGTAAAAGTCTTAGGGAAAATGGTTTAAGAGTTGTTTGGTCAATCAATCACTTGTGAGGAGTGGACTAGTGCCTTTTAGGGTAATGGAGTCAAGGTTAACAATGACAACTCTTAGAGGAAAACAATAATGATAATAGATAACCTAAAGGGAGGGATGATATGATTGAGGTGTTAGTAACCTAAGGCCTCAATATCTAAACCCTAGAAGGAAAGATTGCTAGAAAGTAAGTAACCTTAGGCCCTAGCAATTTCCTTCTTCCTTAGATTAAATTTGAAGTAAAATGTATGAAGCTAATGAGGTAATGCTACTAGAGTGCTACAAAGGTAGGGCTCTAGTGTATTCTTCAAAAGATATGTCCTCTAGCAACTTCAAGTAGGTGGAAAATTATAAGGAAAAGGATAGTAACATATGCTTCTCCCCTAGGGTTTCAAACTAGCAATTTCATAATCTTCGAAATGAACAAGCGAATTTACCATAACCATTCAAAATAAAATGAAGAATTGAAGATTTACTTACTTCATCAAGAATAATCTAGCAACAAACCCTAGTTGAAGACTTTCCACCATGAAAAATGTCAAAATACACCAAGATTAGCCTCTCCAAGAAGTTGCGCACCACTTAATTTCAACCAAATACCCTTAAAGAGGGCCGAATTTCAGACCTCACTCTTGTGTGAGTGAAAGATGATGAAAAATTGAGAGTTTTGTCTCTCTGTTTATACAATATCAATGACCTTTAATTAAAATTTAGGTCAGAAAAGGCCGACATGGCCAAATTACATCAAAAATCCAGTTTTTACATAAATTCAAAGAATTAAACCCTAAAATGTGAATTAGAGGTGACATCATTCCCTCCTAGGGTGACATTGGGCCTCATAAGTGGGACGTCAGGCTCCATGAGAAAGAGGCTAGGCCTTCCAAGGCCTCCAGATGATGCCACATGTGCCACCTAGCACACAACTACCTCCATAATGTCCATTTGATTTTGGGTGACATCATGGGCCTCCCAAGACCAATTTTCATGGGGGAGAGCAAGATCCCCCTAGGTCCTAGCCTGCCAAAGTGTCTCTAGTGGAACATCCTTCGTTTTCTCTGATGCAAGCCTCTGGTGTCTCTCTACCCCTGGCTGGGGTCACATCATCCATCTGATGGGATTTTATCCCCATGGAGGTTCGAGCTAATCATCTCCACATATGTACCTATCCACCAAGCATGGTCCTGCAACAACAAAAAGTAAACCCTCCATGGGATCATAAGTCACAGGGATCATAACAATTCCAATCATGTATAATAATGAAATTACCAAAACATGTGCATCAAAACCCTCTGTACCCAGACAAATGATCAAAGATGTTACACAGTTTAACAAGCCAGGTTTGGAGAGGGTCTCATGATGTCCTATTGGGCTAATCCTCCTCAAGTTTGGGGTGTTTCCTAGGTGAAGACCAATCTAGGTCATGTAGGTGTATGAAATGATGTAGGGAATGTTTGGGCAAGGGGTGCAATGATAACAAGGAAATGTAGGTCTTACCTGTGGGTGCCTTTGTAAAGGGCAAGTTGCACCTTGTCATGGATGCCAATGTTTCCTAGCTGATTCAATGCCTTTTATTATTTGTCTTATTTCTTTTTCTTTTCAAGAGAATAGCTAGAGGACATTGTCCTGGCATGGTGACTAGTGGTGACAACGTTACCCACAAGCACTTCATGGAAATGAGAAGGTTGGCTCGTGATGATACCCCCTTTCTCTTCGCTATGCCACCAAGAGACACTACCCTGGTTTGGTGACCAGATGGATGACAATGTCATACCACTACATGCCGATGGACCTAATAGGCTGACTCATGATGAGACCTCCTATCCACCAACTAGATCTTGAGTTTTATTTATTTTATGGGTCATCTTTTCTGGCCGAGAAGCCATTTATTTATTTCTCCGGAATCCCTTGGTGAAGCATCTCAAGGTTTCATTTTGGATTTTAACTTTTTCCAGCTACTTTTACCCTTACTAGATTGGAAAACCCTAGCTTGGAAAACCCAATGCTCAAACCAAGGTAGGGGAAATATGAGAGGGACAATGATGAAAAGTGGTAAGTATGGAAGGAATGGACGATGAAATTTCATAGACCCACCCAGTGGCAACTCATCCCTAAGGGAACCAACTTACTAGGGCACTTGGTTATCCTCTCCAGGGATGGATAAGTTAAAGAGAATAATTTACAAGCAAACATCATGAAACAAAAGAGAGTTTAGTGAACATATTCAAATGCTTCGAAAATCAAAGTGACACATACCATGATACCTAGACTCATTACCTCAGGGAGAAATACCCACTGCTACTTCAGAATTAGGTCGACGGGATGGTTGTTGCTGCTGCTGATAGATAGGACACACTGAAGAAAAGATGGGCCCTCCAAGTCCAAGATCAATTCATATGGCTCTCGGTACTCCATGTCTAGGACCTATGGGCCTCGAGACATAATCTCCTTAGTTATCCCCAGGATAGGGGATAACAGGGTCTATTGATCCCAAGAAGGATTTGTACCTCATTTCATTGAAAGAAGAGGATAAAGTCCCAGAGGTGTTGCAACCAACACTGTAAAAATCAAAGGACATAAAATATCATTATAGATACTTTCCCTAAGCTCCTAAGATCCATGAAACACTTCTCTATAAGAAATAAAGGACTTTAAAAAGAAAATAAATAAAAAGTGTCTCACTTGATGGGGGAATGTTGTGGTGTTCTTTAATTTCTAGTGCACATAACACTCAATGTGTTCTAACTTCAGGTGGTGTTGTGGTGATCGTTTTTTTCAATTTCACATAGCACTCAATGTTCATATTTAAAAAAAAACAGGGAAAAAGGAAAATAAAGGGCTTGGAAAAATGTTGCATTGCAAAAGAAGGAATGCAATGCACACTCAACAAAGGCACCCATAAATAAGACAATATGAACCTTTGAGTCATATTCCCAAGAGTCTTTCCCCAATCCACCTCATACTCATTACATGATCTAGATAGGTTCTTATTGGGAAATATTCCTTGACTTCGGGATTGGCCTACCCAATAGGGCACCATGACATCCCTTCCATACTTAAATTTGGCAAAGTTATAAGGTCTTTGAGAATTTGTTTAGTTTTAAAAGGGGGGATTTAATGCACTTGTTTGGGTGTTTCTTTTATTAAATGTGGATTACTTGGCATGATTCATATGACTTGTGGACCCTTGGAGGGATTACTTGTTTGTGTTTGTAGGACCTTGCCTGGTGTAAGCTATTGATGAAGAGACTATGCCTCTTGGATCTTCACAGGGGATTGAAATCCCATTGTAATGTACCCCAAATTTCCCAAATAATTTTTTTGTTTGTTAGGGGAAATTAAAGTTCCTTGAATCTCCAATATTTGATTGTGACACAGAGATAATCCATTAACATATATTTATTTCTTTATTGTATGCATAGCATATTTATCGTCGTTATTGGATTGGAATTATACACTTATTTGTATTGAAGAAAATTGCAACCAAGACTGTCATGGCCCTTAGAATAACCACCATATCTATGTCAAGACATGCTATCCATAATATAGCGCATAATAGACTATCATTAATCCTCTATCGTCCACTTCTACATAATTCTCCTAGCTCCGATCAACAATGTATACTATAGACTATCATATAGTCTATCTGTAACATTAACCATAACGACGCATATCGTTTATCATATAGATTTTCATACAGATACCTTCACAATAATACTATATATATATATATACATTGTTTACCACATAAATTATCATATAGATACTCTAACACTACCACTATCCTTAACAATATACATATCGTTTAACACATAGACTATTATGTGGATTCCATAATCCTAACACTATTCATAACAATACATATATCGTTTACATATAGTCTATTGTATGGGTACCATAAGATTGTATGACTTTAGTATAGTGAAACAAATATTTTCCATAACATTGTTAGCAACCCTACCTGACTGGCAACATAACTCAACAATAAAGGGGTTCGAAACCATTTTAATGGTGGCTGACAGGTCGGGTCCTGTAGGCATTTAATCTTGGCCTGGTCCATTAATGGGGAGACCTATCTCGTACCCTCCATATTTGACACATAGGCGATACTACCCAACATGGGCTCACACCCTCCCTTGAATTCACATGACAAAGAAATAGGGTGTACCAACTGCTATCACTCCTCTCGCGAGGCCTTCGAGGTAACATTTATTCATTGTGTGCCCCATTTGTTCCTATAGAATGAGTTTTGTCTCTACGTTTGAAACACAACCGGTGCATTTGGTGAAGTTCGTCTCTGGTGCGTGATGGAAAAAGAGCAATGCATACTCGGGGTTCTCTACATGCCAAGTAAGTAAATGATTTCATTTTTTATGACCTGTGTTAGAATTATTCCATGATGTAATCTCTATTTTATGCAAATGTAATTAGTTATCAGACCTTGTGTTTCATTTCTCTATTTGAGGGTTGACGGTTACGTTCGTATGCATTTTCTACCCAAGATTTCCACGGGGTTTATGGCTTCGGGTTTGGAGATTTATTGTGTTTCCCTCTTGGTTGACTGTTAGGCTTCTAACCTATACTCATCATGGTCCTTTCCCATTCTAACCATGGCCTGAATAATTTTAATGTTAGACCCTCTGCGTTTGTCCTTTTATTCATTGTTGTAATATTGTTATTATTATCTTCTGAGACTCGTCTAGAGATCCCAAGACTTTCTACGCTACTTGCCATTATTCAGACTTGTCTGTTGTTGACGCTCCATAAGAAATTCACTCTGTATAATATAAGGCAATACTAAACATTTGTCGGAAATTTGTATTTACCTTCTGTGTATATAAAATAACAATGTTAACCCTCTTTGGGAATTTGTAATTTACGCATCATGTATATCAATAACAATATTAACCCTCTGTGGGGATTCATAATTTACGCTCTGCGTACATAAATAGTAACTCTCTGTGGGAATTTGTAGTATATGCTCTATGTATATAAATAGTAACCCTATGTGGGAATTCATAGTCTACGCTTTGTGTATATAAATAGTAACCCTCTGTGGGAATTCGTAGTCTACGCTCTGTGTATATAAATAACAGTATTAATCCCTTTGTGGGAAATTCATGTTTACCTACTGTGTATATAAATAGCAACATAATTTGTGTGAACACAATGCTTTCTGTACCCTCTAGTTGTAAAACAAATTCTCTATCGGGAAGGATCGTGGATTATCCCGCGACCACTTGATCTCTTATCTGATAGAACTAAATCGTTTATGAAAAGGGTTCGAGCATGTTTTTGCACAATCAGTCTTCAAACTATGTATTGGGTCCTTGCTGTAAGGTTATTTAAATTTTGTGGTTCATTGTGAACAAAAAACAGGTCGCATCCTATGCGCCTCTTATGGTTTTTTATTGATTTAATGTGAATATACACAGGGTTCAAAGAAATATAAATGTGTGCTTTTTGTTTTATTAATCTATGCACAATCTATTTCGATGCTAGTTATTTACTGTCACCTCTCCTTATTTTATAAGTGGAAAATTCTATGCACGAATACATGTAATTAATGATGGGACCCTTGCCTGTTTTACGAGGGTACCCATCAGTCGATTTTGGGTCCACTCCTCCTCCTCCTAGATCATGGACAGATTATCACAAAAGAACAAAAGGCGATTTGATTCTTCGTCAGACTCAAGATAATTATTTTCCTTGAATTATTCTTATTGTTTGATCTCCATAGAATTAAAATGTTAGCACAATTTACTAAACCCCCTATTACTTTCTTTGCAGGTTGCACAAGTTGGAGAAGTCGGATAAAGGAATAATCTTACTCGAAAGGTATTCAAGTTCCAAGTCCTTGCGCACATTAACTTTGGTTATAACTAGATTATGTGTACAGTTTCTTAGAGTTCTGTTTAAAAAACAGGGGGCTATGGAGTCTTTGGTCTATGGTACTCCAACTGTAATATTTGAACCATGATCGATTGAATACAAAGGTTGTTTTTGTAAAATACTTTGAACAAGGTTCATTTGAACATGACAACTACTTTTGCAATACACTTGTAGTCTACTGAATCACTATCTTTCTGTGGTGATAGATAATATAAAGAATATATATGGATTGTTATTCTTTTACCTATTCTTTACATGTTATCAACTTGGTAAACACAACATCGAAGTTTATTCCTTATTACACCTTTTCTATATAGTGATTGTTATGTACAGATTTGAATAACAATGCAAAATTATATATATAATCCAATGGTTTTCTTTATGTATGAGCATATATATATAGTTAGCTATATATAT
>ML784067.1:511637-584923 GCA_009831015.1 Picea engelmannii | reverse complement strand
CAAGAAACAGAGAATAATGCTTGCACAACACGTATAATAATATAAAAATAAGCAGGAAAATGTATAGAAGTATAGTATAATAATAATAATAATAATAATAATAATAATAATAATAATAATAATAATAATAATAATAATAATAATAATAATAATAATAATAATAATAATAATAATTAGAATTAAAAAAATATATATATTGGGTTTCTATCCCAATATCCAAAGTTGAGCCAACATGCTACCAAAGTCTACGAAGAATTGAGCACTTTGGCAATTTAAAGTCAACACACACACTCAAGGCACCAAGGAGAAACCCAATGGAGGAGTATGGTAAATTCACTACATGCCAATCTCCAATTAAGACCAGCACTAACGCCAAGCCAAACCTCCCAGTCAAAGTCTACAAACAACACACAGGCAACAAATAAATTGGTAAGTCCTTACTACAATACAACCACACAAAGCCCAGTGCTAACGCCAAGCCCATGACGCCTTGCCCTGCCTCATTACAGTTCCAAGCCCACAAGCTAAACCAAGCATCAACATACGAAATCCCAAAACCAAGTGCAAGTGCTAAGTCACAACCACAGAAAACCTACACCGAATACAAGCCACGATGTAGGAGGAGCCCGCAATAGGGGTTTCTTTATCACAACGCCCACAAAGGCCTTACACATTTGACAAGGTTTAAGGCTGCAGTAACATACTAAGGTTGATATTGAGCTTAGAATGACAATGCTGCAGGCAAGCTGTAAATTGTTGCTAGAATTCAAGATCGCTGATGCTACCAGAAGGCCAAAGGCAGTAAGAATGATAAATTGTCAAGGCAACACCATCTTCTCAGTTTACCTCTCTAATACCGCCAAATCACAAACATAGAAATTGATGTCAAATAGGAAAGGAAATCAGAGCACACAGAGCAAGAAGAAAACTATACTTGAAAAACTATTAGGGTTGCAAAAACTATTTTCAAGGAGAAAATAAAACGAAGATAAAGTTCTGTTGATACAAAACATACTCCAAGAGAAAATGATTCAAAGATGTGCAACATTGACATGACCAAAAATCACAAAAATAAAGAAATCTGAGAAACCAATTAGTAGAGTAATATGTAATGGACAGACATAAGAGCTAAATGAGGTCAAATATTGCAAAAATGAAGGCACAAAAGGAGCTTTAATCTGAAATCATCGTAACATTGGAAGTTCCGCTTTGATTTGCATAAATTTTAACAGAATCAGACCACTACCCGTCACAATCTAACCCTCGCGCCATAAGGTAACCCTCAAGACCCAAGACCAAGCACCAAGCCCACAGACCACTGGGGAATAGGGTGCTCTGCGCGTCCCTCCACTTCCCAAGCCAGGGCTACCAAATCAAACCATCACACACTCCATCCATGGTGCTCTTTGGCTACATAAAATCCACCGTGTTCGATTGTTTCTCTGCTTTAAGCTGCCAGTGCACCAAAGCCAATCTCAAGATCAAACGCATACCAGGTCACGAGGAAAGAGCCAACAATACAGTCTGTTGCACTACTGAGGGAAGAGGAACCCTCGTGCCGTAGCTGCAAAGGAAGATGGAGTATTGTGTGATGTACGAGTGAGAGCGGGGGTAGGGTTTAGGTATTGAGAGCGGGAGGGGGCACATGGGCCTCATGCGAGGACCCACGATGCCCAACCTTGATTATTTAATTTCTTTTAATTTTTTTTCTTTTATTTCTATTTAGTTAGTAAATATTTATTTATTTATTGATTCTTTTTATTTTTTATTTAAATAAATTACAAATTTTTTTTAGGAAATAAACATGCATAAAGTATTATTAAATTATTTTGTTCTAAAAACGTTTTTTTTTATAATATATATAATTATTAAGTTACAAATTTTATTTAATTTTTCTTTTCTATATAGAGAAATATAAAGCTTTAGGTTTTTATTTATAAGTTAATGAATTAAAAAAAAATGTTAATGTTAATAAAATTTATTAATTTGTTAATGTTAAAAAAAATTTAATTATTAATGTTAGTAAAAGAAATTTGATGCACATTGGCAAGTGTGTAATGGTGCTAGCATAGCTAGCCAGGGGAGAGAGTCAGTAGTTTACTTAGGCAAAGACACCAAGCTTAGATGCTTTAACCCTGACCTAGCCACTTACCCTAAAGAGAGTAAACATCTGTTTACAGAGAAGTAAAAAAAAAAAACTTATGCCTAACCCTATGTTTACAAGTATAAGTTGAGCGATTATGAACTGCCTTAGACTCTTCCTTGACAAGAATTTGGTTTGATGAAGATTCAATTATACATGATGGTTAGGACTCAGGGAAATCTAGGCCGAGGGTCATCATTGCAAGGACCGCCAACGTCAGCGTTGCAACCACTATCGCTTGAATTAGCTCTCATTTTGTTCTCTTTGGAGGCTATTAATGAGACTTTAAAGGGGCGACAACCAACATATGTTGAAGTGGAATCCCCACCATATGGAGTGGGTTACCCTGAAGCATCGAGGGATTCAGAGGGAGGGCCTCCACCCGAGGACATCACTAGAGAACTATAGAAGATCAAACTCCCAAAGTTTGTTGGGGGTCGTGCCAGTGAATGTGCAGAGGCATGGTTGGAAGGAATGGCATGATGTTTCTCCTTAAAAGACTATTTTTCCACATCAAAGGTGAAAATAACAATCTTTCAGTTGAGGGACAGTGCCTTGAACTGGTGGGGTAACTTGGAGAGGCAAGTGCACCTTACCCCAGGCACCATCTCATGGGAACTTTTTGAGGAAAGCTTTCAGAGGAAATATTTGTAGGCTTACTACGAGGAACAACAGGTGGGAGCATTTCATGCTCTAGTTCAGGGAAACAAGACTGTGGAAGAGTACAAGATCAGGTTCATGGAGTTGGTAAAATATGTCTCGTACATGGTTACTGATCAACGATAGGTGGAACATTTTTTCTATGGGTTAAACCCTAATATAAGGGCCATGGTACGAATGTGGAAACCGTTGTCAGTAGCGAAAGCAGTTGAAAATGCACGTTATGCAGAGGAACATATGAACTTAAATGGAGGTATGAGATTGACCTTTCCACATCATCCTAGATTTATGGGGAAGGCCCGTAGTACCTTCTCCAGGGGAGGGAGATCTAGGCCACCTCCTTATGGTAATAGAGTCACACCAAGGAAAGTTGCCACATGTATTTCAATGGCAGTGAGTGCAGCATCCCACTCGTCACCAATTACGCAGGCAGGTCCACGACCTTCTCAGGGAGCAACAAGTAGGGGCAGGGGCTCCAGGGGAAGGAAATCATTTCAGATACCACCACAAAGTAGTGCTCAAGTTCCATCTCGTTTTACATGTTGGGGATGTGGAGGACCCCATTATCAGTGTGACTGCCCAGAGTTGCAAGAAGGATTTGTGCATAAAGAAGGAAAGGCCCCGATGGGAAGAGAAAGTGGTAGCCACCAGATTTATGTAGTGGTTATAATTTCCAGGAAGAACATCAATCCACGGTGGTGGATTCGTCAGGTACGCTAAATCATGTCAATGTTAAAATTTTATTTGATTCTGGTGCTACAGATAGTTTCATTTCACCATCTGCATTAGAAAAGAGTGGGTTGGCAGCCTACGAGCACAATGAATTTAAACAAGTTGAGATGGCTTTGGGGGAAAAACAAGCGGTAGGACCTAGCGTTGATAATTGTCTAGTAGACCTGGGATTTTGTACTACCAGGTTAAAGGTATACATCATTGCTTTTGGGTTGTATGACCTAATCATTGGAATGGATTGGTTAGAAGCCCATCGAGCTATAGTAGATTGTTTCGCGAAAAGGGTGCTTTGTGTTGACAATGAAGGAAGGCCAGTAGAGATCCACGGTGTACGGAGAAAGGTGTCTCTATGCTTTTTCTCGACTATGAAGGTTAAACGATGCATGAGGCAAGGGTGTTGACTATATGTAGTGGAAGCAATGAATGAAAGAAAAGTACCCTCCTTGGATCAGTACCCAGTATTTTCAGAGTTTAAGGATGTTTTTCCGAAAGAGTTGCCAGGGTTACCTCCTGAGAGGGAGCTTGATTTTACTATTGAGCTAAAACCTCGTGCAAATCCAATTTCCAAGACTCCGTATAGGATGAAAATGCTAGAACTTTGTGAGTTGTAGATGCAATTGAAAGAGCTACTCGACTTAGGGCTAATAAAGCCTAGTGTCTCGCCTTAGGGTGCACCAGTAATTTTTGTGAAGAAAAAAGATGGTTCCTTACGACTATGTATATATTACAGGGAATTAAACCATGCTACAGTGAAAAATAGGTACCCAATTCCATGAATAGATGATCTCTTTGACCAGATGAAAGGAGCAATGATATTCTCAAAAATTGATTTGCGATCAGGATATCACCAGTTAAGGATTAAGGAAGGTGATATTCCTAAAACTACATTTCAAACTTGGTTTGGGCATTACGAGTTTGTTGTAGTAACTTTCAGTTTGACCAATGAGCCAACAATATTCATGAGCCTCATGAATGGTGTATTCCGGAAGTACTTAGACCGCTTTGTACAGGTCTTTCTAGATGATATCCTCATCTATTCCAAGAACGAAAGAGAACATGAGGAACACTTTTGAGTGGTGTTGTCCTACCTTAGAGAGAACAAATTGTATGGAAAGTTGTCAAAGTGTTCCTTCTTCCAGAAATAAATTCACTATTTAGGTCATATAATTTCCGGTGAAGGAATCTCTGTGGACCCAGAAAAGTTAAAGGCCATTATGGAATGGTCAGCGCTGAAAAATGCTCATGAGGTAAGAAGCTTCATGGGGCTAACATGTTATTATCAGAGATTTGTGGAAGGGTTCTATAAAATAGCGAAACCCATCACCACTTTGTAGCACAAGGGGGTCAGGTATGAATGGACAAAAGAATGTGATAGTGCATTCATCGAGCTTAGGAGGTTACTAACTAGTGCACCAATTCTACGAGTGTCAGATATGGAAAATGACATCACAGTTGGCACGGATGCCTCGAAGCAAGGATTGGGAGCCATGCTAATGCAGGATGGAGGAGTGATAACATATGCGTCAAGGAAGTTGAAGCAACACAAGGATATTTATGCTACTCAATATTTAGATTTGGCAGCTATAATGCTAGCTCTGAAACTTTTGAGGCACTATCTAGTGGGGTGAAACTTTGAGCTAAAAACAGACCATGAAAGTTTAAAAAATCTCTTTACTCAAATGGATATTAATTCCAGAAAGAGGTGATGGAGTGAGTTTATGAGTGAGTACGATTTTGGTATTTCGTACATCAAGGCAAAAGAAAATGTGGTCGCAGATGCCTTGAGTAGGAGACCACGTGTCTTCTCCTTGGTACCCTTAAAAGTCAATCTAAGGGAGCATGTGTTTCGCAACTCCTTGGAGATAGTTGGTATTTAAAGGTTACTTCAACCCTTCAGAGTGGGAGGCAATTAGATCCAAAGTATGAAGGATATATCCTGGAAGCAGATGGACTATTAAGATATCAAGGAAGGATGTACATCCTCGAAGGTGGGGATATTTGAAGCATCATACTGAAGGAAGCCCATAGAGTACTTTATTGTGCGCACCCGGGTGTGAAGAAAATGTACGCAGACATGAAAAAGATTTTATTCTGGGTAGGCATGAAGCACGATGTAGTCCATTTCGTTGACAAGTGCCTAGAGTGTCAACAAGTGAAATCCAACCACCACCACCCAGAAGGTCTCCTACAACCACATGATGTCCCTATGTCAAAGTGGGAATTCATTTCTATGGATTTTGTTGTGGTGTTGCCACTCACATATCATAGACACAATGCCATTCTTGTGATAGTTGATAAGTTAACCAAGAGTGCTCATTTTATTTCGGTTAGAGACACTTACAATGTCACTGATCTGGCACGCATGTTTGTAAGTGAGGTCATTTGTTTGCACGTGATGCCCAAGAAGATCATTTCAGATAGGGACTCCAGATTCACTTCGAGGTTTTGGACAAGTTTGCAGTCAACGTTGGGGATGTAGTTGAACATAAGCACAACTTATGATCCTGAAACAGATGGGAAAACTGAGAGAGTAAATCAGGTCATGGAAGACATGCTTATGATGTATGTTATGGATAATCAAATCCATTGGGAGAAGTACCTACCTCTGGTAGAGTTCACCTACAATAACAATTTTGATAGCTCCATCGAAATGCCACCCTACGAAGCTCTATATGGAAGGCCATGCAAAACACCATTATGTTGGAAAAGATTAGAAGACCGAGTGACAGCTGGGCCATAATTGATTCAAGATATGGAGGAACATGCGATACAGATTAGGCAGAGACTAAAGGAAGCACATGATAGACATAAAAGTTATGATGATGCACATAGGAATGAACGAAGTTATAAAGTGGGAGATCAAGTTTTCATTTGTATTAGGCCTAATAAGAGAACCATTCGGTTTGGGAAGGGGACAAATTTGTCACCTCGATTTATAGGACCATTCAAAATCTAAGAGAAAATTGGACCCATTTCCTATCGTCTCGCACTACCACCCCACTTGCATAAAACTCATAATGTTTTTCACGTATATATTCTACGTCATTATGTTGCTGACGAATCACATAAACTAAATTGGAAGGAATTGTAGGTATCGAACGTGGGAACCGTCACAGTAGAACCGTTACACATATTGGACCGTAGAGTCCGATAGCTCAGGAACCGTCTGGTAGACCAAGTTAAGGTCCAGTGGGACAAGTATAGCCCAGGATCTGCTACTTGGGAGGACGCCGAGACATTACGACGATATTATCCCTCACTTTTTTTACCACTTCAAGAATATGTTTCTCGAAGGTTGAGTGTATGTAACGCCACCTTTTGACTCAAATAACTAGGATTACCTGAGGCCTAATCACCTTTATTTTCTATTCACTGTGAAACTATTAATGCCACACTTGAACTTTTAAGATGTAGGAACCTATGTGAATGCCAATTCTATGAATGTTTAACATTATTTAAATGATGATGGATATTGTGAAATCTATTATGTGAGTGTCAATTCTATGAATGTTTAATGTTATTTAAATGATGATGGATATTATGCAATCTATTATGTGAATGTCAATTCTATGAATGTTTAACGTTATTTGAATGATGATGGATATTATGTAATCTATTATGTGAATGTCAGTTCTATGAATGTTTAACGTTATTAAATGATGATGAATGTTATGCAATCAATTATGAGAATGTAAACCCTATGAATGCTTAACATTATTTAAACTATGGGGACATTATGCGATCTATTTATAACTTGGAAATTTTGACATTTAAAGTTGTTGGTACATGGATATTAAATTGAGATTATGGTTGAATGTATTACATGCTGATAATGCACAGATATGTATAAGTTTGTGTTATAGACTAATCTACAGGTCAATGGGCTATGAAATAGTCAAAGGATAATGGTAATAAAAGTGGATGTCATGAACACCGATCGAGAAACAATATGGTATGAATATTTGTATGTGAAACTATGTTGGTCCAAATGCATTGCTATGATATGTGAACCAGTGCAGGTTTTTCAGATGGTGAGACTACCTAAAACTGAATATATGATTACAAAATTCCCAACAACACAGTGCCACTGTATATTCCATGGTAGGGTGTGGACCCTAGTCCTATTAGCAGGGGTGGAGGCATTTCCCATCGTGTATCCTTTGAAACTTGGAGTCATGGGAGGACGGTGTTAGCTCACGCCCCCCTAGACATGTGATGATGACTGTCAGTTGCATGCTGGGGAAGCTTTGTCAAGAGAGTGACACTTCCGCTTACGGGTTCTATTTGGAATTAGCTCAATATAGTTGATGCTCCAAGATAGTCCAGCAGAGGAAGGATAGGAATGGAAGACAGACGTAAGTTAGGGAGGAAGGATGAATAAAAATAGTTGAGAGTGTATGGGGATTTGCCTTATAATGGAATTTATTGTTTTCCCTTCTGAAAAGAAAATATGTATATAAGTATATTCATAATTACTTAACTGAACTACAATTTGTCTAAATGAACATTTTTGAGCTAAATTATTGTAATTAAGGGATTTTGCGAACATTTTAATTGGTTTATTATCTTTTATAAAATGAGTAGTCTTGTTGATTGGATTAGACACATACAAGAATTACTATAGGTGTGATAATTATTGTCATTAGTACATGCGCGAGACTTGTATGTGCTAGCTACAAATGCCTTTCTTGCACATGTACACTAGTATGTATAAGTTTTCTTTTGCTTACTTACTGATAATGTTGTTCATTGGATATGAATGTATGAACCATGTGTCATTTTCCTTGTATTGTAAATTACTCTAACTTCGGAACGAATTTTCTTGAAGGGTGGGTGTATGTAACAATCCTAATTAATTATTTAATTATCATGAATAATAAATATTAGTTTAATAAGTATTAGTTTAATGAATTATTAAAATAGATTTGATTAAGAATTTATTATAATATAATTGTTATTGGTAGTTGAACCAATTTATGGGAGGGATAAGGTGGTTGAGTGATTAATGAGGGGAAGGTAGTTGCATAAGGGGGGGAGAAGGAAGCCAAGGGGGAGGAGAGGACTCGGGAAGGGGATCTCTTTTGGTTGAGTGATATTTTTAATTTATGGGAAGGTGAGAAATTGGGAGAGGGAGAAGGACAAGGGAGGAAACAGTTTGGGCTGCATTTGTTTTACTTACAACTTGCGTGAGGACTTTCACAGGGGCACATGTTTCTAGGAATTTTGGGCTCGAGGGCTAGGAGACCATAAAGAATCTTGGGGCCAGGGAGTCAAAGAGGTTGTTCCTAGTTGGCTGGGAGGTTAATTAGTTTGGGCAGGATTCATCAGCATCAGGTTGAGCTTCAGTTCAACATCAGATTAGGTTGAGCTTCGGTTCAACATTAGATTGAGGTAAATACATTTCATTATCATTATGTTCATTATTATACTATTTTTCATTATGTTCATTATGCTGTTGTTCATCATAATATTTTTTTTGTTGTTCATCATTATACTATTAAAACTATCAATTATTATGCTGGTAAATAAAGAAGTAAATAAGATAGAGTTTTTGTATTTATATTTATGTTTTATGAGGCTCTGTATGCACAGGCTTTACACACCAACACAAATTTATCCAAATATTGAATGAATATACTATTCATCAAACACATAAAGGTTACTGGTGCATTAGTAAGACCAAACAAAATTACGACAAACTCATAGTGTCTATAACGTGTTCTGAATGTTGTTTTATTTATATCTTCGTCTTTTATTTTGACTTGGTGATAACCATAACTTAACTCTAACTTAGAGAAGATCCTTTCTCCTCGAACACTATCAAACAGGTCGTTAATTCTGGGTAAAGGATACTTATTATTGATTTTCATCTTATTTAGTTGTCGATAGTCAATGCAGAGTCTCAAGGTCCCATCTTTATTTTTAACAAAGAGAACTAGTGCTCCCCAAGGTGAGACACTTGGTATGATATATTCTTTATCTAAAAGTTCTTGCAACTGAATTTTCAGTTCTGTTAATTCGGGTAAACTCATTCTATAGGGTTCCTTAGATATCGGGACAGATCTAGGTAGTAGATTGATAGAGAAATCTATCTCTCTTCTTGGAGGTAGTTCTGTTATTTCAACCACAAATACATCTATAAACCCATGTATGACTGCACAGTCCTATAAACTGGGTTTGTTTTCCTTTTCTAACAGACTAGTTACCTAAACAACATAAACTTAGTAACCTTTGTTCATACATTTCTTAAACTACATGGTTGATATCTGCCTAACCGAAACTGGTTTTCTGATCCCTTGTATCGTCCTAAATGTGTTGTTTTTGCCTATGTAAATAAGTGATTTTTTGTAACAATTTAATATTACTTTATGTTTCTCTAACCAGTCCATTCCAATGATTATATCGTAAGATCCCAAAGGTAAAATGTTCAGATCTAACTTTGTACTTTGACCGTCTATGCTGAGTTCACATTCAAGAATAAAATCTGTTACTTTTCTCTTGGTCCCTGTTGCTAACTGTATTAACCAGGACTTAGCATGCTTTATTTTCTTGAGTTTGTTTAATTCAACTAAACCAAGAGTAACATAACTCATAATAGCTCTTGGTTCATTTAATATGGAAATGCGGTTATCATGAATTTTACCTTCAACCTCCACGATAGTGGATTGATGATCAACTTGACTTCTATCCAAAACTGTATTAATTATGTGCATGCTTCTGCCCATATCTCCTATTGTCGAAGCTTCTTGCAGGTTATGGACTGTAGTTCTTGCCGTGGAAATTAAGTGTGGACAATTTCTTATCAAGTGTAGTTCTCCACACTCCCAACACTTCAATGGTTCTTTGGGGCTGTCCCCAACTTTCTTGAATCCCAGGTTAACTGGTCTACCTCCCCCTTGAGCACTTTGAGTTTTGGAATGATAGTCCGTTTTTGGAAACTTTTTTTCATATTCTGGAAAGGGGCTAGTTGGAAGCCTTTCTTTCGCTGATTTATTCTGTCTTGTTTCTTGTCCTTCCATGCCTTTGGAATTTTAGACCTCTATTTGTACTGATCATAACACATCTGAGCCTTTCTAAGCACTTCATTTAAAGTCTTGGGATTGCCAAATTCAATTATGTCTTTGTATGACTGTGGTAGACAACTTAAGAATCGTTGTATCTTTACTTTGTCTTCCTTGATGTATGGTACAAATCTCAATAGTTCTAGAAATTTATTTATCAAATCGTCCATGTCATTTTTCTGAGTCTTAGCTCGTAGAATTCCTTATTCTTTCTTTCGTAATAGATTTCTGACAAATATTTCTTCTTGAAATATTTCTTAAAATCTGACCATTCCATTTTTTTCTCTTTCAATCCCTTATCCAATTTTAGGTCTTGCCACCAGATAATTTATTTTCCCTTCAAGTTGTAAATGGCCATTCTAACTTTCATATTACTAGAGTAATTGTAAATGTGTAAGTATTTCTTTATATCTAGTAGCCATGCTTCAGCCTCTTCACCCGTCCTTGATTCTCTGTCAAAGGTGGATGGTTTTATTTTCTTGAATTCACCTTCCAGGTGATCTACTTGTTTTCTTTTTCTTCCTGTAGCTGTTTTGTTTCCTGTCATGGGTGTGTCTTTGAAAGAACTATTCTCATTTCCTGTTTCATGACCAGATTTTTTAGAGGACCTTTTGCTAACTTCTTCCTCCTTGTCATTGTCTTTTGGGCTCTTCTTGGTTACTATACTGCGCAACAACATTTCATTTATTTATAACTAGTCTTCCTGTGCCTTTTTCATCTTTTCATTATCTTCTTTAAACACTTGTAATTCCACGATGAGGTTTTTCATTGTTTCAAAAACCTGGGTGTCTGAACTTCCTTCGTTGTTATGCCCTGGTTCTTTAGAAATTCCTTGATTTGTATTCTCTTCAGGTATGATTTCTTCTTCATTCTGTGCTGACATTATCACAACAAACCAACAATTTTTATGTTTGTAACATTAAACATATTTGTTAGTTTTTCTTCAATAGAAATTAAAAACTTAAAATAATTTGTCCTTGCCCTGAGGTCCAAGTGATGTAACCTTCAGCTCTGATACCATATGTAATGTACCCCAAATTTCCCAAATATTTTTTTTTTTTGTTAGGGGACATTAAAGTTACTTTACTCTCCAATATTTGATTGTGACACAGAGATAATAAATTAACATATCTTTATTTATTTATTGTATGCATAGCAAATTTATCATCGTTATTGGATTAGAATTATACACTTATTTTAATTGAAGAAAATTGTGACCAGGACTGTCATGGCCCTTAGAATAACCACCATGTCTATGTCAAGACATGCTATCCATAATATAGCGCATAATAGACTATCATTAATCCGCTATCGTCCACTTCTACATAATTCTCCTAGATCCGATCAACAATGTATACTATAGACTATCATATATTCTATCCGTAAAATTAACCATAATGATGCATATCGTTTATCATATAGATTGTCATATGGATACCCTCACAATAATACTATCCATATATATATATATATATATATATATAATACTATCCATATATATATGTATATATATATATATATATATATATATATATATATAATCATTGTTGATAGTGTTAGGATTATGATATCCATATGATAGGTTATACGGTAGATGATACATATATATACACTGCTTACCAAATAAATTATCATATTGATATTCTAACACTACCACTATCCTTAAAAATATACATATCGTTTAACACATAGAATATTATGTGGATTCCATAATCCTAACACTATCCATAACAATACATATATCGTTTACATATAGTCTATTGTATGGGTACCATAACAACGTATGACTTTAGTATAGTGTAATGAACATATGCTATAGCATTGTTAGAAACCCTACCCAACTGAAAACATAAATCAATAACAAAGGGGTTCAAAACCGTTTTAATGGTGGCTGACAGGTCGGGTCTTGTAGGCATTTAATCCTGGCCTGGTCCATTAATGGGGAGACCTATCTCTTACCCTCCATAATTGACACTTAGGTGATATTTCCCAACGTGGGCTCGACACCTCCCTTGACTTCAAATGGCAAAGACATAGGGTGTACCAAATGCTATCACTCCTCTCGCAAGGCCTTTGAGGTAACATTTGTTCATTGTTTTCCTCCTTTGGTCATGTAACATGAGTTTTGTCTTTGCGTTTGAAACATGACCGATGCATTTGGTGAGGTTCAACTCTGGTGCATGATGGAAAAAGGGAAATGCATACCTGGGGTTCTCTATGTGCCAAGTAAGTAAATGGTTTCATTGTTTATGACCTCTGTGAGAATTATTCTGTGATGTAATATATGTTTTATGCAAATGTAATTAGTTAGAAGACCTCGTGTTTCCTTTCTCTGTTTGAGGGTTGACAGTTACACCCTTATGCATTTGCTACACAAGATTTCCACCGGGTTTATGGTTTCGACTTTGGAGAGTTATTTCATTTCTCTCTTGGTTGAATGTTAAGCTTCTAACCTATACTCATCATGGTCCTTTCCTAGTCTAACTATGGTCTGAATAATTTTAATGTTAGACCCTCTACGTTTTTCCTTTTATTCATCGTTGTAATACTGTTATTCTTACACTCTCAGACTCATCCAGATATCCCAAGACTTGCTACGCTACTTGCCATTATTCAGACTTGTATGTTGTTGACACTCCGTAAGAAATGCACTTTGTATAATATAAGGCAATACTAACCCTCTGTGGCAAATTCGTATTTACCTTATGTGTATATAAAATAACAGTGTTAACCCTCTGTGGGAATTCGTAATTTACGCTATATGTATATCAATAGCTGTATTAACCCTTTGTGGGGATTTGTAATTTACACTCTGTGTACATAAATAGTAACCCATTTGTGGGAATTCGTAGTCTATGCTCTGTGTATATAAACCCTCTGTGGGAATTCGTAGTCTACGCTCTGTATATATAAATAGTAACCCTTTGTGGGAATTCGTAGTCTACGCTCTGTGTATATAAATAGTAACCCTCTGTGGGACTTCGTAGTCTATGCTCTGTGTATATAAATAATAGTATTAATCCCTTTGTGGAAAATTTGTGTTTACCTACTGTGTATATAAATATCAATGTAATTCGCTTGAACACAATGCTTGCTTGTACCCTCTGGTGGTAAAACAAATTCTCTGTTGGGAAGGATTGTGGATTATCCCACGACCACTTTATCTCTTGTCTGATAGAACTAAATCATTTATGAAAATGGTTCGAGCACATTTTTGTAATGTCAGGCTTCAATCTATGTATTGGGTCCTTGCTGTAAGGTTATTTAAATTTTGTGGTTCATTGTGAACAAAACACAGGTTGCATCCTATGTGCCTCTTATGGATGTTTATTCATTTAATGTGAATATACACAGGTTTTAGAGAAATATAAATGTGTGCTTCATGTTTGATTAATCTATGCATAATCTATTTCGATGGTAGTTATTTATTGTCGCTTCTCTCTGTTTTATATGTGGAAAATTCTTTGCACAGATACATGTAATTAATGATGGGACCCTTGTTTGTTTTGCGAGGGTACCCATCATTCGATTTTGGGTCCAATCCTCCTCCTCCTGGATCATGGATAGATTGTTGCACAAGAACAAAAGGCGATCTGATTCTTCGCCAGACTCAAGCTAAGTATTTTCCTTGACTTATTCTTATTTCTTGATCTCCATAGAATTAAAATGTTAGCACAATTTACTAAACTCCCTATTACTTCCTTTGCAGGTTGCACAAGTTGGCAAAGTCGAATGAAGGAATCATCTTACTTGAAACGTATTCGAGTTCCACGTCCTTGCGCGCATTAACTTCGATTATAACCAGATTCTGTGTACACTTTCTTAGAGTTCTGTTGAAAAAAACAAGGGGTTGTGGAGTCTTTGGTCTCATTCATGTATACACAGTCAATAATATTCCTAACAAATGATAATCAAATATATAACATTGACAAAGAATACAAGCTGAGATACATATCTGAAACCTTATGCTAGAATACAAATGGAACAACCACGTTCCACCCAACCATAGAAAAAAACAACCAAGTCCACTTGCCCTGTTCACCCCCTAGCCTGACCATTATTTCATAAGGGAAAAATTAATGATCCTCCTTAGCTATAGTCACCATCCACAGATCAAAAATTTCCTTTGCCTCACACTAACAATTCTCACAACAAAAAATAGTTTCTTTCCACCCCAACATACTAAGAAATGTCCTGCCTCCTCCATATGTTGTTTTTATATGCATCCTTGTGCCTAGGTCTTTCCTTCCCTCCTTGGGAAATTCACAGCTTTACAAATCCTTGATTTTTATGGGCTGCTAGTGATCAAATTCCACATTTTCCAATTGTAAAAATCATCCTTGAGGTAACTCAAACCTGTTCCCCACTCATGGAGTCATGGTTCATGAGATAATATCCCACTTCCATTCTGGTATAGGTAGAGCCTGTAGCAGACCGGCTAGATGCTGATGTTCAACCTTTACCTGTTGACAATCTCAACATTTAGATAAATATTCATCTGTTTCACTCTTCATTTTAGGCCAATAAAATAATTTTCTTAAGGCTGTTGTCAAGAATTGTTGATTTTAAATCAGTAGAGTTAGGTATGTACAACCTGTTTTTGAACCTTAGCAGTCCATTTTTATCTAAAATTAGATATGTTTTGTTCAGTTTTTCTTCATTTTCTCGTAATTCTGTTGTTGTTTTGATGTATTTTTCGTCATTCAGCTTGCAGATTTTATTCTTTGTTCGATGTCATTTTCTACTTTGCTAACAATTATCTCAAAAAGTACATTAGTCGTATGACTTAAGGCATCTACAACTTTGTTTTGTTTTCCTTTGATGTGTTTGACTTTGAAATAAAATTCACTTAAAAAGGCTATCCATCTCACTTGCCTTGCGTTGAGGTCTGGTTGACTGAATAAAAACTTAACACCACTGTTGTCCGTTAGTACCAGAAACCTTCTCCCCATTAAATGATGTCGCACATTTTCAGCGCATGAATTACGGTTGCTAATTCCAAATCATGTGTAACGTAATTCCGTTCATGTTTTTTCAGTTTACATGATTCGTAATAGATGACGTGTCCATCTTGTGTTAGGATGCCTCCCAGACCTTCTTTTCTTGCATCCACAAAAACTGTAAAATCTTTATTGGGGTCCACTACCCTTAGGATAGGTGTTGTAGTTAACAATCCTTTTAATTTATCAATTTTTTCCTGACACTTTTGTGACCAAGTAAATCTTATTCCCTTTTTTTTGTAGGGATGTAACTGGATACGCAACCTTACAAAATCCTTCGATAAATATTCAGTAATAACCGGTAATTCCCATGAATGATCTGATGTCTACTACATCCTTAGGGATAGGCCATTCCATAATGGCTTTTATCTTTTCTGGATCCATTGCAATACCCTCTTCGGATATCATGTGTCCTAGGTACTGTATCATTTTTTGGTAGAAAATGTACTTATCAAACTTCAAATATAACTTGTGTTTCCTTAAGGTTTGCAATACTTTTTTCAGATGTTCTTCATGTTCTTCTTCTGTTTACGAGTAAACTAAAATATCATCGATAAACACCAACACAAATTTATCCAGATATTAAATGAATATACTATTCATCAAACACATAAAGATTGTTGGTGCATTAGTACGACAAAATGGAATTACGAAAAACTCATAGTGTTCATAACGTGTTCTAAATGTTGTTTTATTTATATCTTCGTCTTTTATTCTAACTTGGTGATAACCAGACCTTAAATCTAACTTAGATAAGATCCTTTCTCTTCCAACTTGATCAAACATGTTGTTAATTCTGGGTAAAGGATACTTATTCTTGATTGTCATCTTATTTAGTTGTCAATAGTCAATGCACAATGTCAAGGTCCCATCTTTATTTTTAACGAAGAGAACCAGTGCTACCCAAGGTGAGACACTTGGTCTGGTATATTCTTTATCTAACAGTTCTTGCAGTTGAATTTCCAGTTCCGTTAATTTGGGAAAATTCATTCTATAGGGTGCCTTAGATATCAGGGTAGATCCAGGTAGTAGATCGATAGAGAAATCTATCTCTCTTCTTGGAGGTAGTTTTGGTATTTCGTCCACAAATACATCTCTAAACCCATGTAGGACTACAAAGTACTCTAAACTGGGTTTGTTTTCCTTTTCTAATAGATTAGTTACATGAACAACATAAACTTGGCAACCTTTGTTCATACATTTCTTAAACTGCATGGTTGATATCTGCCTAACCGAAACTGGTTTTCTGATCCCTTGTATTGTCCTAACTGTGTTTTTTTCATCTCTATAAATAAGTGATTTTTCATAATAGTTTAATATTACTTTATGTTTCTCTAACTAGTCCATTCTAATGATTATTATGTAAGATCCAAAACGTAAAATGTTCAGATCTACTTTTTACTTTGACCATCTATGCTGAGTTCACATTCAAGAGTAAAATCTGTTACTTTTCTCTTGGTCCCTGTTGCTAATTGTTCTAACCAGGACTTAGCATGCTTTATTTTCTTGAGTTTTTTTAATTCAACTAAACCAGGAGTAATATAACTCAGACTAGCTCCTGGGTCAATTAATATGGAAATGTGGTTATCATGAATTTTACCTTCAACCTCCATGATAATTGATTCATGATCATCTTGCCTTCCATCCACAACTGCATTAATTCTGTGCATGATTCTGCCCATATCTCCTACTGTTGAAGCTTCTTGCAGGTTATGGACTGTAGTTCTTGCCATGGAAATTAAGCGTGGACAATTTCTCCTCAATTGAGGTTCTCCACACTCCCAACACTTCAATGGTTCTTTGGGGCTGTCCCCAAATTTCTTGACTCCCAGGATAACTAGTCTACCTACCCCTTGAGCACTATGGGTGTTGGAATGATAGTCCTTCTTTTGGAAACTTTTTTCCATATTCTGGAAAGGGGCTGGTTGGAATCCTTTCTTTCACTGATTTATTCTGTCCTGTTTCTTGTCCTTCCATGCCTTGGGAATTTTAGACCTCCATTTGTACTGATCATAACAAATTTGAGCCTTTCTAAACACTTCATTTAAATTCTTGGGATTGTCAAATTCAATTCTGTATTTGTACGACTTTGGTAGACAGCTTAAGAATCGTTGCATCTTTACTTTGTCTTCCTTGATGTATGGTACAAATTTCAATATTTCTAGAAATTTATTTATCAGATCGTCCATGGTCATTTGTTTGAGTCTTAGCTCGTATAATTCCTTAGACTTTCTTTAAAAATAGATTTCTGAAAAATATTGCTTCTTGAAATATTTCTTAAATTCTGACCATTCCATTTGTTGCTCTTTCAATCCTTTAGCCAATTTAGATACTTTCTTTTCCCTTCAAGTTGTAAATGGCCATTCTGAATTTCATATTACTAGAGTAATTGTAAATCTAGAAGTATTTCTTTATGTCTAGTATCCATGCTTCAGCCTCTTCACCCGTCCTTGATTCTCCATTAAAGGTGGACGATTCTATTTTCTTGAATTCACCTTCCAGGTGATCTACTTGTTTTCTTTTTCTTCCTGTAGCTATTTTGTTTCCTGCCATGGATGTGTCTTCGGAAGAACTATTCCCATTTCCTATTTCATGAACAGAGTTTTTAGAGGACCTTTTGTTGACTTCTTCCTCCTTGTCATTGTCCTTTGGGATTTTCTTGGTTAATATACTGCACAACAACATTTCATTTATTTCTAACTGGTCTTCCCGTGCCCTTTTCAGCTTTTTATTATCTGCTTTAAACACTTGTAATTCCACGATGAGGTTTTTCATTGTTTCAAAAACCTGATTGGCTGAACTTCCTTCGTTGTTATGCCTTGGTTCTTCAGGAAATTCTTGATTTGCATTCTCCTCATGTCTAATTTCTTCTTCATTCTATGTTGACATTATCACAACAGACCAACAATTTTTTTGTTTGTAACATTAAGCATATTTGTTAGTTTTTCTTCAACATAAATTAAAAACTTAAAATAATTTGTCCTTGCCTTGAGGTCCAAGTGTTGTAACCTTCAGCTCTGATACCATATTTAATGTACTCCAAATTTCCCATTTTTTTTTTTTGTTAGGGGACATTAAATTTCCTTGACTCTCCAAAATTTTATTGTGACACAGAGATAATCCATTAAGATATCTTTATTTCTTTATTGTATGCATAGCATATTTATCATCATTATTGTATTGGAATTATACACTTATTTGTATTGAAGAAAATTGCGAGCAGGACTGTCATGGCCCTTAGAATAACAACCATGTCTATGTCAAGACATGCTATCCATAATATAGCACATAAAAGACTTTCATTAATCCTCTATCGTCCACTTCTACATAATTCTCCTATCTCTGATCAACAATGTATACTATAGACTATCATATAGTCTATTTGTAACATTAACCATAACGACACATATCATTTATCATATATATTGTCATATGGATACCCTCACAATAATACTATCCATAACAATATATATATATATATATATATATATATCGTTGTTGATAGTGTTAGGATACCATATATTGTTTACCAGATAAATTATCATATGGATACTCTAACACTACTACTATCCTTAACAATATCCATATCATTTAACACATAGACTATTATGTGGATTGCATAATCCTAACACTATCCATAACAATACATATATCATTTACATATAATCTATTTTATGGGTACCATAACAACGTATGACTTTAGTATAGTGCAACAAACATATCCCATAACATTGTTAGCAACCCTACCCAACTGACTACATAAATCAACAATAAAGGGGTTCAAAACCGTTTTAATGGTGGCTGATAGGTTAGGTCATGTAGGCATTTAATCCTGGCCTAGTCCATGAATGGGGAGACCTATTTCGTACCCTCCAGACTTGACACTTAGGCGATACTTCCCAACGTGGGATCACCACCTCCCTTGACTTCAGATGACAAAGACATAAGGTGTACCAACTTCTATCACTCCTCTCGTGAGGCCTTCAATGTAACATTTGTTGATTTTTTTCCCCCCTTTGGTCCCGTAACATGAGTTTTTTCTCTGTGTTTGAAACACAACCGATGTGTTTGGTGAGGTTCGACTCTGATGCGTGATGGAGAAAGGGTAATGCATACCCGAGGTTCTCTACATGCCAAGTAAGTAAACGATTTTGTTGTTTATGACCTCTTTGAGAATTATTCTATGATGTAATCTCTATTTTATGCAAATGTAATTAGTTAGTAGAACTCATGTTTCCTTTCTCTGTTTGAGGGTTGATGGTTATGCCCGTATGGATTTTCTACCCATGATTTCCACCGTGTTTATGGTTTAAGGTTTGGAGAGTTATTGTGTTTCCCTCTTGGTTGACTGTTAGGCTTCTAACCTATACTCATCATGGTCCTTTCCTAGTCTAACTGTGGCCCGAAACGTTTTAATTTTAGACCCTTTGTGTTTTTCATTTTATTCGCCATTGTAATACTGTTATTCTTACCCTCTGGGACTCATCCATAGATCCCAAGACTTGCTACGCTACTTTCCATTATTCATACTTGTCTGTTGTTGACACTCCGTAAGAAATGCACTATGTGTAATATAAGGCAATACTAGCCCTCTGTGGGAAATTCATATTTACCTTATCAGTATATAAAATAACAATGTTAACCCTCTATGGGAATTCGTAATTTACTCTCTATGTATATCAATAGCAGTATCAATCCTCTGTGGGGATTCGTAATTTACACTCTGTGTACATAAATAGTAACCCTCTGTGGGAATTCATAGTCTACGCTCTGTGTATATAAATAGTAACCCTCTGTGGGAATTCATAGTCTATGCTCTGTGTATATAAATAGTAACCCTCTGTGGGAATTCATACTCTACACTCTGTGTATATAAATAGTAATCCTCTGTGGGAATTCGTAGTCTATGCTCTATGTATATAAATAGAAGTATTAATCCCTTTGTGGGAAATTTGTGTTTACCTACTATGTATATAAATAACAACGTGATTCTCTTGAACACAACGCTTGCTTGTACCCTCTGGTTGTAAAAAACATTCTCTGTCGGGAAGGATTGTGGATTATCCCGCGACTATTGATCTCTAGTCTGATAGAACTAAATCATTTATGAAAAGGGTTCGAGCACGCTTTTGCACTATCAGGCTTCAAACTATGTATTGGGTCCTTGCTGTAAGGTTATTTAAATTATGTGGTTCATTGTGAACAAAACACAGGTCACATCCTATGCACCTCTTATGGATGTTTATTGATTTAATGTGAATATACACAGGGTTCATAGAAATATAAATGTGTGCTTCCTATTTGATTAATCTATGGACACTCTATTTCGATGCAAGTTATTTACTGTATCCTCTCTCTGTTTTATAAGTAGAAAATTCTATGCAAGGATACATGTAATTAATGATGGGACCCTTGTCTGTTTTGCGAGGGTACCCATAAGTCGATTTTGGGTCCACTCCTACTCCTCCTAGATCGTGGACAGATTGTCGCACAAGAACAAAAGGCGATCTGATTCTTCGTTAGACTTAAGCTAAGTATTGTCCTTGACTTATTCTTATTGTTTGATCTCCATAGAATTAAAATGTTATCACAATTTACTAAACCCCCTATTACTTCCTTTGTAGGTTGTGCAAGTTGGTGAAGTCAAATGAAAGAATCATTTTACTTGGAAGGTATTCGAGTTCCATGTCCTTGCGCGCATTAACTTTAGTTATAACCAAATTATGTGTAGACTTTCTTAGAGTTCATTTTAAAAAAACAAGGGGTTTTTGAGTCTTTGGTCCATGGTACTCCAACTGTAATATTTGAACCATGATCGATTGAATACAAAGGTTGTTTTTGTAAAATACTTTGAACAATGTTCATTTGAATATGACAACTACTTTTGCAATACACTTGTAGTCTATTGAATCACTATCTTTATGTGGTGATAGATAATATAAATAATATATATTGACTGTTATTCTTTTACCTATTCTTTACATGTTATCAACTTGGTAAACACACCATCTAAGTTTATTCCTTATTGCACCATTTCTCTATAGTGATTGTTATGTACAAATTTGAATAACAATGCAAAATTATAACCACCATCATATCTCAAACAACCAATATTTCCAGTATTATTTAACTATGATAAGCCATAGGAAAACATGATCATACAGTCCCTTAAGAATTGATCTCATTCATATATACACAATCAATCATATTCCTAACAAATGATAATCATAAATATAAAATTGACAAAGAATACAAGCTGAGATACATATCTGAAACCTAATGCTGGAATACAAATGGAACAACCATATTCCACCCAACCATAGAATAGAACAACCAAGTTCACTTGCTTTGTTCACCCCCTAGCCTGACCATGAGTCCATAAGGGAAAACTGAATGATCCTCCTTAGCTACAGTCACCATCCACATATCGTAAAATTCCTTTGCATCACACTAACAGTGCTCATAACATCAAATAGTTTCTTTCCCCCCCAACATACTAAGCAACATCCTGCCTCCTCCATATGTTGTTTTTATATGCATCCTTGTGCCTAGGTATTTCCTTCCCTCCTTGGGAAATTCATAGCTTTACAAATCCCTAATTTTTAGGGGCTGCTAGTGATTAAATTCCACAGTTTCCACTTGTAAAAATTAGCCATGAGGTAACTCAAACTTGTTCCCCACTCATGGAGTCATGGTCAACTATTTTTAACCTGGTTGTTCCATTTGTCTTCCAACATTTAATTTATTAAAAGTTTGTCTTTCACATGTGTCAAAATAAAAAAGGTTAGTTGGGAAAGTCAAATGTTTTCCCAACAGTCATCAAATAATTAATTACAACAATAAAAATTCCAAATTCAGATTTGCCATAAATGGAAAATAATTTCCAAAAATGGAAATTTATTTCGAAGTTCACTTATAATTTAATATTCTAATATTTAAGGATATTACACCCATAATATGGATTCCATACCCCACATGTGGGAGACTGTTGAATATGAAGTACATTTCCTTTCAAGACATCTTGAAATCACTTGATGATGAGATTACACCCTCCTTGCACTTGGATGTGGCCTTTGGAGGCCTATGATGTCACCTTCTATCACTGGACGCAATCACCATTTGGGATGGGGTTTGATGGATAATGTGGTTCTAGAGGTGGTTTGACCTGAGAAGACTCATGCCATGGCACGTTTGCACACAAGATCATGACACATAGCCTGTGGAGGCCCAACATTCCACTCCTTGAGGCTAAATATCACATTATTGGGCCCTACATCACCCTTCTAGGTTATGAAGCCACCCTTTTAGGGTTTTATTTTATGCATATTTCATTTTTTCATATTAGAGAGGAAAATGAAGGGGGTCAACCCTCTTCTAATTTGTTGTTGACAATTTTATGTGGACAAATTGGTTAAGATGGCCTCATATAAATAAAGGACCATCTCATTTCATTTTATCATTAATAATCACTCACCATTTGTGAGAGTAAGTCTGAAAGTTTGGCCCTCTTTTGGCTATATAGATCTTCTACTTAATGCACTATGCTTTGAGGATAATTTTATGGATGCTTTTGTTGATTTTGAAGAAGAATTTTCTGCAATTAAGGTTTTGTCTCATGGTATCTTGGCTAAAGTAAGTTGATTTTCTGCAATTTATCTTTATGATGTTATGTTACATGGTGAATATTGCTTCTTTATGCTAGATGAATTGTTTGGTAAATCCCTAAGAGAGGAGAATAAGTGCTTCCACCTCTCACAAGGTTATTCTTGTTCAAAATTGGTGAAATCTTCTTGCTAGGGTTAGCATCCTAAAGCCCTAAAGTGATAACACTTTAGGATTTTATCCCTATACACTTGATTTCTTGACCTAGTTGAAGTATTAAGAAGGGAGAAAAGGTTGATAGATCCCAAAAGTTATTGCACTTTATCAATCCTTCTCTTTAAGGTTTAAACCCTAAGGCCCTAATGTGTTAGCACTATAATATCCTTAATTCCATAGATCAGAATATGTTCCTAAACTGCCTATTATTTGTTGTCGAAACTTATACACTTTAGGTTTTTGGATGCATTTAGTAATCTAGTTTTAACATGCATGGTGATTTTGCATGTGGAACGATTGTTTAACAATATATAATCAAGCATGCAAATAGATAAAGAACACAGGACAACTACAATATATGTATTATGAAATAAGACTGAATACAATGTCGCATGCAGCTAAGTGAAATAAATTTCTCGACTGGATTAGAGACAAAAGGATCTTAGCTGGAATACAATAATCAAACTGAAACAATGATACCCAGAAATAGAAGAATGTTGTTGGATCAATGAATGAGTTGTAGCGTTTGTTGCATGCTACGATAACTCATACGACAATTGCTACAAGACTGGAAGGTTTTCCCTAGTGGATAAACTCCTCAGATATGCCTGGAATCTATCTCAAATAATGCGCGATGACCTCATACACACTCTTGGTGTCTGTCCAACTGAAGATCAACCCTTTGCTAATCTGTATGGACCCCAGATGGATCCCCCTGGGGGCTTGCACCCCAAAAGTTGCCAATAAATGCGCCCTAGAGATTCCACTGTCAAATTATGGTTGTAATAGTCTCAATTTGAGTGTCCCAGGAGGGAGGGTTTCCCCGGCTCAGGTCCGGTGAACTCTATGGAACCCTGTGTGTGTCTCCTCAAGAGTTGCGCCCTCATTGGACAATTGGTGCACCCCAGATTATTTATCCATCGGAATATGATGAGAAACAAGCTAATAGATGCACCCTTCCTTCCTCTCAATTAGGTTGGAAGGGAATCCTTGGATTCTCCATGGTTGGGACAAGTCAAATCTTTAAGTCTCCTTAGAAGCCACACCCTCACCTTGAATAAGTGAACCCATGTTGCTGCAACCTGTGTAACTTCTCCTAAATATTGATGGAAGATCTGTATGATCTCCCCAGTGACTTGGGTGTGTCTCTCAACATTGAAATAAACCTCTGGGTGTATTCCTCCTAGAACCACAAAGTCACTGATTCACCTGAATCTGTGAAGTCGCTTTAGAGATCCCTCTCAAATCATAAAATATTCATAATGAGGAATTAGGTCGCTTTTCTCCTCATACACCTTTCCAAAACCCTAATTCTCCATTGAATTCTAAATTTATCTCCCTCACTTATGCGCCCTTCTATTTTTAGCTCAAAATCACTTAAGGTTCTTTTACCCACTTTTCACTTAATGTCACTTTCAAATTATAATATTCTCTAGTAAAGTAACATCAAGTGACCTTGTTTTTCCCCACAAATCTCCCTGACTATAGTCTAATGGGGATTTTTAGACTACTAAGCCCTCCTCTCTACGATCCAATATTTGGCTTTGGGAACCCAACTATCTCTGAAAACCAAGTCAATCAAAGTGGGAGCATCATACCCATATAATGCTCGGAAGGGGGTCATGCTGATGGACATATCAAAGGTGGTGTTGTAACAATGCTCGCCTAGATGTAGCCACCTCACCCATGCTCTCTTCTATCCATTCACATAGTTCCTCAAGTAAACCTCAACCCACTTGTTGACTATCTCTTTCTGTCCATCAGTATGAGGTTGGTAACTGGTGTTGGGTGTCAACTCTTTCCCCACCAATATGAATAAATACCTCCATTGACGATGTTCTATGGCAACCCATGAAGCCTGAAAACCTCTATGAAAAATAGCTCAGCCACCTTTACTACACTATAATGTGTCGAAATGGCATAAAAATGTGCAAACTTGGACAATCTGTCGACCACCACATAGATACAATCCTTACCCTGAACCTTGGGTAGGCCTGTAATGAAGTCCATGGAGATGCTTTCCCATTTTTGTTCTGGAATGGGAAGTGGATGAAGTAACCCTAATGGAAGAGTCTGCTTTGAATTGTTTTGATAACAAGTCACACACTCATTGATATGTCTCATCACATCTTGTTTGAGACCCTTCTAAGAGAATCTCTCTCATAATTTCCTGTAGGTTTTGAAAAACCCCTGATGGCCTTCTAGTGGCGAGTCATGTACTACAGCCAAAATATTCTTCCTGATATCTGATCCTGGCACTATATAGACTCAGTCTTTGTAAAAGATGACATCATCAATGAATTTGTACATGTCTTCCTATACCTTTCGATCCAAAATCTCACACGCGAACTTGTTCTTGGATTATTCCACTAACAAGTGGGATTTCCAATCTGCCGAAATCTCCATAAGGGAACAAGATTTTGGTCTCCTAGATAATGCATCTGCCATGATGTTCTTCTTACCCGTAACATACTCTATTTCAAAATCAAAGGCATGGACCTTTATCACCCACTTCTTCTGACGTTCACTAAGATCCTTCTGCTCAAGGAAATACTTCAAGTTGTTATGGTCTGTCTTGACCACAAATTTGTTGCCCACCAAGTATTGTCTGAATTTGGTCAAGGCTTGCATGATTGCAATAATTTCCTTGTCATAGATCAATTACAACCTCTCAGGCCGATTGAGCTTCCTACTCTCAAACACAATGGGGTGTCCCCCCTGCATCAATACTATGTCGATCCCCTCTGATGATGCATCACACTCCTGTACAAATGGTAGCGTGAAGTCCGGAAATGATAACACTGGGCATATGCCCATGACTTCCTTCATGTGATCAAATGCCTTATGTGACTCGTTAGTCCATATGAAGGCCCCCTATCTGGTGATATCGATGAGTGGTGCCCCTAAATGTGAAAAACCTCTCACAAAACTCCTATAATAGTTGCATAGCCCAAAGAAACTCTGTCACGTTCTTGGGCGTTGGCCAATCCAAAATGGCCCTGATCTTCTTTTGGTGCACTTGTACCCCTTGTGCACTGATAATGTGGCCCAAATATAGAAGCACTTTCATTCCACACTCACACTTTGACTCCTTGACATATAGTGATTGTGATCCCATGATGCTGAGTACCTCATCCAAGTGCCTCAGGTGCTCCTGCCATGTCTTATTGTAGACCAAGATGTCACCGAAGGGTACCAATACTAATTTCCTCAAGTGATACCTGCAAATATGGTTCATGCAAGACTAAAATGTAGTTGGTGCATTGGTTATCCTAAATTGAATAACCAAAAACTCAAAATGACCAAAGTGGCATCAAAATGTCGTATTCTCTATGTCCTGCTCTCAAATGCGGATATGATGATATCCAGAGTGTAGATCAATCTTAGAGAAGAAAAATTCCCCATGCAGTTCGTCCATCAAATCATCAATGTGTGGGATAGGATACTTTTTTTTGATGGTTTTCTTGTTCAAAACCCGATATTATATGCATATCCTCATGGTTCTATCCTTCTTCAGGACTAAGACAACTGAAGAAGCGAATGGACTACTGTTGGTTCTAATGTGTCCCATCACTAGAAATTCCTTGATTTATTTCTTTATCTTATCCTTGAACCTCCGAGGATGAATATAGGGTGTCATAATAATGGGTTTATCACCCTCCTCCAACTCAATGGTGTGCTAAAACCCGCTATCAAGTGGTCTCCTTGGTGTAATTGGACGAAAAACCTGTTGATGTCTCCCCAACAAAGTCTTGATCTTTGTCTGATACTGTTGCTAACCATCTGAATCTCTCTGTGTGGTGATTAAGCACTCTGCTACATAAGCTACCTCCCCATTCATGAAGATCCTCTCCATCCTCTTGGCTGAAATTGTCTTGGGTTCTCCTGTCGACATACCCCTTAGCACAATCCTCTTCCCCTCACTATATATGAACCCCATATCAAGGGTTTGGTATTTGGTCGTGATATTTCCCAAGGTGATCAACCACTGGACTCCCAAAACCACATCTGTGTCAGATAGGTCAACTACATAAAATGTGTCTCTCACGATGTAGTTACCTAGATTTACCTCCAAGTCCGGGACTCTATCTATACACTCCACTGTGTGGCCATCTACTACTGCAACATCAAGCCCCTCAAACTCCTCTGTTGAAGTCCTTGCCTAGATATCAATGAAGCATCATTGATGTTGTGGGTGACCCCTCCATATATCAAGGCAATTGCTCGTTGTCCCTAAATATTCCCTCTAATCCAAAGCATGTCATACCTGGGAATATGAGAAAGGGTCGCTATGAATCCTCCCTTTTTTGGTGCCCGTTTGTTATCCTTCTCACGAGGCTATGGTACTATCGGTGGTTGGGCCCCTACCGATGTCGATGGTCTCTGTGGAGGCTACTCCTCCACATGTGATGGATACTCCTCTAAGCTAGTGGATCCACCGTCCTGTTCCCTCACGTCACTGTCCACATTGTTTTCTGCCACCTCAATATAATGGATCTCTCCCTTTCCCATGCACCTGTGGTCGGGGAGCCAAGGGTTCTTGGAGGTGAATAAAATATTCTTCCTCATAATCTCTCGCCTCATCTCATCATCCAACTTCTCCTTTCCCTTCCATTCTCTCTAGAATGGCTTCCTATCTCTGTCCTTCTATGGCACACAGGGTTTGGCTAAAATTTTAGTTTTTGGCACTCAGTCTGCTAGATCTCTAATGCGTAGGATGACATCCTGTAATGTGTGAGTCATGTAGGCCTTTACCCATCCTCTCGAGGGTTCTGTGAGTCCCTCTATGAAAAACATGACCAACCTGGGCTCTAAAATATCTATCACTGCTACGGATACCCTCTAGAACTTTGTGATGAATGCCTATGGTGTGCCAGTCTACCTTAATTGAGCTAAGTCCCTGAAGTGGATCTTTGGATCCCTCCTGAATTTTTTTTCCATGATCCTCTCTATGAACACCCTGTAAGAAGTGATGTGACTGTGACCCAACATCACCAGTCCATGATGCCACCACTCATGTCCCTCACCCTGCAAATGCAGTGTAGTGAAATTGATGGCCTCAATCTCTGTCATCTGGTTGAGCTTGTAGTATGTTTCCATTTGTTGTGACCAAGCTTTGACAATGCATTTGGATAACCCGTCGAAGGAAGGTATAGTGAGTTTACCAACTTTTCGGATGAAGTCTATGTTATGCCCCTACTGCTGCTACTACTATCCTCCCCTTTGAGTATCTCTGGGACAGTTCCTGAGCCTGAGTCCAAGGTACTTGACTAGAGTCATTTCATGATGTAAATATGGTCCCAATGCTGCATACTTTGTCCTATACTCAGTAATATCCTCTACCTATGTGGGTTTCCTCTTTGTTATCGGTTGTTGTGCTGTTGCTAGGGGTGCCCTCTGGAAGTTGGGGAATAATGGCCTGGGAATCCTACTCGAAGAAGTGTACGTGTGAGTAGGTGAATGGGGTTTGTTTCCTACCCCTAAGTTCCCCTATGTTGTATGTATTGCTTATGTGCCTGACATGCTCCCTATATTCAACCTATCATCCATCTGGGCCAAGGACTGAGTCACGACCTTCTCACTGATCACTAGATTGCTAATCACATGCATGAAAGTTGCATTTGGGTCCATGGGTGCTTTTCCACTGTCTAGTTTCCTCTCACTCTTGTATCCCATCATCCTTGTTGCCTCATGCTCTGCCTCATGCTTCGCCCTTCTCTTTGCTTCCCTATGCACCTCTTCCTCTTCCTATGAATTGGGAGGAAAGGGGGGATAATTTTTCCTAGGTCTCTTCTCCCTGTGTCTGTTGTAAGTGACATGTTTGTCACCTATGTTCTAACGACCCTCTAGGTCCTCTATTGAACTCATCGAATTTAGTCACAGGCTGGCAGGACTAAAGCTCTGATACCACTGTAATATCCCTAATTCCGCAGATCGAAATATGTGCCTCAATTGCTTATTATTTGTTTTTGGAACTGATACACTTTGGGTTTCTGGATGCGTTTAGTAATTTAGTTTTAACATGTTGTGATTTTTCATGTGGAACGGTTGTTTAACAATATATAGTCAGGCATGCAAATAGATAAAGAACACAAGACAATTGTAAGCTATGTATTATGAAATAAGATTGAATAAAATACTACATGCGACTAAGTAAAATAAATCTCTCGGCTAGATTAGAGACAAAAGGATCTTATCTGGAATACAATAAGAAAACTGAAGCAATGACACCCAGAAATAAAAGAATGTTGCTAGATCAATGGATGAGTTGTAGGATCTATTGCATGCTATGAAAACTCATATGACAATTGCTGCAATACTGGAAAGTTCGCCATGGTGGATAAAATCCTCAGATATGCTTGGAATCTATCTCAAACAATGCACCCTAACCTCATACACACTCTCGGTGTTTTTCTGACTGAATATCGACCCTCTGTTGATATGTACGGACCCCAGATGGATTCCCCTGGGGGTTGCACCCCAATTGCTACGAATAATTGTTCCCTATAGATTCCACAATCGAAATTTGGTTGTAATAGTCTCAAACTGAGCACCCTAGGCTCCTCTATAATGGGTCGAGAGGGTTTCCCTGACTCAGGTCTGGTGAACTCTCTAGAACCCTGAGAGTGTCTCCTCAAGAGTTGCGCCCTCACTGGACAAATGTTTCTCCCTGGATGATTTATTCATCAGAATCTAATGAGAAACCAATCAATAGATGATCCTTGCCTTCCTCTCAACTAGGTCAGAAGGGAATACCTAGATTCTCCATGGATGGGACAAGTCGAATCTCTAAGTCTCCTTAGAAGTTGTTCCCTCACCCTAAATAAGTGCACCCTTGCTGCTGCAACTTGTGTAACTATTGATAAATATTGATGGAAAGATCTATATGATCTCCCCGGTGACTAGGGTGTGTCTCTCAACACTGAAATCAACCTCTAGGTGTATTCCTCCTGGAATCCACAAAGTCACTGATTCACCTGAACTTGTGAAGTCACCTCAGAGCTCACTCTCAAATCATAAAATATTCATAATGAGGAATCAATTTTCTCTTCTCCTCATATACCTTTCCAAAACTCTAATTCTCCATTGAATTCTAAATTTAACTCCCTCACTTATGTGCCCTTCTATTTTTAGCTCAAAATCACTTAAGGTGCTTTTACCTACTTTTCACTTAATGTCACTTTCAAATTATAATATTCTCTAGTAAAGTAACATCAAGTGACCCTATTTTTCCCTTGAATATCCCTAGATATAGTATAATGGGGATGTTTAGACTACTAAGCCCTCCTCTCTAGAGATCCTACTCGTAAAGGGACATTACAATCACCTTAGAATCTAAGCCCTACCTCTTAGTCTTTTCTAGTTCAATATTCAAACATTGTTGTATTTTTGTTTTAAAGACTCCATAACCCTCAAAGACATTGATTTTACATCTCTCTTGTGGTGAAATTGATCAACAAATACTCTCTTTTAATTCTCTCAAGATTTCTACTAACTTTGCTAACACTAACACTCACTAATTTTCTAGTAAACTTGTTGTTGTTGCAAAAGTTTTCTACAACCATCTGAATACACTCTTATTTATTCCATCACTCTTGGAAAGGTGTCTTAACATGCTCATAAATTTCATATAACAGTTGGATATTACTCTAGCGGAGGTGTGCTAAGTTTACATTTTCAATTGTTGCATTCTCATCTTTAATTATTGTTGCTATTATAAATCCTTTATCGATGTTGTAATACCGTTCACTGCTCCAAATTTATAATAGCCATAACAAATTTCATTGTTTAGTGTCTTCAAGGAGTATTTATTGCATGTTTGGGCTTGGAAATAATCATATATTTTCTACAAAGTGTTCTTGTTCCAGACAGGTACTCAAACAACTTCATACTCCTATTTCCTTGACCTAGACTTTTCTTTAGGTGATAAAGAGAGGGGGAAAATGGCTTGGTTACAATAATTTCTACGTTGATCCCTTGAGGTCACTAGGGAAGCCTCCCCTATGGTGGACCTCCTCCATCACTAAAACAAGGCAATTTATCACTGAGGTGACAGTGGTAGGATTTTCCATAGTTACACAAATTTGGGGGACTTGTGTTGGGATTTGCACAAGTACAAATCCTACGATAAGAGATCCAAAGGATACTTGAGAATGCAAGTCCATATTTGAATCCATAACCATCACCTTTCAAAACCTGAGATCTCCTTCTACTAGTAACACTTGGGGTAGATAGGTTTTAACCTCTTATCTTCACCTCTATCAATTAACGCAATGAAGAACACATTACCAGAGGAAACACAAAGGAAATAGATATAGGTATCCTCACTTCCTTCTCAAATAATTTTTATGTTGTGAGGAAAACTATGGAATGTTGAAAATATATCAATCTGGATGAACTTTGTTTGAAATTCACATATGACCAACATAGGTCGTCAGCTTGTGAATGCTTTAATTAGGTAGGATACCAATCCTTTTTTAACACATTGGTTCAATATCAAAACTGAAACTTGTGTACACCATATTTATAATTCATTGTTGGGAAATCAACAGCTTAAAGGCCATGAGACAACTAACTTTGCCTACATAAATTCAGAAACCATTTTCTGTATTATACAAAGATTTCAAAGTACTAAGAGCTATATATCAAATGAAAAATCATGCTTACAATTTGAAATTTATTTACAGAGTAAAGAGTTATAATCTCTTTGTCTGCAACATTTACAAACAATTTGTGATAAAAACAAAGCTTAGTTTTCCAGGCAAAAATTCTTTGATTTACAACAATAATTCATACAATGAGAGCTTTGTTCTCAACAACCAACTTTCTTATTTCTTAAATGGTTTTCAAACACAATGAATATTTTTATTGTGGGATAGCAAAAAAATGGGAAAGTTAAGAGTTATAATCTCTTTGTCTACAACCTTTACACTTTGTGATAAAACCACAACTTTGTTTAAAAAAAATAGAGACTTTGATTTACAACAATAAGTCATACAATGAGAGCTTTGTTCTCAACAACCTGCTTTCTTATTACTTAAATGATTGTCAAACACAATGAATATTTTTTGTTGTCTATTGGCAAACAAAAGAGAAAGTGACAGAGACATTTGTCATAGAGGAGGATTTCCGTTGCAACTGTTTCTCAACCCCTCACATCATCTTCTTTGTATTCCTCCGCCCCAAAAATTGCAAGAATATTGATGACTCAATTATTGGGAGATGCATGTATTTCACCATCTCTTTAGAATTGAATACAACAATTCGTGAACCAATTTGAAATAACATAATGGTACTTTCACTCAACAATTCCCTAGAAAACATTATTCAATCATACAATAGAACCTCAAAATCATGTTGGGGAGAAAATGTACTAAGATTCAATGTGGAAACTCCTCATTCCGACTTTCCACTCTGAATGTTTTGAATTTTACCCACCACAATATCCCTCTTCGCTTGTTCAACTTCTAGAGTGTTCTCTAGAAATAATGAAATAATTAGTGCAATTTGTTATCATCCTATAATTTATAGGATCAACTGGTGACTGGGATATTATCTGTCTCTAGTATTTTTTGTTGACAAATGATATTTCATTTTGAAAATAAAAAGAGAAAGAAAAAAGAAAAAGAAAAGAAAAAGAAAAAGAAAAAAGAAAAGAAAAGAAAAGAAAATAGAAAAGAAAAAGAAAAAGAAAAAAGAAAAAAGAAAAGAAAAGAAAATAGAAAAGAAAAATAAAAAGAAAAAAGAAAAGAAAAGAGGGCATAAAAAAAGTGAAATAAAAGCCACATGCAATAATAGTAACTTGGTCCATACCTTTCAAGCATGGCCAAGTTCTTTTTAAATTGATGTTAATAGGGTAGTGAATGAGTTTGGCTAAACAGTTTAATCTTAGCCAAAATGTCTAGGTTAGATTAGTGAATAAATCTGGCCAGACTGTCTAATCTTGGTCAGATAGCCCCAGGGTAGAGTAAATTCTTAACCCAACAGTCTAATCTGGGTTAATTGTCATAGGAAGCTAGGGTAGAATATAGGCTAGTTGCTTTATTGTTTCATTTTAATAAAACTAGCTTGATGTAAATATTGCACCATGTTTCATATGCTTAGAAGATCGTTTGGTCGAGCCCCTTGGTGGTGTCTATTTGAAAAAAACCTTGGAAAAACCCATAAAATGCATTTATCCTAAGTTTTTCCCCGGTGCAGGTGTTTTCCACTCCCCCACTTATGCTCCTCACACCTATCAATGGTCCTGATCGTGGCGCCCAAATCTACAGTGGACAGATCATTCCGGACCCCCCCGACCGTTCTACCTTTAACGGAGGGGGGGGGGGGGGNCGCTAATAAGACCCGTGCGCATCTGGACGGCCCAGGATCGAGCGCGCAAATCTACGACCAACGTTGGATTTCGGACCCCCCCGTCCGTTCTGCCTTTAATGGAGGGGGGGGGTCTGGAATGAGTGATAAAAGGCGTGCAAAGATCTGCGACCAGGAAACAGGCGCTCAGATCAATGGCTCAAAGTCTTTTTCGGACCCCACGACTGATCTGCTTTTAACCAAGGGGGGGGGTCCGGAATGGAATCTTCCCTCTGGCGGGCCCCTCTTTATATGTGGCATAATTTTAATGGCCCCGAGTCCCATCATCTCCTGCTATCTGACAGACCTCCGTCACCTCTGGACGTCACCTTCCACCTTTCCCGAAATGGTCATGTCCCATAACTGCTGTCAGTCCTTCCCCCCCATTTGCTCGTGGCAAGCCCCTTACTATGAATTTTACCTCCAATCAATAGCCACCATGTCACCCGTCCGTATCCCTCAGCCACCATCACCCACCATCTCACCCTCAAAATGATCCGTTGGCCATTTATTACTGGATAACCTATCTGTTATCCAGCTGACCTGTCTCCTGCGCCGAACCGACCCCTGTTTACTTAAAACTACCGTTATTCCCCTTACTTTCGGTATTCATCCATCGCACCAAAGAAATTCACCGCTTACTTCTCCGTTACAATCTGTTTCCCTCATCCATAATCAATCTCCCCCACTAACGTTGTGTTTTATTGCAGGTACTGTTGCAAAAATGGCGCCAAAATCCAAACAAGCAGAAGGAGAGGAGAATCTGTTTCTCCCGCCTCTTGTCGACCTGGACAGGATCCCACTGGTCGACAAAGACCGATTAATCACGGATACAAAATGTGATTTTGATTTCTTAGACCTTCAGTCGTGGCTCAAGGAAGTTTTCTTGGACCAAAGTGATGAAATTGGACTTTGGGAGTCCAATTTACCCCTCTACCTTTTCCCTCAGATCCACCATTTTCCCGAGTTCACTGTCAAGTGCCAATCTCACTATATTCCCGAACAAAGAGCCGTCATCTCCTCGTCCGGAGAGATCCTGTTCCTCATCACGCCCGAATCCATAGACCAGATGATGCAAATCCCCCGAGCCGACTCTGCGTCTCCCTTCAACCTGGAAATTCTAACAGAATTCTACCAGAATATGACCTTCCCCCAAAGAGCTCAAATATTCGAGCTTTTCCTTCCTCCATCTGCTCAATTTCCCTCCACAAACCCTCCTTATCCATCTTCCATGTTCTCAACTAAGGGAAACTAGGTCATCTCGTCCCTTTGTGCTTTGTTAGGATACTATTCTGTTTAGTGGGTAGATGAACCCATTCTAGGTTTTCTATCCATCTTCTCTACCGATGAAAATCCCACCACCCAGTTTGACTTCAGTACATTCTTGGTAGAAAATATTCACGAACAGTTCGTGAATTTCAGCACGGAAGGCATGTTCAGATACTCATCGATACTAGCATACTTGTTTGTCTTCTTCCAAGCGGATAAATTTGGCTTTTCCATGCAGAAGATGGATGGAGATGGTAGACCTCAGGCAGTCATAGCATGGACCTCCTTGATCAAGCACAACTCCACTAAGTTCAACTTCAAAGAATTCATCGACCAATTCTACCACCCTGTGGTAAGTATGCTAAGTGGCAGGCCCGAGCCTTGGATAAACGATGAAGTTCAGAGGATCCTACACCTCTCAGATAATACAAAGACGGGTGATTGGTATTTATACCAGGATTACACCGAGATCAGAGTATACGGGTGCGAGTTGGCACCATATAAGCTGCCCAAGTATCTGCCTGTCAGGATTTTTGCTTTGGAATACATAAGGTAGATTATAAATTCCAATGAAATCCACTTTGTGTCATTGAAGAAAAAGCAGCAGCTTAGAATCAAGGGGCAGATTGTCTCCTTCATCTGCAACAATCATGGCGCTGGGGAAGAAGCGGACAGGATGCTGAGGGAAATGAAGTTCTTTATGAGCTTCCCATGGCGTTATGATCCATGTGGGATAATCTCAGAGATGAGAGTTAAGAACAAGAACATCCCATATGTTCATGAAGTTAGGCCTGAAGTGGAAAAATTTGCAAATCAGACAGCCTGGGATCCCAACACATTGGTCGAAGTACAACAGCAGGATCCCCCGGCCACTGTTTCACAAATGACCACGCCACAGGTCCCAAAAGAGAAAAGGCCAAGGCAAGACTTATCTCCGCCTGTCACTGAGGTATCTTCCGAAGAATTCCAGCTACATACCAAGAGGCCCAAGACAATTTCAGTTCCTGGCCTGACCGGAGAAAAAGAAGCCCCATCTACAACAACGACCAAGGTTGATAGGCCACCCTTCAGTTCGAGCCTCCATAAGGCCATAACCTCAGCAGTGATAGAAAAATCTACACATCCTCCATTAACCACCCAACCAGGCAAGGTGGGACCAAAGCTGAGTATTTTCGAGAAGTATGAGCTTATCAAGAAAAGGAATCAGACCCTGACCAATAGTACTTGCGCCCAGTTCTGGAAGTAGACGTCGACTGTGCAACATAGGCTGCTGTCGGCATTTGACACAGAGAAGGGCAGAATGCACATGGCCTTCCTCCAGGAACATGTACCAGATCCAAAGGTGATCACCGATTACAAGAGGGCCACCTTCGAATTCCAGACGAAGGACGTGCATCTGGCCGATCAGATGGATCTGCACAAGCAGACAGGGGAAATGGTTTTCTATATGTTGGCGCATGCTTCCACTTCTGCATCCAAATTGCAGGTGTCCCTGAACAATGTTCAAACACAACTCAAGTTGGAGAATATTTCATCCTTTGCAAAGGACAATAGGATCAAGACTTTGGAGGAGCTGGTCCTCAAGATCGGCTACGATCCTTCAAATGTGAAAGCAACCGAGGAAATAATAAAGAAGAAGAATGCTGATATAGCCTCCTTGAGGAAACAGTTGAAGCTCCTGCCCACAGAGGATTCGCAGGCGAAGGAGATAGCAGAGAAAGAAGGAGAGAAGGATTAAATGCTCAAGCTGCTCATGGAGCAGAATGCACAACTTAAAGAAATGGAAGCTGAGATGGAGAAACTATTAAAAGAGAAAGAGCAATTGAAGCCAATGGAAGTCATTCCATTGAGTGCTATTCCAATTTCAGGAGTGAGCACAACATCAGTGACATAAGTCCCATCCGCAACTCCATTGACATCCCAGGAGAAGACGACTGACCTGGCTAAATCCATGGAAAAAATGAACCTGCAGGAAACAGAGATCAGCAGGCTAAAAAAGGAGATTGAGAACCTGCAAGAACTCAAATCTTCCTTCCAGACTAGCCTCTCCAAGGAAAAGCAGGTGACAGAGCAGCTCAAGCAGGAGCTACAGCAGCTCCGGAAGCAAACAGTGGCAGGAAAGACTTTGGCTGAGGTTAAAGAGAGTGTATGGACAGACATCACTAAGTCCATGAACAAGATATGGCCCATGATCTAGATCATGTTTGAGCAGAATGAATTAGTCCAGAGGAGAAAACAAGCCATTGAGAAGATAATAGTAGAATTGGGAGACATGCCAACATAGGCAAACGAGATCATCAAGTTCCTCAATTCTAAGACCAGGGAAGAGCTGGAAGATCTGAAAATTGAAGATAGAACATAGACCATCCTTGAGTTCAAAAGAGTTTTGACCAAGAGAGGATTAATGCTTCAGCTGGAAGAAAAGGTCAAGGCTATGGACCTAGGGGTACAAATATTCTTTAGTAAGATCGAGGCTCTCCAGAAGAAAGGTCTTCCTGGTCTGAAGGTAATCAATGATAAATTGATGACACTCCCAGACTACAAGAAGAGATTGGCCGATGTGGCTAAGGACAGTTCAAAGTTTGCAGGAATTCAAGGGAGTATCACTGGCAAGGCATTCCTAGATGCCCTTCAGTGGGACATAAGTATCCAACATGAGATTCGATGCATCTTCCTCATAAAGCCTACATTCACCAAGTACACAGAAATGGACGAAGTGTATCGAAGGCTGCTCAAAGTCAACGTGCCCAGTCATCTTAGATGGGAGGAACTCTGTGATCTGATCGACTAGAAGATGAGCCATCCCAGTCCAGTCAGCTGTCCAGTCAGATGAAGTCGTGCAGAGGCTTCACCAACGACCCACCCAGAAATCAGCGTGCAGTTACACCACATCATCAAGCAGTTCCTAGATTTAGGAAATTTATTAAGTTAGTTAGGCTAAAAATAGATTTAGCACGTCCTGGTCATTAATGACAGGAACGTTTGTAAGTTGAGTTAGAAATACTTCATCTTTCTAAGTATTGGTGGTTGTTGATCTTCACACCCTGACGCTATCAGACTGTAATCTTTTGAAGAGATCTTCCATTAATAAAAGAAGGCACTTTTACAGGATTCTTGCGTGTACTCACTGGTGATGTTTTTCTCTCTAAGTTGAATGTTATTCTCTCTTTGTTATCATACTATTTTCTAAATCTAATCTTTAAGAGTAACGAATGTTGCAGGATTTATCTCGTATACCTTGTTTCTGACTCGAAAGATTTTAGTGTTTTATCTTCTGGTGTTTTCAATAAAGAAATTCACTGCTTCTTTGTTGAAATTATCTTTCTCATCTTTTCTGCTGTCCATCATTTAAGCTACTAAAAGATCCAGTGATTATATTATCTCGCCCTATGAAAGTTTTCCCTTTGCGTTTCTGGTTTGTATTTCGTATTTTATTAAAACACAGACCCCATAGCCCAATGGATGTGTAGACTGTCTCAACCAACTCTACAAGCACAATAGCAAAAAACCGACTTATTTATTTACCTAGCCTAATATTTAAAATCTGAAACATAGCTAAATCTAATAGAGAGATCCCTCTCTGAAGTTGGAAGGGCTAGATCCCAGCTTCAAAAGTGGTTGGATAAAGTTACCTTAGTAGATTTCTTTTGCTGTCAACCTCTAGGAAATTTACCAAGTGCTAACACAATTATTGGTGGTGGTGAGGAGAATATGGTGTTTATGAAGTCATTAAACTGCAACCAAAATATGACAAATTAAAGTAGGCACAAGACCTCATATCAAGTTATTATATCCTACCATGAAAATCAAAACATTACATGCTTCATAATTCTTTTTGAACTTACCCACAATGTAATTGTGTGGGTAGGGCCCACTTTAGAAGTAGAATAAAAAACACTTAACTATTATGGAATAAATAGTCCAAGAAATAAGGAAACTCCCAAGATTAACATGTTTCACATTGAATTCACATTAGTGAATTGAATGATGGAAACACCAACAACAATTGGAAAAAATAACAACAAATAGGAACACTCATAAACCCACAAACCTAAACTTCCAAATATATTTTATTTTATTCAGATTGATTGAAACCACTTGCCAACCAATGAAAATAACACACAATATGATGCAACAAATATGGGAAATGGTATTGATGCAAAAAGAGATCCCAATTTTCCTAAATATCAGTAAATACAAAAATACATTAATATGAAGAACTATGAACAAAGTATTAACACTTCTCTCGAACAAGTAAATACATTTTTCTCAAATCAAGTTGTTATCCCCATTTTGTGGATAACTAAGGAGATCATATCTCGAGGCCCTCGGGTTGTATATATTGAGTGCCGAGAGACTACATGACCAACAATAACCTTTTTCATAGATGGAAAACCCACTCACCACCACATATTGTCATAGTTTTGTAGATGGCATCCACCACACCAGCTCGCTTCCAGAAGGTAGTGGGACTTACTCGATGAAGTGCAAGTCAATATTATGGTGAACATCATTTCAATATTTAATCTATTTGATTATGTTGTATCTTATATTTCTCTAGATTTCGTGATATATGCTTGGATATTATGCCTTTTTCCCTGCTTCACCTTGGTGGTTGACATTGTGCCCTAGTAAGTGGTTTTCCTTGGGGATGGGTTTGTTACTGGTAAATTACTTAATGAGCCAACGTACCGTTCTCGACCATACTTACCACTTTTTATCATTGTTCCCCTCCATTTCCTTATCTCTTTGGATTTTATGCTGTATTGACCCAAGAAGGGCTTGTCCCTCATTCTATGGGAAGAAGGGGCTAAAGGCCCAGAGGGGTTGATGTTGGGTAAAAGATAAAAGCATTGTATAAACCTTCCATATGCTTCACCCAGGGATCACCCAAGAAAGCAATCAAACACTTATCTTTTAATAAAGGGGACCCACAATATAATAAAGAATGCTTAAAAGGTTAGTTGAAGGATAGGAGGCCTCATCACAAGCTGACCTATCATGTCCATGAATATCTATGGTATGACATTACCATCATCTGGTCACCAAACTAGGGTAATGGCTCTCAATTGCATGGCTGAGAGAAAGGGGGTCTCGTCACGAGCCAACCCTCTCATTTCCATTAGGTGTTTGTGGGTGACATTGCCATCATCTGGTCACCATGCTAGGGCAGTGACCTTCAATCTCTCCTTGTGCTATATTGAAATAAAATAAATAAATAAAGATAAAATGCAATTGATGGGATTGGAAAAAGTGAATTGTGGACGAAGGTACCACACACCCTCTACAAAGGCATCCATGGATGAGACACTATGACCCCTTATATGTCATGAGCCCTATGCTCATTGAGTATTGACCCCAACCACTTCATCCACTTTACATGGTTTAAAGAGGGATCTCATGGAAACTGTCCTTGACCTAGGGAAAGATCTACCCAATAGGACACCTCGTCAACCCTCCCATATTCAAGTTTGACAAGTCACATAGTTTCTTTGAGATGTTAATTGTTTGATATAGCGATCTTTGATGCACATGCTTGGATGGATTATTTACTGATTGGATTCAATTACCATGATGTTATGACTTGATATCCTTGGAGGGCATGCTCATTTGTATTTGCAGGACCTAGTTGGTGGACAGTTTTAGGAGAACAAGCCTACCTTGGGATTCCATGGGGCTACAAGCCCACAGGTTGGATTCTAGGGGCCCGCATTCGAGATGAGAGAGATCAAACTTGGAAGGCCTTGATGATGACTTGGATGACATAGCCCAGGCCTCACTTGACAAAATATTTTCCTCGGAGGGGAAAAAAATCCTATTTTTTATCTTGACGTCATGCTTTTGGGGCTAGAGCATGGTGGTGAGGTGCCAGTCTTTTGACACATGGACATCTTGAGGAGAAGAGGGTCTTCACCATTATGATAGTGCTTATATTCTTGACATGTGGCCTTTGGAGGCCTACCCATGCTTCTCCAACACCAACAACTTCCTTAAAATGGGAAAACGTCCCCTAAAGGGGTGACGTCCCTCAAAATTAGGGTTTTATTTGTGCAAAAAGTGAAATTTTAAGGAATTGTTTAGTATTTTTTTATAGAAGGGGAAATATTAGGGTTGTTAACCCCTAATATTTTGTTTTACCCTAAAGTATGTGGGCAAACTATGTTAGCTACATTTTGTATAAATAGAGATCATAAGATCTCACTTTTAACATAACTCTCCCTCATTGTGAGAGGATTTGGTCTGAAATTTTCACTACACTTGGCTCTTTTTATATCTTGTGCACTTGTTTATGTCTATATTGATGAATGGTTGTGTTGGGGCTCAGAAATGTCCTATTCTCATCCACCTTTCCCTTCATCATTCTTCACATTTCATCGCCCCATTAACCTTTCATGATATCATTTCCATAAATATACTTGGGTTTCACCGTATTATCCTCCACTTTATTCATTTTAGTATTTAAAAGGAATTTGTGATTAAATGTTAGAAAATCAACATGTTTTCATATATATCTCAAATATGTGTGAGCTTTGTAATGTGTAGGAATATGTGAAGGATTAATTCAAAGGACTTCTCGAATACTTCCTCCACCATTTCAATATTTGAGGAGATAATTCAAACCCATTCCAAGGAGAAGATCATGGAGATTTGGTTGGAATATCTTATCTAAGATACATGAGAGATATGTGTGAGGATTTAAAGGGATTATATTTTGTAATAATGGAAAATAGGTTGAGAGAATAGTGGATCTGTAATAATGAGATGGTTATCTTATCTTCAAGGCTCTCATGTATAAAAGAGAGTGCTCTCTCTTCATGAGCATTCAATTAGATTATGCAAGTAGAATAGGAGTTAGATTATGTTTTGGTTTTCGAAAGAGGAAAGGATTCTTAGCTTTGATTCATGGTTTTGGTTTTCATGCTTTCATTATTCTTTTATGAAGATTGATTTGGTTATTTTAATATAAGATTGCTTCATTAGAGTGAGATCACATATGTTGTTGTGTTATTTAACTCTTCACATGTTGTACTTGCCTTTCCTTCATGTAGTTCTCCATTTCTAGATTAATTCCTTTACGCAATTTCTCATTCCTAGATTAATTTCATTTATGCAACTAGATTAATTCAATTCCAAGTCATGTGTTAGATTAATGATTCTATTTCAGTCGTGTGTTAGATTAATGATTCAATTCCAGTTGTAGCTTAAACATTAGATTAGATTAGTCCCGCTTCAATCTTGCATATAGTTTGTGTGTGCTTCGTCAGTTTACGACCCCCGGGTTGACAAATTAGATAAGTTGGGAAAATACTACAATGTAATTAATTCAATATTACTTCGGCCCAATGTAACGATTGTTGTTCCTTTTGTAAGTCGTGTTGTTCCTTTGAATAGAACAACTGTCGTTCCCTTTATGATTGTTGTTCCTTTACAGGTGTTGCATCTCTGGAGGCTGGGTATTGAAAACAGAAGGTAAGAACCTATGTAGGCGATAGGTAAAACACTTGTGCCAGCGCCAACCTTTGGTTGATGCATAGAGGTTGTTTTTAGGACATCTTTAGATCCCAAGAGGTTGATGGAGGAGTGAGGTGCTAGCCTTGGATGATTTTTTCTATCTCTTATGGTGGATTATCTTGGCATTTCTCTTGATCTTAGCATGGTATTTTAATATTATGCTATCATTTTTTCAAGTCAAGTATTGTTATGCTAGGAGCTATGTGGGAAGTATAAGGGCATACGCCCCCACCATAGTCTTTATCATTTTATCCTTCATCGCTTTGATTATATAGGGGTTTTCTAAGAGAAGCATAAGGGCATACACCCTTTTAGCCCAAACCATAGTTAGAGAAAGTTGCCTTGGGAAGTAAAAGGGATTATACCCCTAAGGAGGTATCTTATCTAGATATTTGTTTATTTGACTCCATTAAACCAATTGTAAAGGCACTAGTCATACTTTGTTTCTTTGGAGATATAAAATCATTTCCTTGGGAAACACAATTTTTGATCTTTTGAAAGGTTTCTTGATTGAAGTTGGTTGGCCTCATTGAGAGGAGTCTTTCCCTACTAGGGAATCCCCTCCCTCATACTACATGCTAATTTTACAAAATTACATCTTCATCCATTAGGTTGCATAAACCCCAACTCATTTGCTTGAATAAATCACTTATCAACCATTGGATTTTGCTCAAAGTTTGCACACCTTTTCTCCTTGGTCCAATGCACTTTTTGGCAAATTTTGAGGGGATCTCAATGGATGATTTTCTTACTGTAATACATTGAATGTTACATCCATAATGATGATATAATTTTATGTAGACAAGTGTTTACAACAACCTTATCTTTTATACTAAAAATATTGGTTTTTCATCTTGAGTTTAGCTAGTCATTTACTAGTCTTTCTCTTGCATTTTCTACTTGATCTTTAGCATTTATTGAGCAACTTATAGTAACATTTTCTTGTTGATATATATTGTTATCTATTGCTTAAAATTAGGGACATAAAGCTTAAATTTCCGATCCAACTAACATACATCATTGCAAAGTGTCTTTTCTTGTGTCTCGAGCAAGTATTTCATCATTTGCGGGTTACTCAACATACATGGAAACCCTTGGACCTTCCCAAGACTTCATTCCACACATTTCACTCCACTTAGAATTGACCTCTAGGGGTTGTTGACCACATATTTTAACTAGGGGGTCAAATCCATGTGCCATGAAGATATGCACCTGATGGTGCTACAAAGTTGAAGACTTGTTGGTTCTACAAGGTAGTTTTGGTCTCAACACTTCTTTATGTAATTGGAATTTCTGCTCCCCTGTGTGGGATTATAATGTAATGGGTCTGTATGGATCATATTTTCGGTTAGTTTCCAAGGAATTTATCATTAGGGAAGTCCTTTCATCGAGTGTTTTTTTTCCTCAGGTAATTAATTTGGCCTAACCAACCTTTTTAATTACCCCTGAGTTTTTCACTCCCACAATAATCCTCCAAAGTGGTGAAAGGAGTTCTAATTATTGATCCCTATGGGTGAATAGTGTCTAGGAATATTGTAAATTACCATTCTAGACATATCCTATATTCTTGCAGAATTCCGTCCAGTCTATTTTTTTTTTTTAATTTTGTAAAATTACCTAATTAATGGCAATTTTAATTAATTTTGATGTAAAAATGTAAAAACTAGGCCCTTGGGATTTTCGATAGGGGTATTTGTACTAAAATGAAATGGAATGAGACCCCCTACACCCTTGGACTAATTTTCATCTCAATTGGACAAGTTTTTCTAGGTCATTGTCAGTGAGGAGTCCAAGTCACTCTAGAGTCAAAGATTTAATTGTTGAATTGACAAAGTCAAAATGTCAATTTTTGTAAATAATGAAGCAAAAAGGTTAGAGAAAGAGTGGGAGATAGTCCTAAACCCCTTTCCTAAGTTATATAAACAATTTTCCTAACTTAAACACCCCCCTCACCTAGCCATCGCTTCATTCCCCTAATATTCCTAAGAAAAGTGTGCCCCCTTGAGGAGAAAGTAAAGTAAAGTGAAAAATTAAATAAAGAAACTTGCTTTTCCCTAAGTTTTCTCCAAAAAGTCTATTTTTTTGTTCGACAAAGTAAAAAAGGTGCCACCTCACCCCCTCACTCATCTACCAAAACCCTAAAAGTGCGCCCCCCTTGAGATGCTCAATGATTCTTGATTGATGGACACTTGGAGAGCATCCAAGAGGGGTAACTCTTGGCTCCCAAGTATAAATAAAGGCCTCCCCTCCCTCATTTGACACATCTATTCTTTCACTATTGTTATCATGCCAAAATCTCTCCTCCCCCACTCTTCTCTCTCTCTCTGTCTCTCTCTCTCTCATTCTTTCTTCTCAAGCTTATGGCAAGTATTTGCTCAAGCTTGCTTATACTCTAATAAAGGAAATATTTGGAGGACATATGGTGTTAAGAGTCTTCTTGGTGCCATACTTTTCATGAGGTGATCTTGTTCCTTTGATTTCTTTCTTCTTATGCATGCATAGCTTTGAGATCTATAATAGGAATATTAAGCAAAGTACTTTTCTTGTGTAGGTTTATGATAGTATTGTCATAGATATAGTGAACATATATTTAGTTATTTCAAAGTATTTTTATTTAATATCTAGATCTACTCACTTCCTATTGTTTCTTGTCGCTTAGCGTTGAAGTTTGGCAAGATTATCTAGGGTTTAAAGAGAAAATTTCAGATCTCAAAATCTTCCTTTTTGACCGACATTCACCCTCTAAATATTTTTTTATTCTTGTAGCTGCTCATTTCCATAGTATTTTGGTATTATAACATGCTAGGATAGGTCATTTATATGCTTAAAACTTGTAGAAATTTACACAGAAAATTTCTGGTTTTAATAACATAAATTTTCACAAGTTTTTGTCACATTTTGCAGCGTTTCCAACAAACTTTTGCTTGCTGATTTTTTTGTAGGTTGGTGACATAAAGGAGGATTTATAGCCCATTTGGGGCACATACAAGTCAAATAATAACCTACTAAGTTGGGGTAACATATTCCCAACACTTCTTCTTCTTTTCTCCATTGTAAGAAAACCCCAAGAGAGTCTCTAGGGATTGCATTTCTCTAAAGTTCTAAATTTCTGCAATTACTATTTATTAGTTTTCCTACACCTAGCATAGTGTTTGGCCAAGCCAACCATGCTAAATCATATGTATAGATTTTAGATTTCATTTTCAACATTGTTTTACTTTCTTGTTTTCCGCACTTGTCCTTAAGACAATATTGTGTGGCTAGAAGTTCTTTTATTTCCAAGTCATTTATTTTTCACCCACTTGGGAACAAAATCGATAGGCTTTGTACTCCACCTTGTGCACTTGTTGTGGTTGCAAGTAGATTAGATTTAATTTCAAGTATTTACTTTTTTGTTTTTGTTTTCCTACACCTAGCATAGTTTTTGACCAAGCCAACCATGCTAAATCGTAAGGCTAGGTATATAAATGATGCTTTCTTGCTTCTAGTTTCAAGTTTATGTGATTATCTTTAGATCTTATAATCTTATCATCTTTATTTGCTTAAGCCCATGGAGGCATAGTGTATTTACTTGTATATTCTCTTTAGCATTCCATTTCCTTTCAAGCATTTACTTTGCTTTCAAGTTCAAGTATTTTCTTTCCTTCAAGCAATCTACTCTTTACTTTCAAGTACTTTTACTTTCTTGCAATTTACCTTTTGTCAAGAACTCAACTTATCTTAATCAATCTTTAAGGTTAAATTGACCTTAGATCCTTAAGGGTTTCAATTAAACTAGTTTAACTAGAGCACCTACTATTGTCCAAACTTTTCCATCAAAAAGGGATCTTGTGGAGGCAGCAGGGGGTGCTAGATCAAGGATGGTATCATGGCACTAGGTGTCCCCCTTGTTGAGAACCCTTATTTTCCAGATTGACCTATGGAGCTAGGGTAATGCCTAATTTTCCTTACTTATTGAACATGCAACAATATTTCTGGTATAAGCGGGGAGAGTTTTAGGGAAGTCACATAGTTTAGGATTCACACTTCACTTAATCAACCTAATTAATCCTAAAATCTCTCCAAAATTAACCTTGGCTTAAATTCATAATCTACTTTTATGGTTCATGCTCTCTAATTCATGCAAGCATTTCATTTTCAAGTTATTTCCATGCATTTTTATTGAGCACCTGTGGATGGTTAACTAGTGAACTTAGAAGTTGTGCATCTTTTGCCTAGGGAGGCTTATTACATGCTTTATCTTTTTCCTCCTTGCGTTTTTCACTTTTTCCCTTGGAGGCTCTTTTGATTGGTATTTCATCTATTTTGGAGTTGAACATTGGAGCCATTGAATAACCCCTTGAAGTTGTGCACCTTGTGGGGGCACTTCATTATTTGGGTTTGTTGAATTGTTGTGTTGTGGTGAATGTTATCTTGAGTAATATTTTCGTTCCTTTCACACTCAAATCAAGTTAGTTCATTGTTGCTTCAAGTTAGATCTATTTAGTGCTTGTTTCTTTATTTGTCAATAGTCGTATGTTGTTGTATCTTTTATTTATTCTTTGCATTCTAACTTGTGTAGATAGTTGTTTTATTTCATTGTATCTAATCCCATTGTAGAGGTTTTGTGAAGTAATCCTTTTGTATCTAGTTGTAAACTTTGTAAAGTATTTCTTTTTAATCTATTGTTGTAACTTTAGTTGACCCTTTTCCCAACCTTGGGCACTATTCTTAGTTGTCTTAGGGAAAGGCTTGACTTTGCATTGAAATATTTGCACTTACATTGTTTACCTCTAATATAGGTTAGATCCCCCCCAACCTTTAACTAATTAAAATTAACTCCTAGAATCAATCGTTTAACTCACATAGTAACTAGGGTCTACCCCCCTTGGCTTCCCTAGGAGTAAGCCTAGATGAAATAAGTTCAAGTCGAGGTGACAATGGGCTTGAACTTAGGCATTTTTCCTCCAAGGACACACTAAGTGGATTGGAATTAGTCCACATTAGCAAGTGTGTATAAGGATGGAAATAGGGGCTTCACTTACATTCATATCCATATCCATCTCAATCCCCCTAGGGTCACTAAGATCGCCTCCCTAGAGTGACCTAGTCACCCTTGAAGTGCAGGACCTATATCGACGTGGCATTGGGTGTAGGATTCCTAAGTTGTAGCACTTGCTTTGTGGTTGGGTCGAGATTTTCCCAACCTACAACTTGCACTATAACACAAGTAAATGTATATCTCACAAGGAAAATAGAGTCCCCAACCTAATATTGAAAATAATATCATAAAACCAATTGGTATTTGCACAACATGCCAACTACCTACTCTAATAATACCAAGAAGTCCAACATTCACTCTGAAATAACAACACAGATTCAGTTAAAGTTTGAAGTAATTTCGAGAAATGAATTACTCTTAATGGTAATATTTTCATGAGTACTTCAATGAGAAAAGCATACTCACACTAAAACAATGGAGTTAGTTCCTATCCCAAAAAGGCCATTTAGTAAGTCCCAATACCCTAGAGCATAACATTAGTAAGTCTCATTCAATTTTCCAAATAGAAGCATGTAACCATCCGATTTTCCAAATAAAATCATATACATAAATTATGTCAATAAAAATAAAACAAAATTTGATTTAAAAGAATTAGTCCCAATCAACTCACCTACCAACCAATACCTCGACTTAGAACATATGTAGGAGGAGAAGTGGCACTTGCAAGTCATGATTCTGCATTATATGCTCCGATTGATTGTTAAAATGTCATGACAAGGTTATTTTCAAATTACAACTGCATTTATTAAAAGAGCCATGTCTATCTCATCATACCCAAGACATGCAAGGTATTTAAAGATCTAACCAACTCAAATGCCAAGCCAATCCCAAAACACCTACCAGGCATTATCCAATCATACAACAAATCCTCAAAGTCATGTTGTGGGATAAACTTTATTGAGATTGAATGTCAAAACTCCTCATTCTCACTTTCCACTCTGAATATTCTGAATTTTACCCACGACTTTCAACTTTGAATGTTCTGAATTTTATCCACCACGTCATCCCTCTTGGCCTATTCAACTTCTAGAGTGTTAGTAAGTCCCAATACCCTGGAGCATAACACTAGTAAGTCCCGTCGAGTTTTCCAAATAAAAGCATGTAACCATATGATTTTCCAAATAAAATCATGTACATAAATTATGTCAATTAAAATAAAACAAAATTTGATTTAAAACAATCAATCCTAGTCAACTTACCTACCAACAAATACCATGACTTAGAACATATGCAGGAGGAGAAGTGGCACTTGTAAGTCGTAATTCCACCTTATATGCTTCTATTTATTGTTAAAATGGCAAGACAAGGTTATTGCCAAATTAAAACTACATTTACTAAAAGAGACATGTCCACCTCATCATCCCCAAAATATGTAGAATATTTAAAGATCTAACGAGTTCAAATGCCAAGCCAATCCCAAAACACCTACAACTCATTTTTAAGCATAAGAAAGGTTTAAAAAGTGGCAGTTGTGTATAAGATCAATAAGAGAAACAAGAACCACATACATCATTCCAAACATATGGCCAACATCAAAACTATATCCAATGCCCAACCTTTCTATACTAGTTGATCATGGATTACTTTATTAGGATCAATAGTATCTCCAATGCCCAACCTTGTTGAATCTCTAGCACTCATTGATGTACTATATCTTGATCTATTTTTCTTCTTGTATGAAGTATAAACATCATAATACTTTCTCACTTCACTAGGATCAATAATAACTCTAATGCCCGACCCTCCTGTACTAGTTGATGCTGACTCACTTGATTAAGATCAACAAAATCTCCAATGCCCAACTGTTTTGAAGCTTTGACACTCATTGATTTTTATAGCTTGATCTATGTTGCTCACTGTTTGAAGTATAAACATCATAATAGTGGCTCACTTCACTAGGATTAGAAGTAGCTCCACTACCCAATCTTCATGTATTAGTTGATCCTAGCTTCCATCAGGAAGTGTACCTGTATTTGCATCACAACCTGCATATTAGATGGAGGTGAAATAAAATCACCACTTGTACCAGTATATGAATCTCTAAAGGAAATTTTTTTTTAAGCTCTTTCAAGGTTATATGAAAGTAGAGGAACCACTATCAAATATCTATAGGGATCAAGGTTTGGGGGCGTAAGGCACCCCACTTACTATTCAGGAATTTTTAAAACATTCTTAGTGTAATTCATGGAGGAAACAATGGATATGGGCATTGATCTCCATCTCTAATAGGAGATAGATGTCGTGGTTGCGCATCCAGTGAGCAGTTGCAGGGGTTGGAGTAGGAACTGATACATGAAAATGCTTCAAGGGAAAATTTTAAGTCTTGTACTATATAATCCATTTGAAATTGATAACTATTACAACTTTGAAAAGTAGAGGGACCACTATTGGATATCTAGAGGGCTCAAGGTTGAGGGGGGTGTAAGGCACCCACTTCCTATTTTGGCATCTTTTGAAACATTCCTGATGTAATCCATGTTGGAAACAATGGATATGGGCATTGATATCCACCTCCAATAGGAGATATATATTGCGGTTGTGCAGTCCACTGAATAGTTGAAGGGGTTGGAGTAGGAACTAATACATGAAAAGGATTGAAGGGGAAAATTTTAAGCCTTGTACTATATAATACATTTGAAATAAATATTACAAATTTGAAAATTATCGTGTTACAAATCACTTTGAAATTCCTACAAACTGTTGGCATTAAACAACATTAGCCAAGTACCAGTAAAATGGAAGATAGAATTCAACCATCTTCTTGAAGCTATGGCACTCATTGATGTATGCTAGCTTTATCCCTTTTGATTCCTTATGAACTATAAACATCCTACTACCAATTGAATTCATTAGGCTTAGTTATAAATCCAATGACCAACATTCATGTATTAGTTGATCATGGGTCACTTCATTAGGATCAATAATAGCTCCAGAATGCCCAACCTTGCTAAAGATCTGGCACCCATTGATGTATTATATCTTGATCTCCTTTTCTTTGAATCATGTATGAAATATAAACATTATAACATCGGTTCACTTCACTAGGGTCAACAATAAGCTCCAATGCCCAACCTTCTTGTACTAGTTAATCATAGTTTCCCAATGGAAGTGTACCAATATTTACATCACAACCCAGATATTACGCAGAGGGGAGGTGGAATACAATCACCACCTATATGACTTGGTTGGCTCCCTTTCATCATCATGTTGTTTGTCTTTCTAAAGGATACTTTGAAAAACTATGCAATTATTTCAAGGATATATGAAAGTAAAGGAGTCACTATCATATATCCAAAGGGATCAAAAGAGGGATAAGGCACCCACTTCCTATTTTCATTTGGAAAAAAATTCCTATTATAATATCTGGAGGTAACAATGGACATGAGTGTTGATATCCACCTCTAATAAGGGATAGATGTGGCAGTTGATTAGTCTCTTGAGTAGCTAGATGGGTTGGAGTAGGCATTGATAAATAAAAATGCTAAGAAATTAATGAATATTGCATAGAGGGATACCACTATCATTGGTTGCAAAGGGTTGAGATGTCATTGAATTGAATTGAATTGTGTACTCAACTCCAAATATTTGTGCTCTTGTAATAGTATTATAGGTTTATCTTGTTGCTCCTACTTAGTTGATGACTAGGAGTTGTTTTGTGAATCTAATGGCCATTGATTAGGTTTTTGAGTTGATGCTTATGGAATTCCTGAACTAGAGGAAAGCTTAGTCCACAATTATATATCAATCGAAGAAAAAAAAGGCAATAAGTTGGTATAGTCAAAATAAGTACCCATTGGACCAATAAATGGTTGTTTCCTAGAGGATTATTTTGATTGGTCCAACTCCAACTAAACTATACATAGTTTCACTGTCATAAACTTCCCTGGAAGACCAAAATTGCAAAATCTTTTTCAAACAAGATAGGTTTGCATCTTTTTTAGGATTGTGATCATTATCGCCGGATTTGTACTTATGCCAAAGCCCCAACAAAAGCCTCCAATTCCACGTAACTACATGATAACCCACCACTGTCACCTTAGTAGGAAATCCCCACGTTTTAGGGATGGAAGAGGTCCAACCCAAGGGAGGTGTCCCTAGTAAACTCAAGGGATCAGATAGCAAGGATATGGTCAAGATTAGGGTTCCCTCTCACAGGTTACCCAAGTCAAAGGGTTTATGACTATTAAATTGAGGCAAATGAAGATTTTTATGTACACGTGTGGAACAAGAACAATATAGCATGCATATATAACAATTTCCAAGTACCAATATGATCAAATACCTCAATAATAGACAACATAAATATATGATAGATGAAGTAAAATTGCAACTAGATGATGGTTTATAACAACCAATATTATTTTGTAACGACCACAAGAAATATAGATCATAATTGCATGAAATCACATCGAAAACTTAGAAATTGTTCAGTAGATCAATTAGGTTAGTGTATGCAATAAATTGCAACAATTGGTATGGTCGTAGAAAATATTTGCAATGGAAGCTATAAAATTAGGGAGTTAGTGAAAGTTAGAGTAAGAAAAATGAGTGGAAATATTTAGAGAGTAAGATTTGAGAGTTTGTTTGATCTGATTTATTCACAAAGAGCAAGAGACAAGTGCCTTTTTGGGCTATGGAGTCTTTAACAACAACCCTATAAATAATTAGAGAAACGATGATAAAGATGTCTAAGGACAATGAGATGAAATTTGAGGAGATAGCACCTTAGAGCCTCAAACTTCATGCCTCAAGAGATGAATTTGCTAGAGAGAAAACACTTTTGGACTCTAGTGAATTCTTCACTCCTTAGATTCTTGAAATATGTATTGCAACAAGCCTTTAGAACCAAACTCCTAAAGTGCTATTACTTTAAGGGTCTAGGAGCTTAATCTAGACAAGATTTTCTCAACAATTCAAAGGGTGGAAAGAGATAGGTATCCTCACTTCCTTCTCAAATATTTTTTATGTTATGAGGACAACTATGGAACGTTGAAAACATATCAAACTCAATGAACTTTGTCTGAAATTCACATATTACCAATGCATGTCATCATCTTGTGAACACTTTAATTAAGCAGGATAACAGTCCTTTTTTAACACTTTGGTTCAATATGAAAAATGAAACTTGTGTACACCATATTTATAATTCTTTGTTGGGAAATCAACATCTTCAAGGACATGAGACAAGTAACTTTTCCAACATAAATTCAGAAACCATTTTATGTATTATACAAATATTTCAAAGTACTAAGAGCTATATATCAAATGCAAAATCATGATTACAATTTGAAATTTATTTACAGAGTAAAGAGTTATAATCTCTTTGTCAACAACCTTTACAACAACCTTTACAATTTGTGATAAAAACACAACTTAGTTTTCCAGGTAAAAATACTTTGATTTACAACATTAATTCATACAATGAGAGCTTTGTTCTCAACAACCAACTTTCTTATTGCTTATATGATTGCCAAACACAATGAATATTTTTGTTGTGGGATGGAAAAAAAAAGGAAAAGTGAAGAGTTATAATATCTTTGTCTGGAACCTTTACAATTTGTGTTACAACCACAACTTTGTTTTCCAAAAATAGAGACTTTGATTTACAACAATAAGTCATACAATGAGAGATTTGTTCTCAACAACTTGCTTTCTTATTACTTAAATGATTTCCAAACACAATGAATGTTTTTTGTTCTCTGTTGGGAAACAAAAGGGAAAGTGACAAAGACATTTGTCACAAAGGAGGATTTCTGTTGCAACTGTTTCTCAACCCCTCACACCATATACTTTGTATTCCTTCCCTAAAAAAATTGAAAGAAGATTTAAGACTCAATTATTGGGAGATGCATGCATGTCACCATCTCTTTATAATTGAATACACCAATTTGTGAACCAATTTGAAATAACATAATGGTACAACAGAACCTCAAAATCATGTTGGGGACAAAATTTACTAAGATTCAATGTGTAAACTCCTCATTTTGACTTTCCAATCTGAATATTTTGAATTTTGCCCATCACAGTATCCCTCTTGGCTTGTTCAACTTCTAGAGTGTTCTCTAGAAATAATGCAATAATTAGTGCAATTATTGGTGGTGGTGAGGAGAATATGGTGTTTATGAATTCATTAAACTACAACCAAAATATGACAAATTAAAGTAGGCACAAGACGTGATATCAAGTTATTAGATCCTACCATGAAAATCAAAACATTGCATGCTTCATAATTCTTTTTGAACTTGCCCACAATGCAATTGTGTGGGTAGGGCCCACTTTAGAAGTAGCATAAAAAACACTTAACTATTATGGAATAAACAGGCCAAGAAATAATGAAACTCCCAAGATGAACATGTTTCACATTGATTTCACGTTAGTGAATTGAACGATGGAAACACCGACAACAATTGGAAAAAATAGCAGTAGATAGGAACACATAAACCCACAAACCTAAACTTCCAAATATATTTTATTTTATTCAGATTGATTGAAACCACTTGCCAACCAATGCAAAGAGCACACAATATGATGCGACAAATATGGGAAATGGTATTGATTCAAAAAGAGATACCCATTTTCCTAAATATCAGTAAATACAAAAATACATTAATATGAAGAATTGTGAACATATTATAAACATTTCTCTCGAATAACTAAATACATTTGTCTCAAATCAAGTTGTTATACCGATTTTGTGGATAAATAAGGAGATCATGTCTCGAGGCCCTCAGGCTCTAGATATGGAGTGTCGAGAGACTACATGACCAACAATATCCTTTTGCACAACTGGAAAACCCACTCACCACCACAGATTGTCACAGTTTTGCAGATGACATCCACCACACCAGTTGGCTTCTGGAAGGTAGTGGGCCTTACTGCATGAGGTAAAAGTCGGTATTATGGTGAGCATCATTTCAATATTTAAGCTATTTTATTATGTTGTATCTTAGATTGCTCTAGATTTCATGATATATGTTTGGACATGATGCCTTTTTCCCTGCTTCACATTGGTGGTTGACATTGTGCCCTAGTAAGTGGTTTTCCTTTGGGATGAGTTTAATACTGGGAACTCCCTTAATGATCCATCGTACCATTTCCAACCATACTTACCACTTTCCATCATTGTTCCCCTCAATTTCCTCATCTCTTGGGATTTTAGGGTGGATTGACCCAAGAAGGGGTTGTCCCTTATTCTATGGGAAGAAGGGGCTAAAGGCCCAGAGGGGTTGATGTTGGGTAAAAGATAAAAGCATTGTATAAAACTTCCATATGCTTCATCCATGGATCACCCAAGAAATAAATGAAACACTTATCTTTGAATAAAGGGGACCCACAATATAATAAAGAATGCTTAAAAGGTTAGTTGAAGGATAGGAGGTCTCATCACGAGCTGACCTATCACGTCCATGCATATCTAGTGGAATGACATTACCATCATCTAGTCACCAAACTAGGGTAATGGCTCTCAGTTGCATGGATAAGAAAAAGGGGGTCACATCACGAGAAAACCTTCTCATTTCCATTAGGTGTTTGTGGGTGACATTGTCATCATATGGTCACCATGCCATGGAAGTGACCTTCAATCTCTCCTTCTGCTATATTGAAAGAAAATTAAGAAATAAAGATAAAATAAAATTGATGGGCTTGGAAAAAGTGCATTGTGGATGAAGGTACCACACACCCTCTACAAAGTCACTTGTAATATCCCTCGATCGAGCCCTGGTTGTAATTATGAATTGTAAACATGTTTGTTAGGCTGGTGAGCCAAGTTATAATAAGCTAGGAGGCTTATGTGATTATTAGGTCAAAGAGCCTAGGATGCTAAGGCTAGGAGCCTGTTTTGTATATGTAATTCTCCAAAATCATTAATAAAAATTATACATCATTGCGTGTAGACCCTCCATGAAGAAAGAGATATGGGGGAATAAGATCCACTAGGTGGGGAAGGGGCTAAGTGTCTAGGAATAGGGGCTAATCTAGAGGGATTACCTCTAAAGGAATAATATTATATTATTGTTTCCTAAAGGCTAAGGTTTGACATAATCTGTGTTGTCCTAAGTTCCTAAGGGAAAGGGGGATGAGTGTTAAGTGGAGCTCATGCAGCTCCAGGGAGACAAGTGTCAACCTGGGCGCATGTAGTTTTAAGTGGGAAAGTCAACTCATTGTCATATCATCTCATTCACGAGTCTCACGATTGGGAGGAGGGTCACGATCCTTCACCATTCGGTCTGTACTCTCATGGGGTTAGTCACCCTAGAAGTCCACCATACTCCCCACCGAGGCACGCCCCAGTGTAACTTGTAGAAAATGGAGTTGTCCTGTGTATTTATTGTGAAGCCCTACGAACTAGTATTTTTCCTAAGTCGTAGCGTTTGGTGGTTGCTGCCAACGCAGTTTTGGCTAAGCTTGGTTTACTGTCATATTCTGTGTCCATACCCATTTTTTGTGGTTGACTTCACCTATGTGTTACCCGAATTATGTTGTTGACATCACCTGTGTCCGTTTGAAATAAGAGTTGAATTGAAGGAGCAGGTTGTCAGGCCTATGAGCAACTATCCCAAGTGAGAGAGTTTGATGGTAAGTGATTTCTCTTGGAGGGAGTCCCGTAGCAGCTACAATACTCTGAGACTTTCGGTCCAGCCTATTGTTCAAGCCCAAGGTAAGGGAGGTGTAGTAGTTGATGGAATTGTATTAGTGAAGGTGTAACCTCCTAGGGTGGAGCAGGTGTGTGGGGAATGAGGTTTTGTGGGTTGTGGTCGTAAGTGGCTCCTGGGATAAAAGATCCTTCTAGTCTTTTTCTGCAAATTCCTTGTTGTCCTTGCCAAGCCTAGAATTCCCTTGCATAGTGGAGTTTAGTCCTAGCTCGGGGGTGACCCACTCTTGAGCGTGATGAGCAATGTGGTCTATCATTGGGAGGTTCATGGAAGGTCTGCACGCAGTTGGTGTACTTCAGTTGAAATATAAGTACCCATTCCTATGTTCATTTACATGCTAGGTTGATGAGTATTGCATGGATATGTTGTTATATTATGGGTTTTTCCTGTGAGTACTGCATGCATGCTTTTATTGTTATTTCCACATTAATCTATGTATGAACATAATATGTTGTATGTTGTATGTTTATATTTATATGCATATGATAATTTTTTTTTCTATGAGTAGCATGGCTTGACTTGGGTGGCCGGTGGTGTGACAAACTGGTATCAAAGCAGTAAAGGCAAAGTTAAGGTTGCTTCGGTAGCATTACCCGGCAGGGGTTGATGGTCAGGGACGTTACAAAATGGTATCAGATCCATGGTTTCGACACTAATCCTAGATGGGCCTTGTTAATGGTTAACAAGACAAAGATTTCAGAGTGAATTGTTGTCGAAAGGGACAAAATTCGAGGTTCAGAGCGTCCCTGGGTGCAAGGAGTGTGTCGACACAGTCTTTGACTCAAAAAGATCAGGAGAAATAGATTGAGTTTTCTCATGAAGAGACGCGAAGATATGTTGCAAGGAGTGCACAGATACGAAAGTTGACTAAGTGTTGAATAAACTCTCTAAGGAGAAAGGGGTTCGAGAAACAAAGCTCAGGAGAGATAGCGGGAAGAAATAATCAAAGGGGGAGAAACTCTCAAGGTTTAACAAGTTAACAACTAGGATTTCTTCAGGAGGAAACAGAGTCACCCCAGATCGTCAGATCTAGAAAAGTTGCAAGGCAGTTAGCCATGAATTCCTTTGGAAATCCGAGTAGTAACGAAGTCCGTATGTGCCGTCGATCTGAGAGAGAGGATACGTGGTGAAAATCCATGGACTTCAGGTGAAATCACTTTGGTAGAAAACAAGTGTGGAGATGTTGAAACTCTTGAAGCCCAAAGAGCCGAAGTGAATTGCAGTCATCGATCTATGGGAGACACACGTCGAAAGATCATAGACATCGAGTGAAATCACTTTGGGAGAAAATGAGTGTGGAGAGGTTGAAACTCCTGAAGCCTGAAGTACCCAAAGTGGATCTACACGATATATATGAGGAGAAGAGATCAAATGTTTGATTGGGTCGAAGTGAATAAGAACCGTTGGATCAAGCCAAAGGTGGAAGTTACGACGCTGTATGAAGGGAGAAATCCATTGAACTCCGAAATCCAGAGTTAATCCAGACCTTCCATCAAGAGGGACGCGTGTCAGCAGATTGGTTTTTCAGGATTTCGACATTCAGGAGAATCAGTGTGTGATGAGGAGAGAACTCCCGAAGCCTGAATTTTTGAGGCCCCGAAGAGCCAAAGTAGTGAGTCATGATGACATCACCTGGATTTCACGTGGACCTCTCCTATACCTACCACGTGCCCCCACCTGGAATGTTTAAATTCATACTATGTGGGCCCTGAGGTTGCATAACATAGTTAAAGGTTGGTGGGTCCACATTGGTGTTGATCACGATACACCAAGATCGACAACCAAGAGGCATTGCGGGGACCCAATTTGCATGGATTTAATTCCCCAAGGCAGTCCCACAATCCAAACCATGGTATCATTGAGGGGTTATGTGTCAGCGTCAAAAGAATTGCGGGGTGAAAGGTGGGTTACTCCAAACCGTCGATGTGTACCCCCGCACATTGGAAGGAATTAAGTGATGTGACATGATAGTGATCGAACATCGAAACCCTGAGCTAGTGGATGCGTGGAGATAAGAGACTAACACCGAAGGAAGGACACTTAAGAGGAAAACAGAACAGGTGAGCCACAAACCCCCCAACCCAAAGTGTCGAATGATTGATAGTCGCTGATTTGTTGAAGGAAACACGACAAGTGGAGGTCTACTCCAGAATATCAACACCCTAGAGAGAAAGGAGTTAGGAACTTCCGAAGCCAGACTTCTAAAAGTCGAAGGCCCAAAGTCCCAAATAAGCACCATCGACCTAGAGCTGGACCACAGCCCGTGGTTGCATGGGTTGGGGGCTGAGAAAAATGGGCTAGTGCCCGAAAATTATTGTAGAGTAGTGAAAATATCAGAAAGAAAAGATCTATGGGGATTATTGATTGATCAAGCACTGCAGAAAGAAATCTGAAATCTTTCCTTGAATTATATTGATTTAGGAATACTGTGGAAATTGTTAAGGACTGATGGCCTCACAATTTCGATGGACTGCACATTATTTTTGTAGAGTTAAACAACAACTAAATAAGATAATGATTAGCATAGAGAAAATACATCAACTGCACAAGTAATTCATCAGAGAAGAAGCATAAGTTTTAAATGATCATAACTTTCTGCTCAAAGGTCAGAATTGAGCAAGGAAGCAGTCATTGGAAAGATATTGAAAAGAGGATTCCAGGTGGAGAAATCCATTTGCGATACATGATAATGCATGAACCATAAGTTCATATGGAGATGAAAAGCATGGGAATAAGGAAGGTTTTATGGAGTATGAAAGAGTTTGGAGACAATATGTGACATCTCCAAAGATCAGTCCTACAGATTGGAGGTAGAACCTCCATTATTACTATCATAATGCATAGTGGAAGCAGAAGTTGAATATGCATGTTAGAAGTCTAAATCAAATTGCTTCAAGAAAGAAGTTGGTGTTAACTATCCAAGGTTACTCAGAGAACATGACCGAAAATATAATTGGGTCATGAAGGAATTGGATTAGAGGGATCCAAGTAATAGGGGAATGCTGAAAATCAATATCATCATAATATGTGGTGGCAAGTATGAAATGTAGACAAGGAAAAAAACTCATGGATGGAGTCAAGTCCATGAACATCCTAAGATAATGGAAGAATAAATCATGATATATATATATCAAGCTAATAGGAATGCATGTCAACACTCCAGGAAGGAAAGCTAGAATAGTAGAGGATTGTTGATGCACCCCAAAGGTGTGAAGGTATTTCCATAAGAGCATGGAGATATCAAGTCAAGAATAATTTAAAAGAGAAGTGACTTCTAAAGAGAAATCAATAAGGAACCAGGAAGAAGAAAACGGTTCTATGCATGGTTTTGAATGTACAGGAGATGGTGCCTAAAAATAATCCATCTTAAGTAACATAGAGCCATGAGTGACAACCCAAAAGGTTGGAGGTATCACCTGAATCTATGATGGTAAGGTAAAAGAGGTACTTTCATTTGATTCTATGCAACTAGAAAAATGGGCATATGTGCATCCATACAGTGTGCTAGATATTGGATAGGTAAGTCAAGTTTGAAGATAGTTGGGATAGATGGATCTAGAAAACAAATAAAAGTTGAAGGATAATGTCAGCATTAGTAATTGGATGGAAATGAAAAGGAAACCAAGAGTGATTTGGCTAGAAAGTGCTCAGGAAAAAAATAGTCATGTACAATGACTACAATGACTACAATGAGAGTATAAGAAGATTCGGGAATCCAAGAAAAATTGAAGACTTCTGGGATCAACAAGGAAAAGTTGCACATGGGAAAGAAGTTTCTGAATTTGTGGTAGCAACAGTTGAATTAGGGTTGGTTGAACAACCATAAGCAAAAAAATAATCTACACATGGAAGGAAGAAATAGAAACTTGAAGGTTGGTTAGGTTTGATAAAAGAAGCATGAAAGCTTCTACTTCCATCAACCATACATGTAACATCAAATTTATTAATGGAAGTCATGCAAGTATTAGTTTTTATTACTCTTTTTGCATAATTGTTGAAGGGAATTTAGGTAAGAATTTCCTTAGCCAGAGTTATTTTATAAAATCACATGATTACATTATTTGAATGCATACCACTGGATGTGGTAAAGGCTGGACACCTGTATTAATTCAAATATTTTTAGCTTCTGAATGCTGACATAGTAGAATGTAACGTTAATTTGGTTATGGGGTAATAACAAAAGAATTAAAGGATAAGAACTTGTTATAGGAATGAATGCCAGTAAGCTAGTGATGTATGAGACTAGGACATGGTTGGATATTTCAAGGTATGGATATGGAAAGGTTATGCGCCACACAGGTACTAAAAGCTTCCTATCTTTAAATAAAACTTGGACTGCAACCTTTTTGCTAACACTAATGAATACCGCAGAATTATATTCTTGGTGTAGTGCTTGTGTCGAAAAGGAAAACATCCAATTAATTGGGAAGACAATAGGAAGTGTGTGGAGAATGTGTCAACAAATTGGACATAATTACAACTTATGGATGGTGAGATGCATGACTGAGATAAAAAACATTATGTAATTCAACGCAAGGTGCACTGAATAAGTATGCATTGAGAATTGCACTCATGCATAGTAAGTGATAGAATTGTATACAAAATGCAATGGTTGAATGTGTTTTGTAAGTACATGCATATATATTATTGCATGGAAATAATTGTTACTAACAGATGAAATCTTGTTAACTCATGAAGTTGAGGACATTTCAGAGAGGTGTTAGATATTGCAATAGAAAAGTTGCAAGTCAAGTAGTCACATGAGCATTGACTACAAGAAATTTTCTTGTTCAGAAAAAAGAGTAATCAACTTACAGATATTACTGTGAACATGCATATTCATAGAATGACAAGTCATTCTATTTTATTAAATTGCTGGGTAATTGTGATTAAATTGCTAGGTGAAGGAAATTCTAAGATCACTGCATAAGGTTTTGTACATATTGCAATTGAATTATGATATACAAGAAATACTGACAATTTGTTGGTTGAATGCAAGATGAAGGATTGCAGGAAAAATAGTATGCAGTTTGGTGCCTGTGGAAAACTACAAGGAAGGCTGCATTCATAATATGGCAACAACCAAGAAGAATTATGAAATAGAATTTCATGTTTTGGGGGAAAATTTGAATTCCCTTTTCAACTAAGTTTGAGTTCCTAAATGAATTCTTTTATGTTCTCTCATGACAACTTCATGAGGGTGATGCAAATGAGATGATGTTGATTAAAGTTAGAATGTTGACTACAAAGAGTAGCTCGAGGAAGATTCTGATTGGAAATCTCTGAGGGCAGTTGGAACTCCTAGAGCCACGGTGCTCTGAGACTTCCGGTCCATCTCGTTGTTGAATCCCAAGGAAAGGGAGGTGTAGCAATCGATGAATTGTGTGACAGAGAAGGTGTACACTCCTGGGGTGGGACATGCACATGGGGAATGAGAGACCATTGGTTGGAGTGATATTGGGGTTTTGTACCTTGGCCTAGACCATGTTGATATGGAAGTCTTCTCAATCAAAAGATAAGTATCAATTCTGTATTCATTGTATGTTATGTATCTTGTATACAGGTTATAATGTTATTATAATTGCATGTATATATATTGCATGTATGTTCTAATGTTGCTTCCGAATGAATAGGTGTACGAACATAGTGTTTACGTTTGTGGAGTGATAGACCTGCTGAGAGTTTATCAATAGTGAGATCTAAGGTTGGGTGGAACATCGTGGATATACAACTAGTCGATGCTTTCAATGAGGTTTAATTGAAGCATGTAACAAGGAACAATAAGTTGAATGCTTTCCTGAAGCAACTTTATGGAATAGAGCAATTGAGTTTCAGCTGCAATATGCACACTGGAATTGGTGCTTGAAAGTAGAGCACCATGTGGATAATAGGCTTCCAATAGCTAAAGCTTTGATCTTTTTGAAGAATTTTTGAATTATATATGTATAAACAAGTTGCACTGAGGAAAGTGCAAAAATAAGGGGAGGGGATTGTAATATCCCTCGGTAGAGCCCCGGTTGTAATTATGAATTGTAAACATGTTTATTAGGTTGGTGAGTCGCTTTATAATAAGCTAGGAGGCTTATGCGATGATTAGGCCAGAGAGCCTAGGATGCTAAGGCCATGAGCCTATTTTTTATATGTAATTATGCAAAATCATTAATAAAAAGTATACATCACTGCATGTAGGACCTCCACAAAGAAAGAGTTGTGGGGGAGTAAGCTCCACTAGGTGGGGAAGGGGCTAAGTGTCTAGGAATAGGGGCTAAGCTAGAGGGCTTACCTCTAAAGGAATAATATTTTATTATTATTTCCTAAAGGCTAAAGTTTGACATAATCTGTGTTTTCCTAGGTTCCTAAGGGAAAAGGGGACGCGTGTTAAGTGGAGCTCATGCAGCTTTAGGAAGACATGTGTCAACCTGGGTGCATGCGGTTTTAAGTGGGAAAGTCAGCTCGTTGTCAGATCATGTCATTCACAAGTCTCACGATTGGGAGGAAGGTCATGATCCTTCACCATCCGGTCTGCACTCTCATGGGGTTAGTCACACTGGAAGTCCGCCATACTCCCCATTGAGGCACGCCCCTGTGTAACCGGCAGACACTGGAGTTGTCCTACATATTTCCTGTGAAGCCCGACGAACTTGTATTTTTCCTCAGTTGTGATGTGTCGTAGTGGTCGACGGTTGTTGCCAATGCATTTTTGACTAAGATTGGTTTGTTGTCATATTCTGTGTCCATACCCATTTTCTGTGGTTGACTTCACCTGTGTGTTACCTGAATTCTGTTGTTGACATCACATGTGTTCGTTTGACATAAGAGATGAATTGAAGGAGTAGGTTGTCAGGCCTGTGAGAAAATCTCCAAGGTGAGAGAGTTTTCTGGGAAGTGAGTTCTCCTGGAGGGAGTCTCGTAGTAGCTACAATACTTTGAGACTTCCGGTCCAGCCTGTTGCTGAAGCCCAAGGTAAGGGAGGTGTAGTAGCCGATGGACTTGTATTAGTGAAGGTGTACCCTCCTGGGGTGGAGAAGGTGTTTGGGGAATGAGGGTCTGTGGGTTGTGGGAATAAGTGGCTCCTGGGATAAAATATCCTTCTTGTTGTTTTGTGAAACTTCCTTGTCGTCCTTGCCAAGCCTAGAATTCCCTTGCTCGATGGAGTTTAGTCTAGGCTCGGGGGTGACCCACTACTGAGCATGATGAGCAACGTGGTCTATGGCTGGGAGGTTCGTGGAAGGTCTACACGCAGTTGGTGTACTTTAGTTGAAAGATAAGTACCCATTCCTATGTTCATTTAAATGTTGTGTATTTTTACATGCTAGGTTGATGAGTATTGCCCATATATGATGTTATATTATGGGTTTTTCCTGTGAGTACCGAATGTATTCTTTTACTGTTATTTCTGCATTAATCTAGGTATGAACATAATATGTTGTCTGTTTATGTTTATATTTATATGCATATGATAATTGTTGTTTCTATGAGTAGCATGGCCCAGCCTGAGTGGCCGGGGGTGTGACAAATTGGTATCAGAACAGTAAAGGAAAAGTTAAGGTTGCTTCAGTAGCGTTACCCGGTGGGCGTTGATGGGCGGGGACATTAAAACACCCATGAATGAGACATTATGACCCCTTATATGTCATGATACCTATGCCCATTGAGTATTGACCCCAACCACTTTATCCACTTTACATGGATTAGAGAGGGATCTCTTGGAAACTCTCCTTGACCTAGGGAAATATCTACCCAATAGGACACCTCATCAACTGTCCCATATTCAAGCTTGACAAGTAACATAGTGTCTTTGAGATATTAATTGTTTGATATAGTGATCTTTGATGCACATGCTTCGATGGATTATTTATTGATTGGATTCACTTATCATGATGTTATGACTTGAGATCCTTGGAGGGCATGCTCATTTGTCTTTGTAGGACCTAGTTGGTGGACATTTTTGGGAGAACAAGCCTAGCTTGGGATTCCATGGGGATACAAGCCCACATGTTGGATTCTGGGGGCCCACATTCTAGATGAGAGAGATTAGACTTGGAAGGCTTTGATGATGACTTGGACGACATAGCCTATCCCTCACTTGCCAAACGATTTTCCCAGGAGGGGAAAGACGTCCTATTTTTGAGCTTGACGTCATGCTTTTGGTGTTAGGGCATGGTGGTGAGGTGCTACTCTTTTGACACATGGACGTTTTGAGGAGAAGAGGGTATTCACCATGATGAGAGTGCTTAGATTCTTGACATGTTGCCTTTGGAGGCCTACCCATGCTTCTCCAACTCCAACGACTTCCTTAAAGTGGCAAAACGTCCCCTAAAGGGGTGACGTCCCTCAAAATTAGGGTTTTATTTGTGCAAAAAGTGAAAATTTAAGGAATTGTTTCGTATTATTTTATAAAAGGGGCAAGGTTAGGGTTGTTAACCCCTAATATTGTGTTTTACCCTAAATTATGTGGACAAACTATGTTAGCTACATTTTGTATAAATAGAGATCATAAGATCTCAATTTTAACATAACTCTCCCTCATTGTGAGAGGACTTGGTCTGAAATTTTTGCTACACTTGGCTATTTTTATCTCTTGTGCATCTTTTATGGCTATATTGATGAATTGTTGATGGAGGAGTGAGGTGCTAGCCTTGCATGATGTTTTCTATCTCTTATAGTGGATTATCTTGGCATTCCTCTTGATCTTGGTAGGTCTTTTACTATTATGCTATCATTTTTTTCAAGTCAAGTATTGTTATGCTAGGAGCTAGGTGGGAAGTATAAGGGCATACACCCCCACCATAGTATTCATCATTTTATGCTTCATTTCATTGATTATACAAGGGTTTTCTAAGAGAAGTATAAAGTCATACACCCTCTTAGCCTAAACCTTAGTTAGAGAAAACTGCCCTAGGAAGTAAAAGGTCTTACACCTCCAAGGAGGTAGATTCTCTAGCTCTTTGTTTATTTGACTCCATTAAACTAATAGCAAAGGCACTAGTCATACTTTTTTTCTTTGGAGATATAAAATCATTGCCTTGGGAAACACATTTTTTGATCTTTTGAAAGGTTTCTTGATTGAAGTTGGTTAGCCTCATTAAGAGGAGTCTTCCCCTACAAGGGAATATCCTCTCTCCTACTACTTCTTTCTGCTATTACAAAATTACATCTTCGGCCATTAGGGCTGCAGAAATCTTGACTCATTTTCTTGAATAACTCTCTTATCAACCATTGGATTTTGCTCAAAGTTTGCACACCTTTTCTCCTTGGTCCAACGCACTTTTTGATGAAGTTCGAGGGGATTTAAGTGGATGATTTCTTTCTATAATACATTTAATGTTACAGCCATAAGGATGATATAAGTTTCTACAGAGAAGTGTTTACAACAACCTTATCTTTTATGCTAAAAATATTGGTTTTTCATCTTGAGTTTAGCTAGTCATTTACTAGTCTTTCTCTCACATTTTCTACTTGATCTTTAGCATTTAGTGAGAAACTTATAGTACCATTTTCTTGCTGATATATATTGTTATATATTTATTCAAATTAGGGACATCAAGCTTAACTTTCCAATCCAATTAAAAAACATCATTGCAAAGTGTATTTTCTTGTGTCTCGGGCAGGTATTTCATCATTTGCGGGTTACTCAACATACATGGCAATCATTGGACCTTCCCAAGACTTCATTCCACACATTTCACTTCACTTAGAATTGACCTCTAGGGGATTTACTTCCATTCATCTCCATATCCATCTCAATCCCCCTAGGGTCACTGAAATCGCCTCCCTAGAGTCACCTAATCACCCTTGAAGTGCGGGACCTACATTGAGGTGACATTTGGTGTAGGATTCCCAAGTTGTATCACTTTCTTTGTGGTTGGGTCGGTATTTTCCCAACCTAGAACTTGCACTATAAAAATTTAAATATATATCTCACAAGGAAAATAGTGTCCCCAACCTAATATTGAAAATAAGATCATAAAACCAATTGGTATTTGCAAAACATGCCAGCTTCCTACTCTAGTAATACCAAGAAGACCATCATTCACTCTGAAATAACAACACAGATTCAGTTAATGTTATAAGTAATTTCGAGAAATGAATTACTCTTAATGGTAATATTTTCATGAGAATTTCAATGAGCAAAGCATACTCACACTAAAACCGTGGAGTTAGTTCCTATCCCCAAAAGGCCATTTAGTAAGTCCCAATACCATGGAGTGTAACATTAGTAAGTCTCATCCAATTTTCCAAATAGAAGCATGTAACCATCCAATTTTCCAAATAAAATCATGTGCATAAATTATGTCAATAAAAAAAAATAAAATTGATTTAAAACAATTAGTCCCAATCAACTCACCTGCCAACCAATACCTTGACTTAGAACATATGCAGGAGGAGAAGTGGAACTTGCAAGTCATAACGCGACATTATATGCTCTGGTTGATTGTTAAAATGTCATGACAATGTTATTGCTAGATTAAAACTGCATTTATTGATAGGGCCATGCCCACCTCATCATCCCCAAGACATGCAAAATATTTAAATATCTAACCATCTCAAATGCCAAGAAAATCCCAAAACACCTACTAGGAATTATCCAATCATACAACAGATCCTGAAAGTCATGTTGGGGGAGAAACTTTATTGAGATTGAATGTGAAAACTCTTCATTCCGACTTTCCACTCTTAATATTATGAATTTTACCCACCACTTTCCAGTTTGAATGTTCTGAATTTTATCCACCATGTCATCCCTCTTGGTTTGTTCAACTTCTAGAGTGTTAGTAAGTTCCAATACCCTGGAGCATAACACTAGTAAGTCCCATCTAGTTTTCAAAATAAAATCATGTAACCATCCGATTTTCCAAATAAAAGCATGTACATAAATTATGTCAATTAAAATAAAACAAAATTTGATTTAAAACAATCAATGTCAGTCAACTCACTTTCCAACCAATACCATGACTTAGAACATATGCAGGAGGAGAAGTGGTACTTGCAAGTTGTAATGCCACCTTATATGCTTTGATTGATTGTTAAAATTTCATGACAAGGTTATTATCAAATTAAAACTACATTTACTAAAAGAGCCATGTCCACCTCATCATCCCCAAGATATGCATAATATTTAAATATCTAACCAGTGAAAATGCCAAGCCAATCCCAAAACACCTACAACTCATTTTTAAGCATAAGAAAAGTTTAAAAAGTGGCAATTGTGTATAAGTTCAATAAGAGAAACAAGAACTACAGACATCATTCCAAACATATGGCCAACATCAAAACTATATCCAATGCCCAACCTTCATGTACTAGTTGATCATGGCTTACTTTATTAGGATCAATAGTAGCTCCAATGCCGAACCTTGTTGAAGCTCTAATACTCATTGATGTACTATAGCTTGATCTATTTTGCTTCTTGTATGAAGTATAAACATCATAATACTTTCTCACTTCACTAGGATCAATAATAACTTTAATGCCCAACCCTCATGTACTAGTTGACGTCGACTCACTTGATTAAGATCAACAAAAGCACCAATGCCCAACCTTGTTGAAGCTCTGACACTCATTGATTTTTATAGCTTGATCTTTGTTGCTCACTGTATGAAGTATAAACATCATAATAGTGGCTCACTTCACTAGGATGAGAAGTAGCTCCACTACCCAACCTTCATGTACTAGTTGATCCTAGCTTCCATCAAGAAGTGTACCAATATCTGCATCACAACCTTCATATTAGGTGGAGGTGAAATAAAATCACCACTTGTACAACTTGGTTGTCTCCCTTTCATAATTTTTCTGACTCTCTAAGGGATTATTTTTTTTTGAAACTCTTTCAAGGTTATATGAAAGTACAGGAACCACTATCAAATATCTATAGGGCTCAAGGTTTGGTGGTGTAAGGCACCTCACTTCCTATTTGGAAATTTTCAAAACATTCTTGGTGTAATTCATGGAGGAAACAATGGACATGGGATTTGATCTCCATATCTAAAAGGAGATATATGTCGTGGTTGCACGTCCAATGAGCAGTTGAAGGGGTTCGAGTAGGTACTGATACATGAAAAAGCTTCAAGGGGAAATTTTTAAGTCGTGTACTATATAATCCATTTGAAATTGATAACTATTACAACTTTGAAAAGTAGAGGAACCACTATTGTATATCTAGAGGGATCAAGGTTTAGGGGGGTGTAAAGCACCCACTTCCTATTTTGGCATCTTTTGAAACATTCCAAATGTAATCCATGGAGGAAACAATGGATATGGGCATTGATATCCACCTCCAATAGGATATAGATGTTGTGGTTGTGCAGTCCATTGAGCAGTTTAAGGGGTTGGAGTAGGAACTATTACATGAAAAGGATTGAAGGGGAAATTTTTAATCCTTGTACTGTATAATCCATTTGAAATAACTATTACAAATTTGGAAATTATCGTGTTACAAAGAACTTGGAAATTCCTACAAACTTTTGGCATTACACAACATTAGCCAAGTACCAGTAAAATGGAAGATAGACTTCAACTGTCTTCCTAAATCTATGGCACTCATTGATGTATGATAACTTTATCCCTTTTGGTTCCTTATGAAATATAAACATCCTACTACTGATTGACTTCATTAGGCTTAGCTATAAATCCAATTCCCAACCTTCTTGTATTAGTTGATCATGGGTCACTTCATTAGGATCAATAATAGCTCCACACTGCCCAACCTTGCTAAAGTTATGGCACTCATTGATGTATTATAGCTTGATCTCGTTTTCTTTGAATCATGTATGAAATATAAACATTATATCACCGATTCACTTCACTAGGGTCAACAGTAAGCTCCAATTCCCAACCTTCCTATACTAGTTAATCATGGTTTCCCAATGGAAGTGTACCAATATTTACATCACAACTTGGATATTAGGCAGAGGGGAGGTGGAATACAATCACCACCTATATGACTTGGTTGGATCCCTTTCATCATCATGTTGTTTGTCTCTCTAAAGGATACTTTGAAAAACTATGTAATTATTTCAAGGATATATGAAAGTAAAGGAATCACTATCATATATCCAAAGGGATCAAAAGAGGGATAAGGCACCCACTTCCTATTTTCATTTGGAAAAAAACATTCCTATTATAAGCTCTAGAGGAAACAATGGAGATGAGTGTTGATCTCCACCTCTAATAAGGGATAGATGTGGAGGTTGATAAATGAAAATTCTAAGAAATTAATGAATACTGCATAGAGGGATACCACTGTCATTGGTTACAAAGGGTTGAGATGTCATTGAATTGAATTGAATTGTGTACTCAGCTCCAAATATTTGTGCTCTTGTAATAGTATTATAGGTTTATCTTGTTGCTCCTACTTAGCTGATGAATAGGATTTTTTTTTTGAATCTAATGGCCATAGAAGAGGTTTTTGAGTTGATGCTTATGGAATTCTTGAACCAAAGAAAAGCTTAGTCCACAATTATATATCAATCGAAAACAAAAAAGGCAATAAGTTGCTATAGTCAAAAGAAGTACCTATTGGACCAATAGATGGTTGTTTCCTGGAGGATTCTTTTTATTGGTCCAACTCCAACTAAACTATACATAGTTTCACTATCATAAACTTCCCTGGAAGACCAAAACTACAAAATCTTTTGCAAACAACATAGGTTTGCATCTCTTTGAGGATTGTGATCATTCTCGTGGGATTTTTACTTATTCCAAAGCCCTAACAAAAGCCTCCAAATCCACGTAACTACATGATAACCCACCACTGTCACCTTAGTAGGAAATCCCCACATTTTAGGGATGGAAGAGGTCCAACCTAGGGGAGGCATCCCCAGTAATCTCAAGGGCTTTGATAGAAAGGATATGGTCAAGCTTAGAGCTCCTTCTCATAGGTTACCCAAGTCAAAGGGTCTATGTCTGTGAAATTGGGGAAAATGAAGAGTTTTATGTACACGTGTGGAACAAGAACAATATAGAATGCATATATAAAAATTTCCAAGTACCAATATGATCAAATACCTCAATAATAGAAAACGTAAATATATGATAATTTAAGTAAAATTGCAACTAGATGATGGTTTATAACAACCAATAGTATTTTGTAACGACCACAAGAAATATAGATCATAACTGCATGAAATCACATCGAAAACTTAACAAGTATTTAGTAGATCAATTAGGTTATTGTATGCAACAAACTGCAACAATTGGTATGGTTGTAGTAAATATTTTCAATGGAAGCTATAAAATTAGGGAGTTAGTGCAAGTTAGAGTAATAAAAATGAGTTGAAAGCTTTAGAGTAAGATTTGAGAGTTTGTTTGATTTAATTTCTTCACAAAGAGCAAGAGACAAGTGTTTTTTTCGGCTATGGAGTCTTTTACAACAACACTATAAATAATTGGAAAAATGATAAAGATGTCTAAGGACAATGAGATGAAATTTGAGGAATTATCACCTTAGAGCCTCAAACTTCATGCGTCAAGAGATGAATTTGCTAGAGAGAAAACACTTTTGGGCTCTAGTGAATTCTTCACTCCTTAGAATCTTGAAATATATATTGCAACAAGCCTTTAAGAACCAAACTCCTAAAGTGATATCACTTTAAGGGTCTAGGAGCTTAAGCTAGACAAGATTTTCTTAACAATTCAAAGGGTGGAAGTATCTTAGAGAGAAGGAAGTACCTTATGTTCCTCTCCTAGGGTTTTAGACAAACAATCTCATAATATTTAATATGAACATGTAAAATTAACCACAAACATTCAATGCATGAAATAAAATTGCAGATTTTACATACTTCATCAAGAAAAATCAAACATAAAACTCTAGTTGCAAATAATTTCACCATAAATGAGTCAAGAAGCATCAAAACTAGCTCTCCAAGAGATAGCACATGCGTAAAATGGCCTTCTCCATTGGATTACAAATCAAAGACAAAATTCAAAAACCCTTGGTATTCTTCCAACATCGACCTTTCACACGCCCTAGGCTAAACGTTCTACAAAATGCTGATTTTTTTCGGGGACATTTACCCAAAATCCGATGAGAAACCCTAGGCTAAATGTTCTACAAAATGCTGATTTTTTCCGGGGACATTTACCCAAAATCCGATGAGAAATTGTTAGATTTGTAGATTTGAGTGATTATTTTTGCATAATCCAAATGCCCCCAAAAAAATTCTGATGAAAAAAAAACATTTCGTAGAACACCAGACAACGCCCTTTCACACACATGCAAACCACTTTTATTTCAAGGAGTTCATAAGAGGGTTGTCACTCATCCTATTATCGTACTGTTGGATTTGGCATTGAAATATCCCAATAAATATGTTTGATTTGGCATTGAAAGATCCCAATAAATAACTGACATCATTATCAATAGCACCTATAACAATTGACCTTGGCCCCTTACCATGCCTTGGTAAACTAGATAGATCAAAGCCAAATGTTTGACCCACACTTTCTCCTCCCATTGAGCCCTTATGGACAAGGCCATAGTTCACAAAAAATGTACACCTATTAAAAATTTCTTGACCTTCTAGCATGTCCTCATACTAATCAATGAACTCTTCCTTGTAAGTTGCAAAACCCCAACTCATCCAAAAGTTCGTGCGAAATTGATGTAATTATAATATAATATAATTTTCGAAGTCTCATCTAGCCTTGCTTGAATGATACTTAAAAAATATTAAACCAAATGTTAAGAGTAGTTATTGAGAATATTTTTTAGATGCCAAATGAACCAAAAGGAAAATCCATTGAAAGTTTGATATTAACGCCGGAATTGGAGTCATGGTGTGTACATAAGTGAGTGTACCTTTCAGGTCAAAGATTAGTGCAGTCTGGAAGATCATCATCTTCTCTGACTGAAAATCTCCATTAAGTTGCCTCAATGCTTTGTTAAAAAAACAAATTGTATGTTTCTCTGTGATACATACAATCAATTTCAACGACCCTTATATTGTTGTATTTACATAAATAAATAATGGGTCAATGATCAGGGGATCAAATTTTGCTCAATTTTCAAAGTGATCAAAATGAAACGAAAACAATGTCATTACGTCCGTCTCATCTTCCTGATTCCGGCGGTATATTTACTTTCTCAAACGGAGTTCGTATGGAGAAGATATCGCGATCTGTTCGCCAAGCCAAACAGGCAAAAATTTTGGATGCTGACTGTACCTGTCCGTACAGTCCGTACGGTGACATGGCAGGGCTGTACAGTCCGTATGCTGATGTGTCGATGGTGACGTGGCAGATGCTGAATGGTCGATTGTTGGCAAGTAGAGTGTTGACACGTGTCCAGATTATGGTGAATGATATGAGGACACATGGCCCAATCCAAGGGTGCCACGTGTCCCCCTCATTGTTTGGTTATGTGTAAAAGTTTTATGGGAGTCTGCGGGGTTCGACCCCCGGACCTCCGCCCATTGTTAAAGCCTTGAAAAATCTCCGCTAACCGCTATGCCACCACATGAACCTTGTTAGGTTTATGGTATTAATTGTATTTAACATTGTTGTATGTTGAAAGCGGAGGGGGGTCGGGTCGGGGCTTAGCCCCGACCCATAGTTTTATCAATACATATAACCATTGTATTGTATTATGGTGCGCACGATTTAAAATTGCATACATATACCATAGTTTTCCATTGTATTAAAACATGCGCGCGGGGTTTTTAACCAATGGATAAACCGTGGTTTGACCGGTGGTATAAGGGCGCGGGAGTTATACGGTTGGACAACGGATTAACCACCCTTTTCGCCCAGCTTTTGGTCACATGCACCATACGCCCAGGTGCCGAGGCGGTTAGGGGCTGGAGGCGCCTCAACTGTCCTACGGTTTGCACTGTTGGCACGGTTGCACCTGGTGCCAGGTTTATACGCTTTAAAATGCGTGTGAGCCAGGTTTGATGAAGGAGGGTGCGAATTGTAGAACCAGAGACAGCAAGCTTGGAGAAGGAGACTTCCAGGAGGCCTATCTTTCTCATTTTTCGACCGTTTCAGGTGCCGAAAGAGCCCAGACAGGGGTTTTGGGACGCTGGGAAGCCATTGGAGTAGTCG
>ML784067.1:485617-507936 GCA_009831015.1 Picea engelmannii | reverse complement strand
GAGGTGGTGAATCGTACAGTGGTACATCTTCTTCGTGCTTATTGCAGTAAGCATCCTAAGCTTTGGGATGAACATTTACACTACGTTCAGCATGCGTACAATCGAGCTAAGCACTCTTCGACTCAAACGTCGCCATTTGAGGCCTGTTTTGGCTATTTTCCCAAGTCACCTTTAGATTTCATCTTTGGGAAAGATATTGCTGTTGATGGGAAATATGATATTGATCGGGCAGAGAAGTTCATTGAACAAATTCAGTCGATGCATCAGGTGGTGCAAGAGCAGTTGGAAAAGAGTCAGGCCAAGTACAAAGCGAGACATGACAAGCATCGTGTTGATCACAGTTTCGAAGTTGGTGATGAAGTGTGGCTTTACATCAGCAAGGAGAGGCTTAAAGGATAAGGTAAAAAGTTGAAACCAATTCGATATGGTCCCTTCAAAATTGTTGACAAGATTGGTAACAATGCTTTTCGTTTAGATTTCCCTCCATATATGCAGATGTATGCAGTTGTTAATGTTGAGAATTTGAAGAGTTATGAGCCTCCATTGATTGATGATCAAGGAGAGCATGTTTATATTCCTTCTATAGATGATTTTTCTCCAGAGTATCTAACATAACTGCAGGAAGACACCATACTTGACAGGAGAATGCGAACTTCGAAGCGGGGAAATGTGGAGTATTTGCGAGTTGGTCTTAAAGGGATGAATCCAAGCAAGGCCAAGTGGGTTGAGGTTGGAAGGGTGAGGGAACTTTACCCTCATCTTCACATAGACTGAGATAGTCTTTTGGAGGTCCAAAAGTTTCCCAATGGGGAGGTGTGATCAGGGGATCAAATTTTGCTCAATTTTCAAAGTGCTCGGAATGCGACGAAAATAGTGTCATTGCGTTCATCTCATCTTCCTGATTCCGGTGTTATATTTACTTTCTCAAACAAAGTCCATATGGAGAAGATATCGCGATCTGTTCGCCAAGCCGAACAGGCAAAAATTTTGGATGCTGACTGTACCTGTCCGTACAGTCCGTACGATGACGTGGCAGGGCCGTACAGTCCGTAAGCTGATGTGTCGATGGTGACGTGGCAGATGCTGAATGGTCGATTGTTGGCAAGTAGAGTGTTGACACATGTCCGGATGATGGCAAATGATATGAGGACACGTGGCCCAATCCAAGGGCGCCACGTGTCCCCCTCATTGTTTGGTTATGTGTAAAAGTTTTATGGGAGTCCACGGGGTTCGACCCCCGGACCTCCCCCATTGTTAAAGCCTTGACAAATCTCCGCTAACCACTATGCTGCCACATGAACCTTGTTAGGTTTATGGTATTAATTGTATTTAACATTGTTGTATGTTGAAAGCGGAGGGGGGTCGGGTCGGGGCTTAGCCCCGACCCATAGTTTTATTAATACATATAACCATTGTATTGTATTATGGTGCGCGCGATTTAAAATCGCATACATATACCATAGTTTGCCATTGTATTAAAACATGCACGCGGGGTTTTTAACCAATGGATAAACCGTGGTTTGACCGGTGGTATAAGGGCATGGGAGTTATACGGTTGGACAACGGATTAACCACCCTTTTCGCCCAGCTTTTGGTCACATGCGCCATACGCCCAGGTGTCGAGGTGGTTAGGGGCTAGAGGCGCCTCAACCGTCCTACGGTTTGCACCATTGGCATGGTTGCGCCCGGTGCTAGGTTTATACGCTTTAAAATGCGTGTGAGCCAGGTTTGATGAAGGAGGGTGCGAATTGTAGAACCAGAGACAACAAGCTTGGAGAAGGAGACTTCCAGGAGGCCTATCTTTCTCATTTTTTGACCGTTTAAGGTGCCGAAAGAGCCCAGACAGGGGTTTTGGGACGCTAGGAAGCCATTGGAGCAGTCGGATTGTTAGTTTGAGCATTGTAAGACATGTTTTTGAGCACTTTTTGAGAAATTAATAATAATGATCCATTGGAAGCTGGACCAGGAGATGTAGCCCATAAGAGGGGTGAACTCCTTTATCAATTGCTGTGCACATGTGTTTATGTTCAATGTTTATGCTGCTGTCTATGTGTATTTTGCATAAGTAATCCTTAATTTATGTGTTGCAAATTGATCCTGTTGCTTTAAACACATAACATTTCACTTGCAATAATTATTCAAGTTTTTGAAGTCTTCTTCAATTTTAGATCGGTCAACTCCGTTGGTTCATTCAAAATGTTGAGGTTGAGATTTTATTGCCATAACCAAGGAAAAAGTCTTTGTAAAATTGAAATCCTAATTATCTAGTCTTTGTAAGATTGAAATCCTAATTACCCCTTGCTTTTAACTTATGTTGATTGTTTGTGTATGTCTTTTCATCGATCTGGCAATAACGAAAATCAACTCTCAACACAGTGCTTACCTAACGTAGAAAGTCGGTCAGAAATTTTGTTCCATATTAACGTCTTACATGTATAGTAAATACAAAATCATTTGATCATCAGGTTGTATCAGTTCAAAGTAAGTCTCAATTTGTTTGAAAAATGCATTTTCACAAATATTCAGTGGAAGACACGATAATAATATTTATATTTACAAAAATAAATTACAACTTTAAAAATGAATCTGTGCAAGAAATTAACCCAATAATAGTATCACTTGTTTTTCTATTTGAATCTTCTGAATCTACTTCGAAGATACATCCCGCAACTACAACACTTCCAACTAAAACTAAAAAAAATTGATGACCCAACCGAAAAGTAAGATGAGTTTCCGTTTGTTGTCTTGGTTACTTACAAAATATAAAAACCCATATAAAAAAAAAAATCTTACACAAGGCTAGCGGGTTACATAATAATGCAAGTGTTTGAATTGACATCGCTGAAGACTGAACTGTATTTTTTCCCTATTCCCCTCACTCTCTTCAGTATTGAAAAGTATTAAAAAGAGATATTTATTTTCCTATCAGAGGCATCCAATGACACCTATCACAGTCTGTGCATCCATTGTCTACAAAACCATATACATTTCACGCCCATATCCACTCAAAACACCCCAAAAAATTTCAAAAAATAAATAACTAGAAGACGAGAATCAAGCAGGCATGAACCGCTGGAATAGAAAACCTTCTCGCACCCATCGATCTGAAATATAAGACAAAAAATCCAACATTAATTGTTAGCCATTGAAATATTTCATTTCATTAACTGTACATACCCACAAATTAGTTGTCGTCTCTTTTCCCCTTTGATGTTGGGTGCCCACACCTTTGTCTTCACCATGCGAAAACCATTGAGTTTCTTGCTACACGATTTGAACCCGCGATGGTCAGAGTTGACGAGAGAACCCAAGAGGTAGGCCTTCCGGTTCATTTCCCATTTCTTGTTTCACAAAGAAGATGTACCAAACGCCATGCCCATTGGTACATTTCGAAAGAGGAAAGAGATAGCGCATGTGCCACCACGTGGCACTTTGCAGGCCGTCAGATTAATTTACAGGCCATAGGATCAGTGCCAGATTTCTCTTGCTAGGTCGTACGATCCGATCCACTCTAACCATTGGATATGTGCCATGTGGCATTATAAGAGGTAGGTTCTGTACCATTTTCTACGTACGGTATGTCAAACAACCTGTACGAATTTGACACGTGTCCCTATCTAGGCTATAGATCTAGGCCTTCCAAACATTAACACATGTTCCTCTCATTGTCGTAGATCTGGGCAGTCGATCTTTGACACATGTCCCTCTGTTGGCCCTAGATATTGGCTAACCGATCTTCGATATGTGTCCCTCTAATGGCTGTAGATATGGACTATCCAGTTGTTGATACGTGGCACACTTATGGTCATAGATCTAGGCTGTCCGAGGGACCACTTGACGCACATTAGAGGGGCCACTTGGCACACATTCAAGACTTTAATGTGGTGCACATCTGAGGGGCCACTTGGCACACATCCCATGTTGCCACTTGGTACAGGCCCTGTTGCCACTTGGCGCACATCCCATGTTGCCTCTTGGCATAGATCTTGTTGCCACTTGGCAAAGATCGGAGGGGCCAATTGGCATACTCTGAGGCTGCCACTTGGTGCTAATCCGATGGGCCACTTGGCGCATAACCGAGGCTACCACTTGTTGCATAGTCACGCTGCCACTTGGTGTAGGTCGATGTTTCCACTTGGTGTTAATCTGATGGGCCACTTGGTGCATATCCGATACTGCCACTTGTTGCACATTCGATGCTGCCACTTGGCATAGGCCGATGCTGCCACTTGGCACAGATCCATGCTACCACTTGGCACATATCAATGTTGCCACTTGGCACAAATTGATGCTTCCACTTGGCGCACTCTAATGCCACTCCTACGAGTGAAGCAGGAGGTGCGAAGCTTTCCACCTACACCACCATCTTCATATGGCCGTAGCTCCTCCTCCTTCGTGATGTGACCTTGAGACTTGTTATCAATTGGTTCCCTTCTAGGGTTCGAAGATGATAAAAAAACCCTCATTTGCAGAGGAAATAAAATCTTCTAATGCTTCCTCATTTGCATGGGATCGCCTCTTTGTTTAAGATAGAGATTCATAAAAAGGCCAAGTGGAGGAGAAGGCTTCGAATCAAATCAAAATGGTTCTCTGTCAATCAATTGTGAAATATATACAACAATTTTAATGGATTTCCATCAATCAATTGCAGAGTATATAACAATTTTATAGGCACTACAGACACTTCTTAAAAAATGATATTTGATCGTGTCCTCAAAGACAATGAATACAAATGGCTAAGGACACGATCCTAATCAGTAGTCTCTAACCCATGAGTACATGAGTTGGAGCTCCCTCATCTCGGAAGTACTGGTGTGTATAATATGTGTTATGTTGCCTTTATATCTCGGAAATCTTGCTCGGCTTTCTATTATAACTCCGGATTCAAATTCTTTGGTTGATGCAGATAGCATAGAGACCTGGGTTTCGGGACAATGATCCTCCTCATTGGGTATAAATTGAATGATTCGTCTAGCAACCCCAGAGTTGATAGCCTATCTCCATCTTGGGTTGAATGGGAACAATAGGGAGTTGTATACGCTCCTGGATCGATCTGGTCATGCGATGGTGGAAAAGGGAGTTCCAATGAGTTTTTTAAAAGAGAGAGGACAATAAAAACATATCTATTAATCTTCTTTACATTATATTTACATTCTAAAGAGAAATTTACACTCTAGTTTTAGTTTTTTAAATATGGTTAGTCATAACAGTGTTAATTAATATGGTTGGTATTTAGAATGAATTCAAATTTCTTACACTTATCATCAAAATTTAAACTATTGTGAAAACTTCAATAATACTATTTTATAATATTTGAAGGCTCTATTTAATGGAAGACGTATAGAGAAATGCCCACTTCACTTCTTGTGCAAGTGTCCATTGTCAAAGGGGGGCCACAGAGACAAAGGAAAGTAACAAGAATTTGTCTACTCCCTTTGTCCCCACAAGTACAAATTTGTGAGTAAGATGGGAAAAATCTCAAGCAAAGTCATTAAAATGAACTAGTTTATATATTTTTATTTTTTTTTGTTTGTTAATTTGTGCAGGACCTGCGATTAACCTGTGGCTTGAGAAACCGCGACTCAGGGGCATCTAAGCCGTCAAAATCACCCGGGGATCGCACCCGGCCTGAGCCACACCAACCCTTAACATGGTTGGATTTTTTTGTCCCCGCAGGTTTCGAACCGGTGACTTTAACATCACGGAGTGGCTTAACAACACACTCCGTCACTGACTGTCCTACACCTCGGGGACAGTTTATATATTTTTATTATTAGAACCACTAATATGATTTGATTTATGAATGCGTCAATTATCCAAATCTTCTTATTCAATGTACACAAATGGATCGTTTTTTCTGATCACCCACGGGCTTTATCAAATGGTCAAAATCTCAATTTAACCAGCTTTTTTGGTCAAAAATATACCAACATTTTTGTGAAATATATCATCTTTCTTGGTTAGAAACACCAACATATATGATTTTTGAATGCATCAACTACCAACATCTTAGTATTCAATGTACATGAATGCGTCATTGTTTTTTCTGATCGCAAACAGGTTTAAATTCTCATTCCCAGTTATAAACTGTTTGTGGTGGGCTGAGTTTATGGTTTTGCGCATGGTCCCAAAACTGGTATTCATAGTAATATTTATACTTGGCAAAAGGAATATTCATAATATATTTTTCTAGTGATTTGATTTACATGGCCCAGATAACCTTTTTAGTGGAATGCATGCATGAATCCTTGAGATTAACAAATAATTAATATAGAGAATAAATTTTGTTCACCAAAAGCTGGACGTCATGTGATTATTCAGTATGGTTTTTCCTTTTCTAATTTATATAAGGGTTGGTTGCTACCCAATGGTTATTGGATCCATTGTTTGTGCACCTCTAAGAATGATTTACTGTGATGCGTGTTTATCTGGTATGCAGCCTTCAATCTTAGGAGAAGAAATATGATTGATTTTTTTTCTAAAGACCCGTTTAAAATAGAGAGGCCTTTAAAAAAATATCTCTTAATCTTCTTTACATAACATTTAAATTCTAAAAAGCAATTTATCCTCCTGTTTTTGTTTTTTAAATATGGGTAGTCAATTTTAATTAATATAGTTAGTGTTGAATGAATTCAAATTTCTTACACTTATCATCAAAATTACATTGACAACTTAGAAGAATCATTAACTTATTTTTTTAAATTAATTTTTTAATAATTATAAAATATTTCTAAAATTTTTAAATAAAATAATTAATTAATATTTCAAATTTTCTTAAATTAATATTTTAAGTCTTATATTATATTATATTGAAAGTACACTACATAATACAGTAAAACTAAAATAGGTTACATATATAACTTTTCATATTAAAAAACTATATGAAAAAGACACCTTATACTGGCATAAAAAAAGGATATCTCTCCTAAAGTCCTTCAGATGTTGGGGCTCGGGCTTAAAAAACATTCTAGATGCAAAAAAAATGTATGGGGTATCATCACAAATTCAGGTCTCTAGGCTCACACAATAAAAAAAAAATATTCCCCTTTGGACTCAATTGTAGACTGGGTAAGGAAAAACTCGAAATCGTCAAGGAATGGGTCTAGAATTTGGAAAGCCACAATCAATTCTTTCCCTTTGATCGATAATCGACTCGTATGGAAGTTTGGGAATGGAGCAGTTTTCCTCATTGATAAGGAACCTTGGATATAGTGCCAAGGTAAAAACATCCTCCCACGACAAATTTATACATGATCTCAATAATGCAATCTTTTTTCATCTTCAACAAATCGCCAGAGGGACTTTGTTTTGGGTACTACCCAATGGTTAAGCTGGCAAGAAGTAGGTATAAATGAATCACATGCTTCCATATGGTGGACATACACAGATGCCTTGTCCTCATCCATGGTCATACAAAAAATAACAATTCAAATCCCTCCTTAGCATCATCCTTTCTTTGCTATGACCTACTATGATTGTCAGATCTCTACCAAGTTTCTCCTCTCCATCGTCAGATCTGGCCATCATATCACTGCCACGTGGCTCCCCTCCATCCATCGAGTTTTCTCGTAGACCACTACCATGTGGCTCCTCTCCATATGTCAGATATACTCGTCAGATCACCCCCACATGGCTCAATATGGACCATGGATTTCTTTTCATATCACTGCCATGTGGCTCCTCTTCGTCCATCGAATTTGGTCTTCAATTGTTTCCATGTGGTGCCTCTCCATCCCTTAGATCTATTAACTATTCATATGGATAATATGAACTATTAGACCAGATACTTGCAACTAATTGGGCCATCAAATGACCCGATCAAACCGTTGTGTGGGTTCCATGTGGTGGGCATTCGATGACCTGATCCGATGACTATTTGGGCACCTTGTGGTGGGCATCTGACGACCAGATTAGATTGTTGTGCAGGTCCCATGTTTCAGGCATCTAATGGACTGATCCAATGATTGTTCGAGTGCCATGTGGAGAGCATCCAACAAATAAATCTAACAAATGTGCAAGTGTTATGTGGCAGCCATCAGATGGCATGATCAGACAATTGTGTGGCCACTATGTGGTAGCCATTGGATGACCCAATCAGACTATTGTGTGGATGCCATGTGGTAGCCATTAAATGACCCGATCGGACTATTATGCAGGTGCCCTGTGGGACAACCTGATCAAACTACTGTGGGGGTGCCATGTGGTGACCATTGGACGACCCAGTCGGATTGTTGTGTGGGTGTCATGTGGCAACCATTAGACAACTCGATCAGACCAATATGCCAACGCCATGTGGTAGGAATCCAACAATTTTGTGGGTACCATGTGGCTAGCATCCATAGCCCGATCGAACCGTTGTGATGGCGCCATGTGGTAGGTATCTAACAACTATCTTCTAGCCACGTGGAGGGAATCCGATGGCTATCTGCTAGCCACATGGAGGGCATCTGGCAATTTTCTACTTGCCACGTGGTAGACAGATGACAGATGTTTGGGATCCACATGGAGAGCATTCGATGGTTGTTTGTGAGCCACATGGAAAGCATCTGATGTCTTTCTAAGAGATACATGGCAAGAGTCCGACAGATGTCAGCTATCCACATGGTGGGAAGTCAATGGCTCGATGCGACGAATGTCTGCTAACCACATGGAGAAAATACAGATGGCTATCTGGAAGCCACATAACTGGCATCAAAGGATTGTCTAGGAGCCATGTGGCATGCATCTAATGACTGGTTGGGAGCCACGTGGTGGGCATCCAACAGACAGATCCGACGATTGTCTTCTAGTCATGTGGTCAACATCCCACGACCCTATCCGACAACTGTCTAGAGGCCACTTAGCGAGCATTCAATGATTGTGTGGGAACCACGTGGTGGGCATCCGATGGTTGTTTTGGCACCATGTGGCATGTATATGATGGTTTTTTGTATGTCACATGACTAGTATCAGACAATTGTCTTGGCGCCATGTGGTAGCCATCCAATAACCCAAACTGACGGATATTTGGAGGTACATGGCAGGCATCAGATGACCCAATCCAACAATTTCTTGGTGTTCGATGAACTCTATCATCCCCACCTCCTCAATAGTTCAACTTTTTTACTTCCTAGACATTTACATTCATCTAGTCTTCAGTTAAATCTTTCATCTCCATCTATTCAATAGTTCGACCCATCCCACCTATGACACCCTCCGCCATCTCTTTTTCTTTAATAGTTCGACCTGTCCCACCTCTGGTGCCCTCCTCCATCTCTATCTCCCTTCATTTTCCGACCTCTGTTTCAAAGGTTGTGTAATGTGCACTCACTCTATCTTTGTCTTGCCATTAGCATTGAGAATATTTCATAAAGATTTGTAAAACATTGATATTAAAAGAAATGGAAATCATTGTGTACTCATTGACTATTAAAATTTGCTCTTTTTTGTATTCCTTGTGCCCATGATGAATATACTATTTTTCATGGGTTTGCACTCAAGCCAACATGAGAATGGGTAAACAAGTCTCTTTCATCCATGATTGGTGTTCTCGGCACTGCTATTCATGTTGATCAACATGTAAAATGAGCCCCTGTTGTGGGAAAACAGACCACCTCGACTAATATGATATGTTCTAGTAAAAGAGCAGTGATAATGAATTCCAAAAGGTGGGATGGAGTGGATAGCTCCTAATGAGAGCTTTTGTCTAGAAAACTTTGTTGTTTTCTCTGTCTTCGATCTTTCTTTGTATCGTACCACCACCTCATTCTCTACTTTCCGTGCATATCCAGTGGCATGGTGGAATAAGTCGAGATCATAGCATGTAAGGATCTATATGCCTTGATCCATGTCAATAACAAAAGTCCTCTGGTCCATATGAAGGAAGCGAATGTGAGGAGTGGGGGTTCGAAAAATATTTTGAGCTTGTCCCTCTCGGTGGTCTGGTTCCTCAATCCCAATCATTGTGAGTGAGAATTTATCACTTAAGTGGAAGTGAATGAATGGAGAAGTGAGTGAGAATGTGATGCAGCAAGTGAATGGATGAAGCATGCATCTTTATACAAATAACATTCATTTCAATAAGGGAGATAGTTGAAATGCACCATTCCATTAAATTTGATATTATGTATGTAATAAATCTCTTTTTCGAGGTAGCATTTATGTACTCTTAAGGGCCCTCTTAAGACAGGGAAAGGAGGGAGAGGCTCTCCCTAAGGTCCTATGATAGATTTGATTCTATGGCTTTAAAGGCCCATGTGGGCACATATCCAACAAATATATAGGTGTTATGTGGTAAAAATTTGATGGTCCAGTTTGATCTAGTTTTTATCCACCATTGTCTTTACAGAGTCATCTTCCCATGTGACTTTAAAATACCTAGGACATGATATCTAGCATGCAAACACGGAGGCTAAGAAAATTCTTGTTTAGTTTACACAATGACAAACACCAAAAGTATCTCCATTCTAAATATTTCCACTAGGTAAACTCAATTCAATGATAGTGTCGAAGGCCGACTACACTTCAACCATTGTTCCAACATGCTTTGAAATTCCTTGTAATTTTACATTGCATGGCACTACTCAAAGCACCTATTCTACACTTGTTTTTCATGTTGGACATGGATGCATGGGGATATAATTTATAGCACAACATGTATATATGGATAATGGCACGCTATGAGCTTCCAAATTCCCAAGTATAAACAAAAGGTGAGGATAGATATAGTTTTCAAAGTTGTAAGGATTTATTTTGTGTATATGTTTTGATGATGTATTGTCTTAAATCAAACTATAACACTAATGTGATATATTGATGTTAAATATACAGTCTCACCAATCTTATAATAACCATATAAGTTATTGTATTGCTTTTTGGAGTTAACCATATGAGTCAACCATATCCCTAATGTGTAATCCTTATGGATCACTATATTTCTCTAACTTCATAGATACACATTCCTTCACATTTAATCATTAAAAAAAATTAATTATTTTTTTATAATTAGAATATTATTAATTTTGAAAAATATTAATATTAATTTGAAAAATACAATATAAAATTATTAATATTATTTTAAAATTTTAAAAAAATTAATGAAACTATTATTAATAGAAAAATGTTAACATAAGGTGATTTTCAAACTATATAGTATTAATAAAAAATGTTAATATAAGGTGATTTTCAAACTATATAACATTATTGATTTTCATATTATTAAGAAATTAAATAATTATAAAATCACAATAACTTACCATAATTAATATAATTATGTTAATTAATAACATAATATTATACATGGTTTGGAGAAACTAATTAACATTTTATTAATTATGTTAATTAATAACATAATATTTTACATGGCGAAATTAATTAACATTTAACTTTATCTCTATCATTGTAAATAGTTAAAATATTTATTAATCTCAATTAACATTTTACTAATAAAACATTACACTCTAACAATAATAAAAAAATATATTAAACCATGACATAAATTGTGTCCAATCTTCTACAAAGGGGCATAAATGATATATCTAAGTGGACTCATTTAACTACAATATGAATAATTTTGAAATATAAAGTACAAGGGTGGTTATGAAGTATTGTACACTAAAACAATTATGAATTAAAAAATAATATAACTTTTCTCCCTTACTTTGGGATTAACATCGTTATGTATTATTATTTTTATGATGCCTTCTTGATTACAAGCTTATTGATTTCATATTGTTATCTTTGTCTTTGTGATGCTTTCTTAATCACAAGGTTACTCACTCCTTACTTAAGTTACATCATTGATTACTTTATAGTGCCTTCTTAATTAGAGGGTTTTTTACTACCTTTTGATATATTTACATCATTGTTGTCTTTGTGATACTTCTTAATAATGTCATCAAAATCAATATGAAAGTTAGTTCCAACTATTTGGACTATGCAAACCAAATTTTATATTTCCTTTGGTCATATTATTTTTATATGTATTCACTATCTATTTTATCATTCAAATTTTCTAAGTGTAAATATTTGCAATGTCCCGAATCTAATCTAATGTTAGTAGGAAACTTAATAAATATGTCATAACTTTATAATATGTTAATATTAACAATTGAATTACTTAATAATAAATATTAATGAAAATATGGGAGTTGTTAGCAAAAGGAGTGTAGATTTATATAAAAATGTTTGATGTTCATTGTGAGAGTCATCTATCATCATGTATAAACAAATTTTCCCCTCCACTACATAGAGCAATGTTTGGTATTCCACTTGCTCTTTTCATTGAGATTTAACCCCAAGGGACTCTACCATATTTTAACCTATGACTTATGGTCTCCTTGTCAACAACATGAATTGGCTAGATGGTTTAACCGATTGAGTTAACCATTGGGACTCCTTGATTAATCTATTTAATCACAATAAGTTATTAATTGTGTGTAGAAAAAAATAGTGGTATCCTAAATAAAAAGATGCTTAACCACCCAAAAAGGTGATATAATTATCAATCTAAATTGAAGTTGATCAAGATTAGGGGCTTATGTACTGAGATCAACCAAAATTGAAGTTCTTATTGATCACTTAAACATCCAACATGTAATGGTTTATGGGGGATCCAAGTAATTATCATCTTGAATATAACTTACTCATTAAAATTGGCCAAAATCGAGGTAATTCTTGATTGACTTGAGTTCAAATTTGTGCATTTCTGTGATATCTTTATTTGTCTCAATTCAAATTTGCACCTTGGTTTGTCAATATGTCATTATTTGTTTTCTAATATTGTTGAATTATTATCTACTTCATTATGGAAACATTCTTTTTTTAGCCTTTAAAATTTGTTCAATTTTCATAATAATAAGTTGAGTGTCACCTTCCATCTTTAAAAACTTTATTATCGAAAATATGTTTTCTTCTAGATATGCTCCTTAAGCCTGGATTTAAAGCTTCTACCAGTTTGACCTATGTAATACTTCCCACATGAACGTGGAATTTGGTAAACACATGGGCCAAGTGTTGGGTTGAATTTATCTTTCGCTATTATGAAAAGTTGCTTAAGGGTTTTGTATGGTTTGAACATGGCTTTGATATTATTCTTCGCCATGAGCTTATCGATATGATCTGTGGTGCCCTAAATGTAAGGGAGAGTTAGGAGAGCTCGAGGAGGGGTGGAGGTTTTTGGTTTAGGGTTGTCGGTTGACAAGAAGGCTCGATTGATCTGAGTGATAGAGTAGCCATTCGATAGAAGGGATTTGGTTAAATGGGTATTTTCCTCGACGAGGAATTGAGGGGAAGAAATGTAGAGGGAACGTGTAATCAAAGTTTTTCAGACGACATATTTTTGAGCCAGATGATGGTGGGATATGGAATTAAGGTATCTGTCATTCGGGAAAATTTTATCCTCTGCTTCTCATTACTCCTCATGTCTCATTTGGGAAGCCCTCAAAATTGAAAAAAATCCCAATAACTTTAATCGTGAAGATGGATAAAAGCTTAGCCAATCTTGGAAGCCTATCATTCATTACCTTATCATTAGGCTTCTCCCCCGCTCGTTTTATTTTTTTATTTTCTCCCCCTATCCCTTTTCCTAGCCGATCCATCAATCTTCTCCTTGCCTCCAGTCTCCTCCCCATACATCTATGTCTTATTCACTTCATTTCCCCCCATTTTCACCTTAGTCTCATAGGATAACCTAATTTGTTTATTTCTTGGATTTCTATCTTTATTAAAAGAAAATATTTTTCTCACCCCTCCCAATTAATGATTTCCTTTGATAATTAATCTTAAAAATTTCTCTTCCTCTAAAAATTATCACTATCACCCTCCTTTTATATCTCTCCTAATCTCAGGGTTTTCCTTAACCCCTTATTTGGTTTTTACTAATTTACTAATTTTATGAATTCTACCTTTTTAATGATTCCACCTTATCTTTTTGGTTTCTTTTATCTTCCATAACTAGTTTACCCCTATTTATATGTTAACTTTCATAAACCATAACTTTCTTATTCTCTTAAATTATTCCCCCCCCCTTCTTCCCCTTAATTTTTACCTCCTCTAGAATTTCCCTTATAACTCTCTAACTAACTCTATTAATTTATTATTTCATTATTTTTTTCAACCCTTTCCATATATTATCTTTTCTTCCCCTTAATTTTTACCTCATACATAATTTCCCTTATAACTCTTTAACTAACTCTGTTAATTTATTATTTCATTAATGTTTTTTTGACCCTTTCCATCCATTACCTTTTATCTCACAATTACCTCTATTAATTTATCATAATTCCTTACAATTTATTATTCTTGTCGCATGCTTTCACCTCAAAAACCCTCTTATTTAATGTATTTTACTTTATTTTATTTTATTTTTCATAGTCTACCCTTTACTATCTCCTTAATTAATTATTTTCCCTCTATATTTTGTCTAATTTAGCCCTCTCTATAATCCTAACATATTTAATCTTTTAATTATTTACCTCCCCATTCTTCATTTACACATCCTCTATGTTTTTTCCTTCATAACCCTAAACTCAACAACTACCTTATAACCCCACTCTCAACAACTACCTCTATGAATTTATTGTCTTGACTTTTTCATTATTTTAACATTTTATTTCCATTAATTTTATCTCAACGACTATCTCTTTCAATTAATTATCTATTTAATTTATTATTTTTATCTCTCTATCAGTTCCTTTCTTACTTATCTCTCCTTCTCCATATAAACAAACCCCCCATTATTTTAATATTTTTTTTCCATTAATTTTATCTCAACGACTGGCCAAGGTTAAATTCCCGTGAGGGTCTAACTTGAAGCCATGGGGGCACCTTGAGGTAGTGGTCGAACGTGTGGTTTCACCCAGAGATATTATATTAAATGATATCGTGACCCATTCACACATAAGTGGATCAAAGCCCACCCCCATGTCCTTCAATTTTTTTTTCATCCCCGAGGTGTAGGACAGTTGGTGATAGAGTGTGTTGTTAAGGTACTCTATGATGTTAAGTCATTTGTTCGAAACCCGCGAGGAAAAAAAATCCATCCATGTTAAGGGTTGGTGTGGCTCAAGCCGGGTAAGATCCCCAAGTGATTTTGACAACTTAGATGCCCCTAAGTCGCGATTTCTCAATCCATAGGCTAGTCCCATAGGTCATGGACAAACTAGAAAACAAATAAATAAATTATCTCAACGACTATCTCTTTCAATTAATTATTTAATTAATTTATTATTTTTATCTCTCTATCAGTTTCTTTCTTATTGATCTCTCCTCCTCCATATAAACAAACCCCAAAACTCTTTTCTAATCATACTTTCTTCTTATGTACTTAATGCTGGGTGTAGTGTCCACTTGAAGCCACTCACACAATTACATCCATAAGAAAAAATATTTTCAATTATGTCTAGCTCTGTAAACCTACATGTTCAACTTTATTATCATTTCGATGACATTTATAGGCATTATTCTTGATTACTCCTATGAAATTTTAATTTTAGACAATGTGGAATTAGTGAAATTCACTTTGATTGGACAATATATCGTAGCATGGTCGAGTGAGATAGCTTGAATACGTAAATTCCATACTATGAATTAATAATTTTTAAGGTACTATGTTCAATTCAAGTGATATAGTCTAAGATATATTCCAAGAGAACTTATTGTATGTTGGTCCAACTTTTATATAATATAGTCTTAGCTATATTCCAAGAGATCTTATTGTATGTTGGCCCATCTTTCATATGATAGTCTCGACAATATTTCCAAAGATCTTATTATATGTTTCATGAATAAGTTGAGTATTGAATAAAACTATAATTAAAAGCATATAGTGTGTCTAAAGAGAACTTTAGAGATAAAAAATGTTGCCAAACATTTATAACATTTATTATTCACTAATAAGACATAACTTTATCACATTCAATATTCTCTAATAAGACATAAATCAACTAGTAAGCAAACTTGGCAAGTGTATTCAATTAAACAATCATCGAACATCTTTTTTACACTAAACCTTCCATTAATAGAACCCCAACTAAGCTAAGGAAAATGTTGGACCTTCAGTTTTAAACATGAAACAAAATGAAACAAAATGAAACAACATTCAAATTTATCTTTCAAGGAAAAAAAAACTTAACACGAACACAGTGAACCTACAACTTTAAGCATCGGACTAAACCTAATATAGGCCGTTGATGAACCCTAAAACCCTTGCATAGCACCCTGCAATCTGCAATGACATTTGTTGGTAGATAAAAACCCTAAATTTACAATGCCATTTGTTGGCAGATAGAAACCTTACATCAACAATGACATTTTTTTCCTCATAACCCAAAAGCTAACCAAGATTTTTAAAATGGCATTTTTTTTTCTCCTCAGAACACAAAAGCTAACCAAGATTTTTAAAAGGGGAAAATAAATTTTTAACTTTTGTTTCAAAGGATACTTGAGAAGGTTAAAAATGACATTTGTTTTCTTTCCTCAAATCCCAAACGCTAACCAAGAGTTTTAAAAGGGGAAAAGAAAATTTTAACTTTCATTCTTGTTACCCCCCCATCCTAGGGGTAACTAAGGAGATGATGTCTCAATGCCTGCAGGTAGCATACATGAAGTGTCGAGAGCCGGATGACTGACAGAACCCACATTGAACATATAAATCCCCTCATGTCCACCACACATCACCACTCATCATCAACAACATAGCAACATCTACCACACTATCCTGGTCTAAAGAGGACATCAGGTTTTGCTTCACGAGGTAACAAGTTCAATCTCATGGTAAGTGTCACTTTAATATTTGAAGCATTTCAACATGTTGCAAAGAGTCATTTCTTGATTATGGAACATTTTCTTGGAAATTAAATCTTTTGCCTAATTTCATAGATGATTTTAGGGGATAAATTTCGCCAATGGGATAATTTTCCATGGTTTTTCCCAAAAAAAGATTCACCAATTTCTGTTTTTTCTAAATACGATTCACCCAAATTCCATAGAAAAAAAATATTTTACCTCGAAAAATGCCAAAATTTTATAGAAACTATATAAAATCTTTAGAAATTGATATATTTTTACAAAATTATAGCCAAACATTTTACATTTTAAATATTAAAGACCAGTAAGTTTAACCCATGTTTCTACATTTTAATATACATTTACATCCTTAAAATCGTCTCTGCCTAATTTCACCTTGGTGGTTGACATGGTATCTTAGTAAGTTGGTCACCCTTGGGAAAAGGGTTTCTACTGGGGGGTCTCCATGAAGGGTCATTGTACCATTCCCACTCATACTTACCACTTTCCGCACTTCTTACCCTTGATTTCCTCATCTTTTGGGTTTTATTTCTATTGACCCCAAGAAGGGTTTGTACCTAATTTGATGGGAAGAAGGGGAAAAAGGCCCTGAGGTGTTGCAACCATCATTGTAAAAATCAAAGGCCATAAAACATCCTTATAGATTCTCATGCTAAGGTCCTAAGAGCCATGAAACACTTCTCTATAAGAAATAAAGGACTTTTAGAAGAAAATAAATAAAAAGTGCCCCACTTGATGGGGGAATGCATTGCGTTGTTCTTTGATTTCTATTTCACATAGCACTCAATGTGTTCTAACTTCAAGTGGCATTGTGGTGTTCTTTTTCTTTCCATTACACATAGCATTCAATGTTCAGATTTTAAAAGAAAAAAAAAGGGGGAAAAGGGAAAATAAAGGGATCGGAAAAATGTTACATTGCAAAAGAAGAGATGCAACACACCCTCAACAAAGGCATCCATAAATGAGACAATATGAACCTTTTATATGTCAAGGACCCCATGCCCAAGAGTCTTTCCCCATTCCACCTCATGCTCATTACATGATCTATATAGGGTCTTCTTGGGAAAATTTCCTTGACTTGGGGATTGGCCTACCCAATAGGGCACCATGACACCCCTCCCATACCTAAAGTTGGAAAAGTTTATAAGTCTTTGACAATTTGTTTAATTTGAAAAGGGGGGATTTAATGCACTTGTTTGGGTGGTTCTTTTATAAAATGTGACTTAATTAGCATGATTCATGTGACTTGTGGACCCTTGGAGGACATACTTGTTTGTCTTTGTAGGACCTTGTCCAGTGAAAGTTATTCATGAAGAGACTATGCCACTTGGATATTCATAGGGGATTGAAAGCCCATAGGATGGATGTCATACCCCACATGTGGGAGAATGTTGAAGATGAAGTACATTTCCTTTGGATGCATCTTGGAATCACTTGATGAAGATATTGCACATTACTTGCACTTGTACATGGCCTTTGGAGGCCTATGAAATCACCTTCTATCCCTTGACATCACCATTTTGGTTGGGGCTTGATGGATAGTGTGGTTCCGGTGGTGGTTTGACTTGAGAAGACTCATACCATGGCACATTTGCACACAAGATCATGACATATTTCCTTTGGAGGCCCAACTTTCCACTCCTTTAGGATAGGCGTCACATTCTTGGGCCCTATGTCACCCTTCTAAGGCATAATGTCACCCTTTTAGGGTTTTATTTTATGTATATTTCATTTTTCCACGTTAGAGAGGAAAATGAAGAGGGTTGACCCTATTATAATTTGTTGTTGAAAATTTTATGTGGAAAAATTGTTTAAGATGGACTCATATAAATAAAGGACAATCTCATTTCATTCTATCATCAATCATCACTCACCATTTGTGAGAATAATTATGGAATTTTCTCCCTCTTTTGGCTATCCAACTCTTCTACTTAATGCACTATGCTTGGAACATCATTTTGTGGATTATTTTGTTGATTTTGAAGAAAAATTTATGCAATTAGATTTTTGTCTCATGGTATATTGGCTAAAGTGAGTTGATTTTTTTCAATTTATATTTATGATGTTATGTTACATGGTGAATATTTCTTCTTTATGATAGATTTATTACTTGGTAAAACCCTACGAGAGAAGCATAAGTGTTTCCTCCTCTCACAAGGTTATTCTTTTAGAAATTGGTGAAATCTCCTTGCTAGGGTTAGCATCCTAAAGCACTAAAGCGCTAACACTTTAGGATTTTATCCCTATACAATTGATTTCTTGACCTACTTAGAGTATTAAGAAGGTAGAAAAGGTTGTTAAAGCCCAAAAGTGCTTTCCCTCTAACAATTCTTCTCTTTAAGGTTTAAACCCTAAGGCCCTAATGTGTTAGCACCTTAGAGTCTAAGCCTTACCTCTTAGTCTTTTCTAGTTCAATATTCAAGAATTGTTGTATTCTTACGAAGACTCCATAGCCCTCAAAGGCATTGATTTTACAATGCTCTTGTGGTGAAATTGATAAAAAAATACTCTCTTTTAATTCGCTCAAGATTTCTACTAATTTTGCTAACACTAACACTCACTAATTTTCTAGTAAACTTGTTGATGTTGCAAAAGTATTCTACAACCATTTGAATACACTCTTATTTTTTGTGTACACTCTTGGAAAGGTGTATTAACATGCTCAAAAATTGTATATAACAATTGGATATTAGTCTAGTGGAGGTGTGCAAAGTTTACATTGTCAATTGTTGCATTTTTTTATCTTTAATTATTGTTGTTGTTATAAATCTTTTATGGATGTTGTAATATTGTTCGCTGCTGCAAATTTATAATAGCCATAGAAAATTTCACAATATAATGTCTTGAAGGAGTATTTATTGCATGTTTTGACTTGGAAATTATCATATATTTGCTACAAAGTTTTCTTGTTCCAGGTAGGTAGTCAAACAACTTCATACTCCTTCTCTTTCATTGACCTAGAATTTTCTTTAGGTGATCAAGAGAGGGGGTGGTAGGCTTGGCTACCATAATTGCTACTTTGATCCCTTTAATTCATTGGGGAAGCCTCCCTTGTGGTTGACCTCATCCATCACTAAAACAAGGGAATTTCTTACTAAGGTGATAGTGGTAGGATTTTCCATAGCTACGTAGATTTGGGGGACTTGTGTTGGGGTTTGAAAAAGTAAAAATCTTGTGATAACAGTTCCAATGGATACTTGAGAATGTAAGTCCATGTTTGAATCCATAACCATCTCCTTTCAAAACCTAAGATCCTCATCTACTAATAACCCTTGGGGTAGACATGGTTTAGCCTCTTATCTCCACCTCTATCAATTAAACCAATGAAGAACATAGTACCAGTGGAAACACATAGGAAACAAAGATAGGTATCCTCATTTCCTTCTCAAATAATTTTTATGTTGTGAGGACAACCATGGAATGCTGAAAAATTATCAAGCCCAATGAAATTTGTTTGAAATTCACCTATGACTGCCATGTCATCCTCTTTTGAATGTTTTAATTAGGAAGGTGTTGGGCCTCAGAAATGTCGTATTTTCATCCACATTTTCCTTCATTATTCATTACATTCCATCGTCCCATTAACCTTTTATCATATCATTTCCATAATGATACTTGGGTTTCTCCTTATTATTTTCCATTTCATTCATTTTAGTATTATAAGTGAATTTGTGATTAAATATTATAAATTAACATATTTTCATTATATATCAAAGTTGGATGAGTTTGATGATGTGTGCAGGCATATTTGAAGATTGAAACAAAGTCAAGATACACCACCTATCCTCAAATTCTAATTACATCTTCAAACTTGAAGATTTGAAAGAGAGAAGATCATGGAAGATTTGGTTGGCATATCTTATCTAAGATATGCGAGACATGTATGGAGGATTTAAAGGGATCATATCTTGTCATAATGGGAGAGTAGTTGAGAGTGGTTGAGAGAATAGTGGATCTTTAATTATGACACTCATGTATATAAGAGAGTGTTCTCTCTTCATGAGGGTCATCATGTAATTCATAATTTAGTTTTGTAATTTGGAGAAGGGGATTCTTAGCTTTGATTCTTTCATTGTTATTCTTTCATGCTTTGTCATTTGATTCTTGTAATATAATTTGAGATTGATATATTGTGTGAGCTCACATATGTCTTTTGTCATTCAATTATTCACATGTTGTATTGCTTTCTTAGATTAATTTCCTGCTTTCCTAGTTAGTCTTTCAATGCTTTCCTAGATTAATTTCATTTCAACAATTTAGAATAGATTACTTCTACTTCAGTCATGCATATATAGTGCATGTTTTTCGTAAGCCTATGAACCTCGGATCAACAAATTAAATAGTTGGGAAAATACTACAATGGAATTAAATGACAATATTTCTGCCTAACAGTAGGATAACAATCCATTTTAACACTTTGGTTCAATATCAAAACTGAAACTTGTGGTACACCATATTTATAAATCATTGTTGGGAAATAAAATTCTTCAAGGTCATGAGACTCCTAAAATTTCCTACATAAATTCACAAACCATTTTTTTCATTATACAAAGATTTCAAAGTACTAAGAGCTACATATAAAATGTAAAATCATGATTACAATTTGAAATATATTTACAGAGTGAAGAGTTATAATCTCGTTTTATGCATCCTTTACAAATTGTGATAAAACCACAACTTAGTTTTCCAAGCAAAAAGACTTTGATTTACAACAATAATTCATACAATGAGAGTTGTGTTCTCAACAACCATCTTTCTTATTACTTAAATTATTATCAAACACAATGAATATTTTTTATTGTGTGCCAACAAACAAAAGGGAAAGTGAAGAGTTGTAATCTCTTTGTCTGCAACCTTTACAATTTTTGATAAAACCACATATTAGTTTTCCAAAAATAAATACTTTTATTTACAAAAATAAGTCATACAATGAGAGCTTTTCTCTTAGCTGTTACACGTCGAAATTGCTCAGATGGACAAGTGTCGCATTGTCCCTATCAGTCGTCGTAAGTGTCACATCTTCCCTACAACTTTCGCAAGTGTCGCAAGTTTATCATTAGTGTCGCAAACGATGTTCAGAGATGATGCTGTGATAACGACACTAAGGAGGCACTTATGACACCTCATATGACTGATTTGAAGATCAAGAACTGATCCACTGGAATCAAATAGCTCTTGACACCTGAAAGAGGCCCTGAAACACTGATTTGGAGAGGGAACGCTCCCCTAAAGCAGCTGCAGAAGCGCTGGCGCTCCTCTACTATGATTCAAGGAGTGTTATAACGCCCCTTAGGCCCTTCTGGAGGAGCACTACTCACTTTAAGAGCGCTGGCGCTTTCCCAAGGCACAACAGGAGCGCTACAACGCTTTGATACCACTTTTGGAGGAGCGCTCCCTAATCTGGGTCAATTGTTAGCCCGTTGAGAAGAATAAGGAGAGGAACATTCGAGATTAGGAGGCAGTTGTGCTCAAATTCTTGTTCTCATCAACAGATCCCTGATCCATGGAGAAGGTTCCCAACTGGTTCTAAACAT
>ML784067.1:440440-474984 GCA_009831015.1 Picea engelmannii | reverse complement strand
CAATCTTCCCCCTCGGGCAGAATCAAATCCATACACCCGCGGAAGTCCACATCGGCATACGGGAAGTCCTCAATCCAGAGGTACTGCCGCCTCAACCAGCCGAAGAAGTCACCAGTAAAACGGAACTCTGACTCCGAAACTAACCTCGGAGATAAGCTAGTCCACCTCTCCATCCGAGGCTCATCTACTGGTCGTACTGCCAGCATGATTTGAGGCTGCATCTGAGGGATGCGCTCCAAGAACAATGAGACTAAGAATGATCCATAGCCAAACTATTTTTGGCCGTTCCTGCACCGAGAAATTTGTTCCTTCACATTCTGAAGGAATGCAACACTCCAGTTGAACAGTGTCAGCTCTAAACACTGAACAACATAGGCCACCTGTGACCTCGAAGCCAAATGAGCACTAGTGCTACCAGTCGCACTAGTGATAGCAAACAATATGGATCGAAGAGATAGATCTCGGATATCTTTGATAGGGATCCTGCCCCCTACCAACCTCGCTCCCGGAACATAATGACGTGCCAGATACACATCCACCTGCTCAGGTAATGCCCGCTGCCCTGTAAAATCTATGGGTACCCCTCTTTTCGAGAGGCCGGTCAAAAAATACACATCTTCCAACTCGATGGTTAGAAGCTGTGTACCAATACGGAATCCCTGTTCCGTGATGTCCCAAAGACCAATGATGTGCTCAAGCAGTAAAACCTCGCTTTTCATTTTCTGCAGTTTGAAAAACTTGAGCAATCCGCAGGCCCTCAAAGAAGCCCGCGTACGGGGACTCCGTAGAGTGGCTATGTCATCCATCTCGTGTTCTCTCTCTTTCCATTCGATCATGATTGCCGAATATATCTACAAAACAAAAATTCAAAATTTTCATCATTCCCCACGTTTTTGTGATTTCGACAATTTCCAAAAAGCATTTTAAAACATGAAAACAAATGCCCATCACATCTAAAGGTAACCAATCATCATTTTTAACCACCACACCCTTAAACATTGATTGAACAATGATTAAAACATGATAAAAATGAAAAACGTTGTGAGGGGGTGCGTGGGCCCACGAGGGGAGTTTTTGCAAAATTCTTTGGTCAAAATGGTCGATCTAATCAATAGTTAAGGTGTAGGCATCTTAACCACCATTTCCCAATACATTTTTGTGAACTATTCCCCCGGTTTTATCAACTATTGAAGGGAGGCCGATTTGGTTCAAAATGAACGACCTAGGGCTTTGTGTTTTAAATTAATAATGCTATAAAGACCAACTTGGAACCATACAATTGAAAGAGCAAAGAACAAACACCTATCTGGTTCGAACGGTGTGCGAAACGATCAATCGTAGCTCCGGCAGCGAGAAGAACAAGTTTTGCTCCAGTTGAGATTCTCCAACACTCCACAAAATCTTTGCAAATGAAATGGTAAATGAGTTTTTCAAATCAATTCATGTTTATAAAATTTCATTTTCATAAGCTATAGTCGTTTTGGGTTTCTCTAATGGTGAAAATGGCTCCACTAATCCCTGGTTTTTAGTTTCTGGCAGTGCAGGTTTATTGGTAGCTCTAATGAATCTTTTACCTTGTCGTATCAATGAGCATAGTCTTAGTTCGTTCTCGAGCTCGACAATATGAGAACGCAACTGGGTAAACTTTTATCTCTTTTTCAGACCTATACGGATACGACCACACGAAAAAGGAACCCCCCTGGAGTCTCCTTTAAACCCTTTTCAGACTCTCTAAACATGAAAAGATTGTCGAGTGATCTTGCTTTCTTTCACACTCGTTAAAAGGTCAGAAAGAGCGTCTTTCGAGCGATAGTTTAACCCTTTTTTGGTCTTGATGGACTACTGTACGAAAAAGGAATTGAGAGAGTTCTCTTTTAAGTGTTTTTCCAAACTCTATAATCCCGAAAAACCTTCGAGCTTTCTGTCTTTGGACTCGTTAAAGCATACATCGATAGACCCATATGGGAACGAACCCTTACTTCTTCTGGTTCGTTAAACAAAGGAAGAGGGACTTACCGAAGGTGAGTTATATCGAGCATGTGTTATCCTCCTCGAGCTCATTAAATTAAAAAGAGGTACTCATCTATCTGGATGGGGGAAAAATTGAAAGGAGCAAGCCAAGCAGTCTCTTGAGAACATCATCCAGCATTTCTTAGAGTCGCCCTTGAACACGACACTTTGTCATTTTGCATACATCATAATCCGATGAACCTCTGCACTGAGCCAATCCTCTGAGTTTCCTTTCACTCCTTTGAGTCACCCGATGCAAGTCATGGTACCCACTGCATAGTTTTGGTCCATGTCAGGTTTAGCTGTTGTGCCTCAGTGTTCAAGGGAAGTTCCCGCCTCGAGAGTCAGCCATCCCAAATATCTTGTCTCACAACCCGTGTCAGTCCACGTTCTTTTGATCTACCAATTACATCTCTGTGTCCGTTTCGTGTCGTTGAAGGGGGATACATCAAGACCCTCCCTCGACGAGTCTATTCCTGTCGACTTCAGCACATTATCCGGGAATTAGACTTAGAAACCACTTAGTACTTTGGGACCTGCATGCCTCAATGGCAGGCCTCCTCACATTCGACAGCGGGTTTACATCATCGACCCCTGATCGAATGATTCCGCAAATGTTCGACTTCAGCTCATCTATTCACATCCGCTGGAATGTACTTGGGTACCTTGGGAATCATTGACATTAATGGTGATCTCCCTCGCACTTGTTAATGGTTTACCTCATTGACCGGTAATCAAGTGGTTTCTGCCATGTTCGACGCCAAAATATCTATTCACATGGTCAGATTCGTACCATATTGGGATTGGTATGAAGACCCTGGGTTGAGCCACCACTTTGGTACATGCTTTGCCCAGGCTGCGAAGGAGTTCTGGACTAAGAGCACATACATTGTTACATAGATCCACTTTGTATTGGTCGTGGCTATGTCTTGTCATCTCGTAGATCCACTGTGTATTCTTCGTGGCTACGATCGATTCATGTCATCAGTGTATAGATCCATAGTGTATTCTCAGTGGCTATACCCTTTTTTATCAATGCAATTATGGATCTGCAGTGTATTTTATGGCGGCCATATCCTACCGAATCTTGAAACATCCAAGCATAGGTATGCCTGCCTTGGGTTTTGAAATATATCATGATATTTGTTGGATGGTTGTGTGCAGCTTTCGTCAGGTTCTCCTAGTCTATACCCTTGCTTGAGCGTCTACAAATTATTTCAGTCATCAGTTCGCATCTTCTGGCTTCATACTTTGGGGGGCATTATGTTACACGTCGAAATTGCTCAGATGGATAAGTGTCGCATTGTCCCTATCAGTCGTCGTAAGTGTCGCATCTTCCCTACAAATTTCGCAAGTGTCGCAAGTTGATCATTAGTGTTGCAAACGATGTTCAGAGATGATGTTGTGATAACGACACTAAGGAGGCACTTATGACACCTCATATGACTGATTTGAAGATCAAGAACTGATCCACTAGAATCAAATAGCTCTTGACACCTGAAAGAGGCCCTGAAACACTGATTTGGAGAGGGAACGCTCCCCTAAAGCAGCTGCAGAAGCCCTGGCGCTCCTCTACTATGATTCAAGGTGTGTTATAACGCCCCTTAGGCCCTTCTGGAGGAGCGCTGCTCACTTTAAGAGCGCTGGCACTTTCCCAAGGCACAACAAGAGCGCTACAACGCTCTGATACCCCTTTTGGAGGAGCGCTCCCTAATCAAGGTCAATTGTTAGCCCGTTGAGAAGAATAAGGAGAGGAACATTCGAGATTAGGAGGTAGTTGTGCTCGAATTATTGTTCTCATCAACAGATCCCTGATCCATGGAGAAGGTTCCCAATTGGTTCTAAACATATCTCAAGAGGTTAGGCCCTTCCTAACCTATATAAACAGGCTCTATGATGGTGGAAAGGGGGGAAGAATGAATATGTGAAACTTATGATCTTGGAGGAAACTTACAGTCAGCCAAAGGATATTGATCAGTGAAGCTGCTGTTATCCAGGTTGTGGATCTTTCAGGCAAGGTTTAGATGAAGAGGACTTGACGAAGCTGTCACATTCGCATCTACGATTGTAAGTAATGCTGTCGTTATTCTCATTAATATGACATGCTTGGCCTGTTTCTTTCTAGTTTGTGTCTAATGTTACATGAACTTATCATTCAGTGATAGATCTATTTTCAAGCTAATGTCAATAGAGTAGGAAGTGGTTGTATCTTGTTTTGTCCACAGCTCTCAGCAAGAAGCAAAGGTTCGGAGCACAACTCGGAGCGTGCAGGGACAAACGTCGATTAAAAGGTACCTCTGTCATCCTCCCTTCTCATGCATTAGTTTAGATAGATTTGAAAGGAAGTCAGTGTCCATGATAAGCATTTTTCTGTCTAGGGTTAAGGTCAAGCTCTAGAGGTCGATCTACTTTTCCGCAGGCAGATTTTCCTACAACATTAGCAACCCGCTTTATTATTACTTAAATGATTGTCAAACACAATGAATCTTTTTTGTTGTGTGCTGGGAAACAAAGGGAAAGTGACAGAGATGTTTATCACAAATGAGTATTTCCGTTGCAACTCTGTTTCTCCACCACTCACATCATCTGATTTGTACTCCTTCCCAAAAACAAATTGCAAGAATATTGATGACTTAATCATTGGGAGATGCATGCCTGTCACCATCTCCTTAGAATTGAATACACCAATTCATGAACAAATTTGAAATAGCATAATGGTACATTCACTCAACAATTTCCTGGCAAGCATTATTCAATCGTAAAAAAGATCCTTAAAATCATGTTGGGGGAGAAAATTTACTGAGATTGAATGTGAAAAATCCTCATTCCGACTTTCCACTCTTAATGTTACGAATGTTACCTACCACAACATCCCTCTTGGCTTGCTCAAATTCTAGAGTGTTCTCTAGAAATACTGCAATACTTAGTGCAACTGTGAGTGGTGAGGAGAATATGGTGTTTAGGAACTCATTAAACTGCAACCAAAACATGAAAAATTAAAGTAGAACAAGACCTCATATCAAGTTATTAGATCCTACCATGAAAATCAAAGCAATGCATGCTTCATAATTCTTTTTGAACTTACCCACAATGCGTTATTTTTTAACTTACCCATAGTGCATTTGTGTGGACAGGGCCCACTTTAGAAGTAGCATAAAACTCATTTAACTATTATGGAATAGACATGCCCATAAATAAGGAAACTCCCAAGATGAACATATTTCACATTGAATTCACGATAGTGAATTGAATGATGGAAACACCAGCAATAATTGGAAAAAAAATAGAATCAAATAGGAACATTCATAAACCCACAAACCTAAACTTCCAAATATATTATATTTTATTCAGATTGATTGAAACCATTTACCAACCAGTGCAAAGAGCACACGGTATGATGCAACAATTATGGGAAATGGTATTTATGCAAAAATATCCCAATTTCCCTAAATATAAGTAAATACAAAAATACATTAATATGAAGAACTGTGAACATATTATAAACATTTTGCTCAAACAAGTAAATATATTTGTCTCAAATCAAGTAATAATCTATATCACAAAGAAAATAGAGTCACCAACCTAATATTGAAAATAAGATCACAAAATCAACTGGTATTTTCACAACACGCTAGTTGTCTACTCTAGTAATATCAAGAAGTCCAACATTCTCTCTAAAATAACAACACGAATTCAGTTAAATTTTGAAGTAATTTTGAGAAATTAACTACTCTTAATGGTAATATTTTCATGATGACTTCAATGAGCAGAGCATACTCACACTAAAACAGTTAAGCTAGTTCCTATCCCAAAAAGGCCATTTAGTAAGTCCCAATACCCTAGAGGATAACGCTAGTAAGTCCCATCCATTTTTCCAAATAAGAACATGTAATCATCCGATTTTCCAAATAAAAACATTTACATAAATTATGTCAATTAAAATAAAACAAAAATTGATTTAAAATAATCAGTCCCAATCATCTCACTTGCTAACCAATACCTCAACTTAGAACATATGCAGGAGTATAAGTGGCACTTACAAGTCATAATCCCACCTTATATGCTTTGGTTGATTGTTAAAATGTCATGACAATGTTATTGTCAAATTACAACTGCATTTACTCAAAGAGCCATGTCCACCTCATCATCCTCAAGACATGCAGAATATTTAAATATATAACCAATTCAAATGCCAAGCCAATCCAAAAGCACCTACCATGTATTATTCAATCGTACAACAAATCCTCAAAGTCGTGTTAGGGGAGAAACTTTACTGATATTGAATGTGAAAACTCCTCATTCCAACTTTCCACTTTGAATATTCTAAATTTTACCCACCACTTTCCACTTTGAATATTATGAAGTTTAGCCACCATGTCATCCCTCTTGGATTGTTCAACTTCTAGAGTATTAGTAAGTCCCAATACCTTGAAGCATAACACTAGTAATTCCCATCTAGTTTTCCAAATAGAACCATGTAACCATCTAGTTTTCCAAATAAAATATGTCAATTAAAATAAAACAAAATTTGATTTAAAGCAATCAGTCCCAGTCAACTCACCTGCCAACTAATACCACAATTTAAAACATATGCAGGAGGAGAAGTGGAACTTGCAAGTTATAATTCCAATTTATATGGTCCAATTGACCGTTAAAATGTCATGTCAAGGTTATTATCAAATTATAACTACATTTACTGAAAGATCCATGTCCACCTCATCATATCCAAGATATGCATAATATTTAAAGATCTAACCAGTTCAAATGCCAAGCCAATCCCAAAACACCTACAAATCATTTTTAAGCATAAGAAAAGTTTAAAAAGTGGTAGTTGCTTATAACCTCAATAAGAGAAACAAGAATTGTGAACATCATTCCAAACATATGGCCAACATCAAAATTATCTCCAATTCCCAACCTTCATGTACTAGTTGATCCTAGCTTACTTTATTAGGATCAACTTTATCTCCAATTCCCAACCTTATTGAATATATAGCACTCATTGATGTACTATAGATTGATATCTTTTTCTTTCTATATGTAATATAAACATCATAATACTGGTTCACTTCACTAGGATCAACAATAAATCCAATGGCCAACCCTCCTGTACTAGTTGACCTTGGATCACTTTATTAGGATCAACTAAAACTCTAATGACTAACCTTGTTGAATCTTTGGAACTCATTGATGTATATAGCTTGATCTCGTTTTCTTACTGTATGAAGTATAAACATCATAATAGTGGTTCACTTCACTGGGATTAGAAGTAGCTCCACTACCCAACCTTCCTATACTAGTTGATTCTAGCTTCCATCAGGAAGTGTACAAGTATCTACATCAGAACATGCATATTAGGTGGAGGTGAAATACAATCACCATATGTACAAATTGGTTGGCTCCCTTTCATCATCTATTGCATAAAATAAAGTTTTCTAACTCTCTGAAGGATTAAAAAAAACTTTGGAATTCTTTCAAGGTTATATGAAAGTATAGGAACCACTATCGAATATCTAGAGAGCTCAAGGTTGTGGGGTGTAAGGAAACCTACTTTCTATTTGGAGTTTCTCAAAACATTCCTAGTGTAATACATGGAGGAAACAATGGATATGGGTGTTGATCTACACCACTAAAAGGAGATAGATGTCATGATTTTGCAATCCAGTGAGCAACTGAAGGGGTTGGAGTAGGTACTAATACATGAAAAGGATTGAAGGGGAAAATTTTAAGTCTTGTACTGATCCATTTGAAATTGATAACTATTACAACTTTGAAAAGTAGAGGAACCACTATCAGANGGGGGGGGGGGGGTATAAGGCACCCACTTCCTATTTGGCATCTTTTGAAATATTCCCGATGTAAGCCATGGAGGCAAAAATGGATATGGGCATTGATCTCCACCTCTAATAGGAGATAGATGTTGTGGTTGTGCAATCCATTGAGCAATTAAAAGTGTTGCAATAGGTATTGATACATGAAAAGGATTGAAGGGTAAAATTTTTAGCCTCATACTATGCAATCCATTTGAAATCAATAACTATTACAAATTTGAAAAATATATTGTTACAAAGCACTTGGAAATTCCTACAAATTGTTGGCATCACATATCACTAGTCAAGTACAAGTAAAATGGAGGATAGAATTAAACTATCTTGTTGAAGCTATGGAAATCATTGATGTATGATAGCTTGATCCATTTTTCTTCCTTATGAAATATAAACATCCTACTATTGATTAACTTCATTAGGGTTAGCTATAGCTCCAATGCCCAACCTTCCTGTATTAGTTGATCATGGGTCACTTCATTAGGATCAATAATAGCTCCACAATGCCCAACCTTGTTGAAGCTCTGGTACTCATTGATTTATTATAGCTTGATATCCTTTGCTTTGAATCATGTATGAAGTATAAACATCATAACACAGGTTCACTTCACTAGGGTCAACATTAAGCTCCAATGCCAAACCTTCCTATACTAGGTGATCATGGATTCATGATGGAAGTGTACTGGTATCTACATCACAACCTGAATATTAGGAAAAGGGGAGGAGGAATACAATCACAACATGTATGACTTGGTTGGATCCCTTTCATCATCCTATTGTATGGATTTCTAAAGGATACTTCGAAAAACTTTGTAATTATTTCAAGGATATATGAAAGTAAAGGAATCACTATCATATATCTTCAAGGCTCAAAGGGGGGATAAGGCATCAACATCCTCTTTTCATTTGGAAAAACATTCCTATTATAAAATCTGGAGGAAACAATGGATATGAGTGTTGATAACCACATCGAACAAGGGATATATGGGGTGGTTGAGAAGTCTCTTGAGAAACTAGATGGGTTGGAGCAGGCACCGATAACTGAAAATGATGAGAAATTGATGAATATTGTTGGATTACTGAGAGGGGGGGTGAATCAGTAATAGAGCAATTTAATCATTTTTAACCATATAATCCAAGTTTTATATAAATGTAACATTATCATCCAATAACTGCAGAGTAAATAAGCAATGAACAAATGACAAATCATACACATACATAGTAGACCAGTGTTTTACGTGAAAACCCAAAGCGGGAGAAAACCACATAATGTCTTTTCTTATATGTCTTGAAGAATTACATTCATTGGAAGCACCAACTTCCTTTGTTTTCTAGCTGCAACTGGAAGGAGGCTCCAACCCCCTTGTTTCTCAGGCTACAACCTGAGGGAATCTCCAACTCCCCTATTCTCTGGCTACAACCAGAAGGAGGCTACAACCCCCTATTTTCTCCGGCTACAACCACCTGTCCTTGCCCCGTCCAACCACCCTGAAGTTGAAGTAGAATGATGGAAACACTGTCACACTATCGTTGTGAGATATACCGTTGTAAACTTGTACCAATAAACCTGAACCATGCATCAACCATGCATCAACCTGTAATCAACCTGTACCATAAACAAGTGAATCAACCATGCACCAACCTATACCAAACAAACAATAATCAATCTATACCATAAGAAAGTGCATCCAAACATGTACCAAGTATGTACCAATCATGTGTCAAATACTCATCAACTATGACTCATCAAAATGTACCAACATCATCAACTATACACCTCATGTATGTGCCAACTCATCAACTACTTGTCTCAACCATGTACCCAACATGTACCTTAACCAAAATCCCTCATCAATTTCATCATCCAAATATGATTTGTAACTTTGTAATAGACATGGTGTATATGATCACATACCTGCAAACCTTCCTTAACTTTCACAACAAGAGACTAGCATTTTCATCAACCTTTTCTTTAGTCTCACATGACTAGTTTGGGATTAGTCAACAATCATAATTTGAAATAATCATAATTATGTACCTGTAATGAATAAAGATCTGAAAAATAGTACACAATGTTCTTCAATTTGTTTTATGCAATTCCTCTAGGTGTCACTACTTGGAACCTCTCAGAAAAGGAGTTATAGCAAAAATGGCATACCTTGCTGAATTCTAGCTTATTCTAGAGAGAGACCTTGTAGAGTGTTCTCCACACAGAATGTTTATGGAATGGATCTGGAAATGTTACACATAATACTACAGACTGTACTCTAACCAACACATTTAGTCTTACTGAATTTGGATCTGTTATGAAGAAGTTATGATGTTTTTACCCGAGACAGATGTTTTAGACTAGTTTAAGGACTAGCCACAATCCCTATTTTCCATGGAGTGTAACTCCAAAAATACAATGACCCACAAGCTGTAATTTTTACCAAAGATGATTGGATATGTTTCCTCAATGGACTATCAATTTCATGGTCTGAATCATTCTAGAAAAAACGTTATTGTGAAAATGGTGAGATGACATGTAAATAACATACCTTAGAAAGCATCATCAAAAGAATTTATCCTCCCTTGAATTTAGACCTTCTTTTCTTCACCTTCCCTCTGAAATTCGACTTAGATATCCTTTGGTTATCTTAGTCACCTATAGATATTCAATATGCTCAAGTGTGATATAAATTAAGAGAGCCTTGCCTCTTATGTATACTCTCCAAATATCTTCCTTAGAAGCATCTTCCAGGCCACTTAACCCATTTCTAGGTCATTTAACCCATTTATAGGTTACTTAAGCTAATTTACTAATTTTTAGGGTTAACCACTTTCCATAATTAGAAAGTTCTCCATTACTTTATGATTTAAAGATTCCTCCTTGACTGTGTCACTTCACTTTACCATTTAAATAATCTACTTTGATTTTGTCACTTCACTTTATTATTTAAATAATCCTTCTTGACTTTGTCACTTTACTAATCATTTAAATAATAATTTATTCTTTGCAAGCTCTTTGACTTCTTTGACCTTTTGGGGCTTCAAGCCAACATATGAGGGTCCTCCAACTTCGTAAGGCCATAACTCTCAAACCGTGAGGAGTTATGTGATGTTCCACATACCACCATAAATGGCATGACATGTACTATCCATATAGAATAGTATTACCTTCAAATATATTAAAACGCATACCATTATACATGAAACAACCTTGGATCCATTACCCAAACCTTTTTGCTACCAGAATTCACTACCAGACTTTCTTCAAGGGTTGACATCAATAACAACCAACCTTAATCAACAATATCCCCCTTTGACATTGATGGCAACACTATGATGCAATACTGAAATCATTTCATGCAATACTAAAGTCATATCACTCATGCTCCCCCTAGAACCATGCCTATGTCCTCTGCATCTCTATAACCATTTCTCCTCCTAGAATCATGCCTCTATCCTCTGCACATGATAAATCTCTCCCCCTTTGTCATCAATGGAAAATGAATCTTTCCATCCAGGGCTGCTCCCCCTAACTGAACTGTCCTATTTATGGTGCTTCCTCATGTACATCTATGACATATAAGATAAGCATTCAAAAGCATTCATTTTGGAGTAGAAATAACTCCGAGTCTATGGCAAAGATACTCACAGATTTCTCGTGGAAGTGTTTTTGTAAAGATGTCCGCCACTTGTTCTTTTGTGCCCACATACTCAACTCTGGTGTTCTTTTCTACAACTTGTTCCAATAGAAAGTGATACTTTATTGGAATGTGCTTCGTCTTGGAGTGCATCACCAAGTTCTTTGAGATATTGATGGAACTTGTATTATCACAATAGTTTGGAATGGGCTCATCATACTCAACCTATATATTTGTTAGAGTTTGTTTCATCCAAAGAACCTGTGTACATCATGTTGCTCATGCAATATACTCTGCCTCGGCTGTAGATAGAGATATTGATGATTGTTTCTTTCTTAGCCATGATACTAAACACTCACCCAAGTAGAACGCTTCTCCACTGGTGTTTTGTCAGTCATCAATACAACCTGCCTAATCTACATCTATGTAGGCAATAAGAGATAGATCCTTTCCTTTTGGATACCATAATCCAAACTCTTTTGTTCCTTTGATATATCTGAAAATCCTCTTCATTGCTAACGCATGTGATTCCTTTGGTGCCACTTGAAATCGTGCCACCTGTCCAACTACCTACATTGCATCTGGTCTGGATGTTGTCACATATAGTAGGCTACCAATCATTGAGTTTTATTGCCTCTGATCTGTGGACTTTGAATCATCATCTTTGCTTAACTTGCAATTGGTTTCCATGGGAGTGATAATTGGTTTGCAATATTCCATTCCAAACCTTTTTATCATTTATCTGATATATTTGGTTTGAGAAATAAAAATTCATTGGTTGCTTTGATGTATCTGAAGTACCAGAAAGAAGGATATTTCTCCAGGTAATGACATTTCAAATTCATTCTACATATCCTTTGCAAATTTCTAGATTAACCTGTCACCATCACTACCAAAAATAATATCAACATAAACTTCAATTAATAAAATACTATCTTGACTTACCATGATGTAGAGGTTGTTGTCTACACTTCCTTTTCTGAACCCTGCTTGTTGTAAATATTTAACCAGTCTAGAGTACCATGCTCTAAGAGCCTGTTTTAGACCATACAAGGCCTTCTTTAATTTACACACATAATATGCGTTCTCTGACAACTCAAATCCTTCTGGTTGTTCAATGTAGACTTCTTCTTCAAGTTCCCCATTCAGAAAAGATGATTTTACATCCATCTGATACACTTTAATATTTTTGGAGCATGCATAAGCTAAAAGCAATTAGATTGCTTCCATTCTAGCAACTGGGGAAAATGTCTCTTCAAAGTCGATTCCTTCAACCTGTGCATATCCTTTACATACCAATCTAGCTTTGTTCCTTGTAACATGTCCATCTTCATTCAATTTATTCCTGTATACCCACTTTGTGTCGATCACATTATTATCCTTTGGTCTTGGAACCAATTCCCAAGTGTCATTTTTCTCTATTTGATCCAATTCTTCATCCATGGCCTTGTTCCAAAATTCATCCATGCTGGCCTCTTCAAAATAGGTTGTTTCAATCATATATGTGAGTGTTAGGTGCGTTTTTTTTGGTGAATGGATTCTTCTTCTAGTCTCAACTCCTATGTCTTTCTTTCCGATAATCTAATCTGAAGGATGATTCTTTTGTACTCGTCTCCTAGGTGTTTTTGGAGTTACTTGTTGAACTTGCTCCTATGTTTCTGTCAGATCCTCTTCATCTTCCCCTTCTTTTTCATATTTTGTTTCTTCTTCATAAAGTTGTTCCATTGATTCATTTTCGTCTTCCTTTATTTCTTGTCTACCTGTTTCACCAATTGTTACGTTGATGCTTTCCACCACTTTGTTCAATCTTGGGTTGTAACACTTGTATGTTTTTCTTGTACTTGAGTAACCAACAAGTACCCCTTTGTCCACACGAGAGAACTACTTTCCCATTCTTCCATCTTCTCTTTTGATGTAGCATTTGCTTCCAAAAACTATGAAGTGCTTTACATTTCCTGGTCTTCCTTTCCATAGCTCATAAGGAGTTTTGTCAGTGTTGTTTCTGAGCATTACTCTATTTTGAATGTGAACTATTGTATGCACTACCTATGTCCAAAAAATATCTGTCAATTTTGAATCCATTAGCATTGTTCGAGCCATTTCATGTACCGTCATGTTATTTTTTTCAACAACTCCATTCTGTTGAGGTGTCCTAGCAATGGAGAATTGCCTTTTTATTCCATGACTGTTGCAGTATTCCATAAATTCATTTGAAGTGAAATCTCCTCTATTATCATATCTCAAGCATTTGATTTTTTAATCCATTCGTTTTCAACCATTTCCTTGTAGATCTTGAAGTTTTCAAAAGCTTCTGACTTATTCTTGAGAAAGCAAACTGCGGTCATTCTTGTATAATCATCAACTAATAACATAAAGTATTTCTCACATTTTAAGCCATTTGTTGTAGTTGGTCCAACTAGATCAATATTGTTGTGAGTGGGAAATCCCTCTACGGACTAGCACTTAGGGTTTTATCATGCATGCAAAAAAGACCTAAAGATTCCTACTTTTTACCATCATCCCAGACCTAATTCCCATTATTCTTAAGAAAATACACAGTTAAGAAGATCAAGTGAACATACCTTGTTTCTGACATTTGTTAATGATCCCTCTTCACACTTGGTCTCTCTTTGACTGCAACTCTCCTCCCAAGGCTGACCTGCATTCACAAAAGACAAGCAAAGAACTCCACATGCATTTGATCTACATATTAATGGGTTAGAGATTTAATCAACATGTACGCAATAAACAATGAAAACCTCATATGGTGGGATGGTAAAAGTACTTCTTTATTATTAAATTCACTAAAGCAACTTACAATGATGAGGCCGACCACTGCTCCACGAATCTGGTCCTGGGCTCCTCTTTTACTGTGCACCAACTGCTAACACACTTTCTTCTCTTCTTCGTTGAAATCACAAAATGGTTGTAGAATATTGGGTAAAGGGGAATATGAATTCAGGTAGAATTTATTTACTATGATTTTCCTCTTTTCAAATGGGACCCCTAACTCTTCTTTTATAGGCTAGAAGGAGCTAGGTATTTAGTTGAGTGATTGGCCATTCATGGTCGAAAGGTTTAATTAACTTACCCAAAACTATGTGTTCCGTCAGCAACTTTCCATTTTTCATGCTTTTGTAGGTACATGTGGGCTATAGTGGGTCAACTAGAGTGTACACGCGGGCTATAGTGGAGCATGGCACGTGGCCTTTAAAAAGGGTGTTTTTAAGAATAGTTGTTTAGTATTGGCTTGGAAAAGAAGGCATATGAGATGGCCTGATGTCAGGTAAGTATTTCTGGTGAAAATTAGGGTTATAACAGATGCCCCCTAATATGTGAGGTCATAAGAGCATCCGATGGATGAAATACATTATCAATCTTTATCAACGTACCAAACCAGTGAGCCCAGAGACCAGAATTCACGAGGTGCCATCTACAAAAATAAAAATTGTCTCACCGATGCGAGCATACCCATGCTCGGGATGAAATAAAATCATGGATACCAATCGAATACACTGTAGATCCATGTCATATAACTATATAAAGTGTAGCCGTGAGCAATACACAGTGGATCTACATCTCAAAATCAAACAGATATGCATGTATAATATACATCTTCTAGAATATGATAAGTCCTGATGGTTAGAGATGAGGTCTTCAGAGTTCGAGCAACAACTTTAAAATCTTCAAAACTTGGGTAGGAGTGTAATATGAGTGTACAACTTCACTACCCAAAGGTCTTCAATGGCTCGTCGGTCATGGACTAGAGGATCTTGATGATCAAGTTGGAGGCTTCATTGATTTCGAACAAAGACTTGATTGGACTTTCGGGATGACTAGGCATGAGGGGAAGAGACAAACTACAAATGGGCTGACTCATTCTTGGTAAAAACTTCCCTTTGACAATAGCATGACAAAAGATGAGACTCAGGCAACATGGCATTGACATAAGTTCACGATGCAGGAGGAAACTCAAACTCTCTATATGTTTGGAAGAATAACCAAACGGAGGAGGACACAACTCTATGTAGCGAGAACAACTTCCTAAGGTCATATTAAATCCTAGAGCTTGATGAACAAACATAAGGATGTGCTTTGTCCAAGGGCGACTCATTGTGTTGCCAATAAAAAGAAAATACTTTTCCCTTCGTCTTTTTGGGGCATATTTGTTTTTTTCTTGTCTTTTTCAATAATTTTGAAAAAACAATAAAATAATGATACATTACAAAGGAGGAACGAGTGTCGCAAACATACTATTTCTAGACACAAGCACAAGACTGATGTTCAGAGAAAGGACATAAGGAAAAATCCCTCCCGGGGCTAAAGGTGTAAAGACGCAAAGGAAAAGTTATACGGGGCTTGCGTATAAGGCATGCTTTAGATGGTTCAGTTGAGAGCAACATGGAGCTGACATTAAGCCAAAGACGTGGGTATGAAAAAGAGATTAATAAGACACACAATGGTAACATCCTTCGATGTAATTTTAACGAGCCCAGAGAAGGTAAGCTCGACGGTTTTTCATATTTAGAGATTCTAAAAAAGCGTAAAAGGAGACTCTGCTGGGGTACCTTTTTCGAAGATAGTCTAGTCGGCTTGAAAAAGGGGTAAACTAGCACCGACCAGATGTCTATTCAAAACCATTTTAATGAGTGTGATAAAGACAAGATCACTCAACAATTTTTTCATTTTTAAGGAGTCTGAAAAAAGCTTAACTATGGACTCCATCAAAAATGTTCTTCTGGACCATTTTAACGAGTGTGAAGAAACAAGGTCACTTGATGATCTTTTCAATTTTAGGGAGTCTGAAAAGAACTTGACTATGGACTCCGTGGGGGTTCCGTTTTCGTAAATTTGGTCCCTCGGGCCCGAAAAAGGGTTAAAATCATACATGAGGATACTCTTCTAGGGAACTGAGGCTCCCAGAGTATACCCTTGTTTGTACAGTTGACTATCTGGAATGAAAAAGGGGTAAAATACTGTTAGACAGACGTTACTTCAAATTTCAGTTTAGCGAGCATGAAGGTCAACAAGATTGCTTGACAATCTTTTCACATTTAGAGGGTTTGAAAAGATCTTAAAAGAAGACTCGTTGTGTTTTGGGAGTCTTGAGGGTGAGGTCAAGAGTCATAAGGAATCATGAAAATGAGGCTCAAACTTATAATCAGGAAAAACTAATAAGGACTCCCAAACCTATAGTCATTAGTGACAACATGGACACCAAAATGCAACCAGGATCTACCTAGGGCATCCATGTTAGGGTAGGCTCTACCACTAAATTAAGACACTTCTAAAGAAGCAATGATGGTTTCGTGTCACAATTCGGTGGGATCGATCCTATGGAAAAGAGGAAAAGACAACAAGATGCAAGAAGTATAGGTGGAATCCTAACCTAAATGCAACGAGTTGAAAAAATGACTTTTTACCAAAGGACCTTCAAAACGACCCAAAACTCCAAAATTTTTCAAATACCCAAAGAACACTTCTCGTGACAATCCAAACAAAACTCCCGAACCATACTAAATGATTTTCAGTTTAGAAAAAATGACAAAAGGGTCCAAAAAATTGACAAAAAGAGGCCAAAAAGTCTATAAATAGAAGCTGGCAGCTCATTATCACCATTGCTAATTGAGAAATTGACAAAAAACCAAAACTACCCCTTTGTGAAAAGCGTTGATTCTGGGAGCTTTAGTGGACAAAACGACCATCCGCTTGGACCAAGTAAGTACTCATTACCCCCTCTTGCAATTTAATTATTTCTTTATGCATTTAAATTCATTTTTTGGAGGGGCGTCGACCTTTTAAAAGGTCAGCCCTAAGTTCACATGGGTTGTCTTATGACAACCCGAGTGTACACGCGGGCAAAGGAAAAAATACATGCATGTACACGCTATTGTCAGCATTACAACCGGTGTGGACCCTTCATTTAATGTTAAAAAAAATAAAAAAGCAAGAGTTAACCCTCCTGAACTTGGTTTTTTGCAGGATGTATGTTCACTAGAGGGAAAGAGAGCATGAGGATATTAGTGCGTTGGTTGGGGAGGACCCTAATGTTGTTGCTACATTAATGCAATGTGGGTTGTTAAAATTGTCCTTTTATGCGAGCACAAGCTAGGCTATTGAATGCCTTGGTTGATTATTGGCATCCCAACATAGAGGCCTTTATGCTAGAGGGGCAGTCGTTGGTTCCAACGATAGAGGATATATACTTTCTGACTGGCCTCTCCAGGAGAGGGGAACCAATCAATTTTCGTACTTTTCCCTCCGAGCTTAACAACATATTGGAGTTGATTGGACTCCATTGTGAGGTGGGTACAGACAGAATGAGATCGCAAGTACCGATAAGTAAGATCTCAGACTTATCACTGCAGGTGATAGTGTTTCTCATCGGGCAGATTACTGGGTCTGCAACTTTGCATCAGGCTTCCCATGCACAAATGAATTGTGCAATTCAGTGCTTAAATGCACAAATTTTTTACTGGAGCACCACATTACTGGATTGTACAAGAGGCATCTAATAGATTTCCAGTTGCAAAATCAGAGGAACTTCGGGTTTGTAATGATTCTTTGCTCTTTCTTCTTTGAAAGAGTGCTTAGTTTCAGCCCTCGAGAGGTGGTATGAGGGCACCAGGCCTCTCTTCCCGCGTTATGCAGATGGGCGGTGCTGCTGCCTTGACAAGGGGGGGGGAAGGACCATTGAGGCATTTGATGACAAATTTTTTGCTTGGTTGTCGTGACAGATCACGGTCACAGAGGATTACCCCTATGCCGGGATTGACTTCTCAAGAGATCCTGAGATATCGGTACCTCTCGGAGAGTAGTGAGGAGAGATGGGTAAGTTTGCTTCGTTGTTTTTTTTTTGTTAAATATATGTAATTTTTTATGTTGATATATATATATATCATTTTTTTTTATACCAGCTCATTTGACATAAATGTGTCTATTATGTGCAGATGTGGGGCCAGTGCGACCAACGAACTATGCGAGGAACAAATGACGTCCTCAACCAAAGGCAGCCCTAGCCAAAACTGACGGGCCAGTAGCAGCAAGAGTACCTCCAACCGGTGAGGCTGAGAGAGTTTTGAGTCGAGTAGAGTGAAACTTCACCTTGCTTACTCTCATAGTGCCCATGGAAGAGATCGAGGATCTGCTGCCATCTATGTAGCCTCATGTAGTGGGGGCACCACGGACGTGGGTCTGACTTTTTCGGCATTTGGAAAACATCGTTGACCATTATAACAAGTCCAACAGGCCCCGTCCTTAGTTAGGCTAGACTTTTCACATGCCAAGGGCACTATTTGTATATTTTTGAGGGAATAAGCCCCATGAATCATTACTGGATGCATTTTTGAGGCGCTTGCGCCCATGCATGTACTCTGATACTTTTGATATTATATATGGATTTTTTTGTCTTTTTTATGTTTTATGGATTAATTTTTCTTTAAAAAGGTATTTACATGTGTATGTGTGTGTCCTTCTTATATGTGTGCAAGATGCCAATCTAAAATTTGATTAGCTAGAGTATCTGTGACTTGATTTAATCTCCTAGGAACATGAAAGTATGTAATATAATCAAAGATTATTTCTAAGAGACGTACCCTAAGGAAAATTCGGTGTAAAGTAGGATCATGAACATGGTATACTCTATTTAACTGAGACACAACCAGCTGAGCGTCTAGATAGACCTGAAGGTGAGAGATACCAAGTGACAAAGCGTCACAAAGCAAATCAATAATTGCGCTGTATTCGGTGGCATTGTTTGTGGTTTTGCCTAAACATATACCTCCTGAAGATAGCAACTGCCCCTGAGGTGTAAAAATTACCCAAGCTTCAGAGGCAAGCCTCCGAGTGTGTCGACTAGTGCCGTCTACGAATCCAATGCACACCTCTGATTCACTTGACATCTGCCATAGTGACAAAAGATAACATCAAAAAGGAAACTTCCATAAAACCAAAAGAAACAAAAAAGTAATAGTACAAAGACTATACATATGTTACAAAAAGTTACCCAAAGTGACCTACCTATGAGTAATACTTCTTGAGGTAGAGCCCATTTCTAGTCTCTTCCATAGCATTTCCCTCAAAATCTACCAAACGATAAGTGCCATTTTTTAGAACCTATTTTATGATGAAAGGTCTGAACCACATGGGTTTGAACTTGCCTTCCCCCAGGGGTTCCTTATCTTGGTCGTAGATCAGGACAAGGTCGCCTTCCGAGAAAATCCGAGGACAAACAGACCGATCATATTGACACTTGACTTTTTGTTTGTGATCTTTGTTAGCTAAGGCCGCATCACGACGTTGCTCATTGAGCTGTTTGAGATATAATAAATGCTCTTCAAGCGGTGAAGTGTTTGGCAATAACTGTACTGCCAACTTTAAAGATGGGATATGGCATTCTATGGGAAAGACTGCTTCTAGCGTGTAAACGAGTTGAAAAGGTGAGAAACTGGTTGCAGTATTAACAGACGTTCGGTAGACCCATAATGCCGAGTATAACATCAAATGCCAATTTGACTTGGCCGAATTGATCGTTTGATGTAGGATGGTCTTAAGATATTTATTGACAGCTTCCACCTGACCATTCACTTGAGGATAGTAGGGTGACGAATGTTCTTGCCTCAACCCAATCTTTGATGTTAACTTGGTCATCATTGTGTTCTGAAAGTGACTACCATGGTCAGTGACAATCTCTCTCGGGACACCAAAACAAGATATAATCTGGTTAAACAAAAAGGGGGTGACAGTTTCGCCATCATCTTTGAATGTTGGCATAGCTTCGACCCACTTGGTGAAGTAGTCTACTGCTACAATGATATAACGGTGCCCCCTTGTTGAAGGAGGGTTGTAGGTAGTGTAATCAATCCCCCGCTTGGTGAAGGGGCCAACATTGATGATAGGAAACATGGGAGTGGGATGTGCCTTCATCTTCCATGAGAAGATTTGACACGGGTGACACTTCTTGACTGATGCGATACAATATTTGATTAGTGTTGACCAGAAGTAACTGGCTCGTAAAATCTTTTGGGTTGTTGCCAACCCAAACAAATGACCGCCACATGCTCTAGTATGGCAATCGTTAAGCATGATTTCCACTTCTTCATGAGTGAGGCACCGACGAAGGATGCAATCTACACCTCGACGATACAACGTATCTTCGAGTATGAGATAGTTCTTGGCCTGATGGCGTATATAACGATGCTCATCACGAGAAGAAGAGGTGGGGCACTTCAAAGTCTGGAGATAGACAAGTATATCTCCATACCAGGGGTCTGAAGATGCTATAAAAAACATGTCTCCTTGAATAGGCAACTCTTCGGGCATAACATCACTTGACTCGACCGGAAGTTTCGAGATGAGTTCCGCAAAGACCTGTGACTTTTTGGACTTCACCGAAACGAAATCTAAGTCAAATTCCTGGAGGACAACTATCCATTTGCTGATCTTTCTGCCGATTACCCGTCGTGTCAACACGTATTGAAACAGATCCACAACGACAATGAAGGTGGTATTGCGAAACAAAACATAATGACGGAACTGTTGGATAGCATGGACTGTTGCCAACGCAAGTTTTTCGATATGAGAATAATTGAGTTCTGGTCCAACTAGGCCTCGACTTAGGTAATAAATCACATATTCTAAGAGAAAATCATCCTCCTAAACTAAGACCATGCCGATGGTTGACTCAGCTGCAGCCAAGTATAATAAGAAATATTTATTATAATTGGGTGGCCAAAGCAGAGGGGCAGTTGTGAGGGCATGTTTCAATGCTTCGAAGGAGCGTTGAGCGGCATCGTCCCAATGAAAAGGAACGTCTTTGTTCAATAAGAACATAAATCCCTTTGTGATCTCGACATATTTTGCGATGAAACGCCGCAAAAAGTTTGTTTTTCCCTGTAGACTTTGAAGTTGAAGGATTGTACATGGGGGAGGCCACTGAACTATTGCCTCAACCCTGAGAGAGGATCGACCATGATCCCTGTTGTTGAAACTATGAAACCTAGCAGACGACCCGACATCATGCAAAAACTGCATTTGTTTGGATTCAAGCGAATTTGGAAGTAGCGACATCGCTCAAAGATAAGTCAAAGGTGTGTGGGATGATCAGTTCTCTTACAAGATCGTGATGCTAAATAATCTAAGTATGCCTCAACAATATGTTTGAGATAGTGGAAAGCAAAAGACATGGCCCGTTGAAAGGTGGCTCCAACATTTTTTAGACCAAAAGGCATCTTATGATACGCGAATGTACCCCATGGACAAATCAATGTTGTTTTGTGTTGGTCTTCAGGTTTGATTTGTATCTGATTATATCTTGAAAAACCATCCATAAAATAAAATGCCTCACAACTTACGCATTCATTGACTATCTAGTCAATAAATGGTGTGGGGAAATTATCTTTTGTACAAGCTTTGTTCAAATCATGGAAGTCCGTACATACGCGAATTGTACCCTGCTTTTTGTTAACCGGCACAGGGTTTGACACCCATTGGGTCAAATGGACAAGGTAGATAAAACCTGCCTTGAGCAGTTTCTCTACTTCAACCGTAATAGTTACTGATTTCTTAGGATTAACTGGACAAAGCTTCTGCTGAACCGGCTTAGCGTCAGGATAAGTCGTGATTTCGTGTTGAATAGTTTTTTGATCGATGCCTGGCATTTCCTCGTAAGACCAAGCAAAAACGTCGCAAAATTCCTTAAATAAATACATGCAGATTTGAATCTCTTTGGGGGAACAGTCAGCTCCGATGAAAACATTCTCCATGATGCCAAGGGTTCTGGATATGTTTATAGGTATGGTTTCGGCAATGGTTTCCATATTACCCTCAGCATAAACAACATGTGTAGCCAAAGGATTGATAGGACAAGACCTATCTCTAGTCATAGTCGAGGTGAATTCCCCTGATTCATATCTGATTAACTCTGGGAGGAAGTAAGATCTATGATGGAGATCATCCCAAGGTTTTTCCAGACTAGTCATTGCTTCAATGATTGCTTCATCTAAGGGCAAGACTAAGTCTAAAGAATCTGTATCAGCGAGGGAACCTTGAGCCCAAATAGGCTCTAGAATTGGATATAACTCTTGTGCGAGAGTTGGATCGGGGTTGGCGAAAGCTCGTTGGACTAAATAGTATGCCACTTTTGTCGCGGACAAGGGCATGGACATACCATGGTTCCCTATCCCTTCCATCATGGCTGATGGGGAAGGAAGAATCCACATATTGTTAAAGTAAGTCGTGCGAAACGACGAAACTTGAAAAATCTCAACCTTATGGTGGTTAGATATGAACTTAACATCGCCTTGAGGAGGTGGGTAATCAAAAGTACCCATCAAAGGTGGGCACAAACCAACCCCTATGTTGACAAAGCCGAGTTGAGGGTTATCAATCATTGGGACCGCAGATGCCCCCAATGAAGGGTCAGGATGGGAGAAGGACAACTGATCAATGGTCACGATCCGACCCTCGTGTGGAAACAACAAGACTCGGAAAACTGTAGTGACTACTGCTTGCACAGCATAGGTCCAACTCCTCCCTAACAAGAGATTGTATTCGAGAGTTGCGTCGACCACTTCAACCTTGACACACATGGTTTTCCCTCCTAACTGCATGGGAAAAGAGGGGATAATGCCATGTGGTCAGAACAAATGACCGTCAAAAGCGGTAAGAAGAGTAGGTGACAGAGACAAAACAGGCTAGCTAATGGCCTTCCAACACGCCAAAGAAATTACGCATGTTGAGGCGCCCTCATCAACTACTGTGCGGAAAATGTTTTGAGTAAAAGTTTTCATGATGTAAGCCACGACTATCTGGAATGCTATGTGGTAAGGGAGACGAGGTTTCAAGTCGGTTGTATCAAGCATGATCGTACCTGGATTACAAGTCTCGACGGATCCTAAAGTGGCTAACAGAGCCTTTCTCTGGGAAGGTCAGTTCTAGAGGAATTCTAAAGCCAACATCGCACAAGGGGTTTGAGACAAATCCTCCACCACAGAGTAGTTCTGGGCGGCCCTTGCGTTTGGGTTATGAGACGCTTTTTTGAACGCACCTTTGGGGATTCATGTCATGGTTTCTCCCAATGTCTTCTCGATCTGGAGAGTAAGAGAGGGGGTTTTATCTTCTTTACCTTTTTTAGAGGTGCTTGGCTTGTTGTAATCATGTGCTCTAGTCGATATATAGGCATCACCTTTCATCATATACACATTCGCGGAGGCAATATTATTTGAAGATGGAGGAGGTCCTTGGCTTCCCCCTTCCGCGCTTGTAGAGGCTTGAGTTAGATTTTGGCCATGTTGAAATGGGTTTGTTAACATGGCAGGCTGTTGCTGTGACAATAAATTTTGGGCCTCCGCAAGCTGAGGGCACTGATGAGTTGGGTGGTCTTCCGCGCATAGGTTACACAGATACTTTGCTTTCCTTTTTTCAGTGCTGTCCCCGCCAGCATTATTAGTGAGTTTATTATCCCCCTTACCCTTCTTACATTGTTTCTTCTTTCCATCAAGCTACTGGGTGGCCTTTAGATTTGTCAATTGCACGCTGTGTACATCCGACGTTGGGGTAGGGAGAGCAGTCGGAATAGTTGTTTGGCTGGTCGCTGTGTGCTGTATGGACAATTGTTGCAATTGTTTCGTCAGTTGTTCAACAGGCTTGGTTTGTGTTGAACGAACAATACCATCGGCATGTGGTCCAACTCTCTATTTGGTTTTATCAAGTATGGACTGTGGCGCATCCAACAAGATCTCGTACAGTAAACCAGACTGAGAGTAAATTAGCTCAAGTTGTTGAGCTCTCATGATTGCATCTTCTTCGAAAAACACTCCCGACGTTGCGACGTCTTTAGATAACTGCGGGACCAAAGACTTAAGGAACCACTCAAACAGGAATTCTAGTGGGACTGGCACCTTAATCAAACTCTTTCGACGTCTCCATTCTCGGATGTGATCAGAGATATGGTCCGCTTTTGTCCATTTGAAATTGGCCAACAATTTTGTGTCAGTGTCGTATCTCATAGGTAATTGGAAATGGTTTAGGAAAGCCATTGCCAATTCGCTGAAGGAAGAGTATCTTGAGTGGTCGAACTCAATGTACCATTTCACATCACTCCCAATGAGAGTACATTGAAACAATCGCAACTATACGGAGTCTTCTTTCAACGAATTAGATGAGCACCAAAGGTGAAAAGTAGTCACATGATCTCCTGGATCTTCATTAGGCTTGGCTTCAAACTTTTGTATGTCCGAAGGCAACTTCGTCAGCATAGGGGGCCAACATGGATTGTGACAGATAGGGTCGTTCAACAACCTTGTTAAGTTTGACAAATGCAAGGTTGCCAGGAAAGGTAGTTTGGGTTGTTGGTGATAACCATGGAAAGAGGGGCCTGGAGTTTGACTGGCACCAGGTTGCCAGGAAAAGTTGGGTTGCTGGCCTGGGTTTTGTTAAAAACCATGGCCATGAATAGTGTATGGATTCTGCGTTTGAGGAGACATCATCATCTGATTCCCAAAATAGGACATATATGGTTGGGCGTGCATTACATTTGGAGGACTTTGGGAAGGGTTTCCCCATGCCGATCCTATGGGCATAGGTACTGCACCTTGCCCGGGGTTCCATTGGTTGTGAAAAGAGTTTCCCCCGATCAACATTCCTGATGAGGGAACTGATCCCTGCCAAGAATTCCAAGGTCCTGATGCGGAAGAAGTTCCTGGGTGTGCCCCCTATGCAGGAATAGTACCCTGCATAGGATTAGGTTGTCCGTAACTAGGGTTGCCCCCAACCAGGAAAGCAGTTGACGAGAAAGTGTTGTTACCAAACACACCGAACAAAGAAAACGGTGTCGAACCTACCGGCATATTATGAGAAGGTGGTTGGGCACAGTTCCCTGTGACCCGATCGCTTCAAAAGACCCTTGTTGGTCTAGCTTTCGCCTTAGCGGTGGTGGAGGTGGCTCCAGTGTAACCGGTGGTAGGCCAAGAAGCCTTCATGACTAGCGAAGCTCATGATCCTCCACTGTGTGAGAAGATCAAAGAAACACTAGGGATTTCTATTCATTCAAAAACAACACACACTAGACAAATTCCCTACAAGATAAAACATGCAAACACTAAACTAGTTGGAAGAACAGTTACAACAACCAACAATAGAGCAACTTATTGGTGCAAGTGAAACTCGAAAATGGAAGCACCCTCCGGGTATACTATGCAAAGCATGGACTGATGTCTATCCTAGATACCACGGTATACTCCTGCAGTCACCTGTGTATGTCTCTAAAAATATAGGCAACTAGGTTGCCAGCGTGCGAACAGTCACCAAGCGGGTATAGTCGACAGTCGGGTAGACCACAATGAGCAAGGTATCAAGCCTGAAACCTATCAAGGGTATCGAAATCAAGTGGTCCGGAAGACAACTAAGGACCTCGAACAGATTCGAGACCAACGAAGCTCCGTGGCAAATGCAATCGATGGAATCCCAAGACAAGCCCTCTATATGTGTTCTCCACTACGATTGGTCCAACTTTAGAGGGGTTATCTCTGCTACCTTTCTGCATGCGACCTCATGTTTAGCCCCTGTGTTAGAGGGGGTTCCCGGATAAATTTCACGATACTGGACTTTTTACACTCCCTAGCACAGACTCTTATGTATGTTTTGTAGCCTTGAAGAGTTTCCTCTCCAACCTAAATCAAGGCTCTAGTCTAGACTAGTTGATGGACCCTCCAAACATAAAGTCTAGTTGATTTTAATTAGTCGTTAATTTTTTATGGCTTGTCTTAAGTCAACGGTTATGAAAGTGAAACTAGTGTTGTTTTGAGAGACGAAATAAAAGATAAATAGAAAGCTGGAAACAAAATAACTTCTTCTTGACACAATTCTTAGTCAACTTTTCGAACTAAATTTTTTTCTCTAAAATCTTTGAACAACAAACTCAAAACAGTGTTTCACTCGACTACGAGCTACTTATTGTCCTAAGTAAACAACCAAGAACTTATGAAAGAAAAACTTTTCCTGGTTATTTATGCAAACCAACAACTACTTAATGAAATTAAGAAATAAAAGTTTTTTTTTTTTTTTTTTTTTATTTAATGCTCATAAAGCACAAAGGAAAAATGACGATAAGTAAAGACCAAGAAAACTTCTGGCCTAAGCACATATCACAAAGAGTTACTGAAAATAACACACAAACTGACGAAAGCAGACTCTCACACTTGTCTAAAAACCTTATGAAAGAAAAAAATTTGAGGAAAAATTTTTAATGAAAAAGAAAGCTATTGTTGTGATCAGACCTAAGTTATCGACTGTTATGACAGAGACAAAGAACCTTAGAGGTATAACTCTTGACAAGGAAAAGGATGACTACCTCTCCTTAAACAAGAGTTTTCTCAACAGGCACACTGTTGATAGTTCAACAACCAACATGTGCACACAAGCTGTGTAAAGTCAGGGTGTGTGTACATGCGTGCAGACCTTATACAGGCCATGTGTACCTCTAAAACTCTTCAAAAATGAAAATAAAAGAAATCAAGCACTAGCAAAGACTACTGGTATTGAGAACCAGAATCTCTGGAAGACTCAGAAACTTACTTTGACAGAAAAAAGAAAACAATTCAAAGAAAATTTCATAGAACAAAACCGATCTGAGGTGGTACCTAAGCTACAAACTACAAAAAGAGAGACTAGAATGAGTTTCAGAAAATCCCTGAGAAGTATCACTTCTGACAGGGAAGAGGATGACTGCCTCTTTAATAAAAAAATTATGAACTTAACCACACTACTGTCACTTCATCAGCCAGCGTGTCCACGCGGGCTGTGTGAAGGTTGGGCGTGTGTACATGCAGGCAGGTCTTATACAGGCCGCGTGTACCTCTGTGACTTCCCGAAATGAGAATGCAACCAAGCAAAGAAAGCAGGGAATACTGGTATGGAAGACCAGAATCCCTACTAGCTCATACTCTTGCAGAAACTCAGAAAGAAGGTAATGAAACCAATTTAAAACTACCAAAAAGTATCCCCAGAAAACCCAAGAGACATCCCCAGTATGGTCGCCAATTCTATTGTGAGTGGGAAATCCCCCTATGGACTAGCACTTAGGGTTTTATCATGCATGCAGAAAATACCTAAAGATTCCTACTTTTTACCATTATCCTAAACCTAATCCCCATTATTCTTAAGAAAATACACAGTTAAGAAGATCAAGTGAGCATACCTTGTTTCTATAGTTTGTTATCGATCCCTCTTCATGCTTGGTCGCTCTTTGACTGCAAATCTCCTCCCAAGGCTGACCTGCATTCACAAAAGACAAGCAAAGAAATCCACATGCATTTGATCTACGGATTAATGGGTTAGAGATTTAATCAACATGTACACAATAAACAGTGAAAACCTCATATGGTGGGACGAGAAAAGTACTTCTTTATTATTAACTTCACTAAAGCAACTTACAATGATGAAGTCGACCACCGCTCCATGAATCTGGTCCTCGGCTCCTCTTTTACTGCGCACCAACTGCTAACACACTTGCTTCTCTTCTTCGTTGAAATCACAAAATGGTTGCAGAATCTTGGACAAAGGGGAATACGAATTTGGGTAGCGTTTCTTTACTATGATTTTCCTCTTTTCAAATGGGACCCCTAACCCTTCTTTTATAGGCTAGAAGGAGGTAGGTATTTAGTCGAGTGACTGGCCATGCATGGTCGAAAGGTTTAGTTAACTTACCCAAAACTATGTGTTCTGTCAACAACTTTCCATTTTTCATTGTTTTGTAGGTACACACGGGATGTAGTGGGTCAGCTAGAGTGTACACGTGGGATGTAGTGGAGCAGGGCATGTGGGCCTTTAAAAAGGGTGTTTTTAAGAAGATTTGTTCAGTACTGGCTAGGCAAAAAAGGCATATGAGATGGCTTGATGTCAAGTAAGTATGTCTGGTGCAAATTAGGGTTATAAAAAATATGCATAATTTCCAGTTGTCTGGTCGTTGAATATTCCTTTGATTTGAACCTTGTCTTTGTTTGATTTCCTTGTTGACAATGCTTGCATAAAGTGTTCATTGGTTTCGTGATTTGGGGCATTTCTCTGACTACTTCTCTTTTGCTGACTTTGACAAGGTTATCAAAATGTATGTGACCCATTCTTTTGTGCCATATCCAACGTTCATCTTCCTTTCCTAGACAACACTTTTTGTTTCCATTTTCACTTAACACATATATGTTGCTTGAAGTTATCGCAGTTGTAGCAATCATTTTTTTTGAACCTTCTTTTCTTATCTCACTTTTTTGTGAATCGAAGGTAACTTTATGGCCTTGGACACACATTTCACTCACACTTAGAAGATTATGTTTCATATCTTCTACTAGTAGAACATTTTCTGCCTTTGTATTCTTGTTCCCAATTCTGACTGTGCCTTTTCCAATGATTTTGGTTGAATCATCATTTCCGAAGGAGACTGATCCATCTCTTTCCTTTAGTAATGTAAGAAACCTGTCTCTATCACATGTCATGTGTTTTGAACATCCACAATCAACATACCAACCACGTTTCTTCTGCTTGTCTTGTAGAGCGAGTGTGCATTCTTCATTTCTAAATTGATCTTGCTTTCTTATCCATGTCCTTTTTCTGAGGTTCCTTTCTGTGACTATTGTTATTCTGTTGCGGTTCTCTAGGAGGGACTGACATTCTGCAATCTTTGACCATGTGTCCAAAATTGTTACATTTGTAACATTCCACTTCAGTGCTCAAAGATTCAAACCTGTTATAACTTCTTCTCTGTGTTTCACTAGGCCTTCTTGGATAACCCCTTTGTGTATGACTTTCAAAGTTGTTTTTATTCCCGTTGTTAGCTCTGCAATTCACAACTTTATGTCCAAAATTATTACATGCATAACATGATACCTGGGAGTTGAAGATATTCTTAAATGAGGTACTCTTATGAATTATTCTTCTTCCTGAGGCCTATCTTTCGGTTGTTGATTCTGAAATCTGAATCTTCTCGGTGGAGGAGTGTCCCAGTAATATTCCTTGTAGATCTTCCTATCCCCCTTGATTGTTTCTGCAAAGATTTTTGGATATGTTTCTTGCTCTGTTGTTTTGGACCTTGATCCTTTTTCTATCTGATTGTATCCAAGTCCGGACTTGTCATGATGAGATTTTTTACTGCGGATAATGTCATCCAAAACTTTTGAGTCGTTCTGCATATTTTTCTTTTGAAGATCCTTTCTTAATGTGACAATTTATGCTTCCAAATTTCCAGTGATCTTGTCTTTTTCTTCTATTTGTTCTTTGAGTGCTTCTTCAATTCTTTTATCTTCTTCTATTTGAACCTTCAAATTTGTGATCATTTGTTCTAGTTCTTGAGTGTCTTCTTTCTTGTCTAGTTCTGCTTGTAGTTTCTTGTTTTTCTTCTTCTCTCTTATGATAACTTCTATGGCACACATTAATTCCTCTTGGTAGTCAAATTCTGTCTCTTCAACTTCTTCTTCAATTTCTTCATATTCCTCTTCGACTTATTCATATTCTTCTTCGGAGTCTTATTTATTAGAGTCTTCTACTACCATGAATAGAACTATTTTTATCTCACTTTCACTGACTTCATCTTCATTTGATGATGAGATGTCTTATTTGGTGTATAAGTTTTTCCTGAAAACTTTCATTGTGGTTCTTTTGCCTTTATATGTTTTTTTGCCTTTTGATATGTCATCTTCATCCGAGGACATTTGTTAGAAAAATGACAAATACCATCGCAATTAAAAAAAATTAAATGAAGCTTACCTCTATACCTACCGTCGGTTCCCTTGTTCAGTCTTTTGACAAATTTGGTCATTTCTTCATCATCTTCCGAGACGTCACTACTGCTGTTATGTTCTTATTTTTGCCTTCCCTTTTGTTTTGACTTTTTGGATTCTTTGAAGACTGCTTCTTTTATATCTGGATTTTTCTGTTCAATTCTCATTTCATATGCTGTGAAGATACCATGTAATTTTTCCATGCTTATTGAGTTTAGATCTTATATTTCTTCTAGTGATGATATCTTAGGGTCAAATATCATAGGAAGAGATCTTAGTACTTTTTGAACAATTACAAATTGTTTAATTTTTTCTCCCAATCTTATGATTGCATTTACTGTTTCATCAACTCGTAAAAAGTAAGCTGCAATATTCTCATCTTCCTTCATCTTAAGTTGTTTGAACTAACCTCTGTAAGTTTGAATCTTTTCTACTTTGAATTTTGAATCTCCTTCATAAATATTTTGAAGTTTGTCCCAAATCTCTTTAGAAGATTTACAATGTGCAACTTTGGTGAATATCGTTTCACTAAGACCATTCAAAAGTGCATTTTTCGCTTTGGAATTATTCTGACCGAGTTTCACTGCTTTGTCATTTGTTGAAGGAATTGTTGGTGTTGTGTATCGATCTACAATTGATTACCAAATTTGAAGTCCCTGTGCCTGTATATATGTTTTCATCCTTATGATCCAAAATGCATACTTTTGTCCATTAAACTGTGGTATTCCATTTTTATACAAGTTGTTTGTCTCCATTATCTACTTTTCAATGGTTAAACTGATTTCTGAAGGAACCTGCTCTGATACCGATTGTTGGATTACTGAGAGGGGGTTGAATCAATAATAGGGAAATTTAATCATTTTTAACCATATAATACAAATTTTATATCAATTTAGCATTATCATCCAATAACTGCAGAGTAAATAAGCAATGAAAAAATAAACAATCATACACATACGCAGTACACCAGTGTTTTACGTGGAAACCCAAAGCGGGAGAAAACCACGAAATGTTTTTTCTTATATGTCTTGAAGAATTACGTTCATTGGAAGCACCAACTTCCTTTGTTTTCCAGTTGCAACTGGAAGGAGGCTCTAACGCCCTTGTTTCTCAGGCTACAACCTGAGGGAAGCTCCATCTCCCCTATTCCCTGGCTACAACCAGAAGGAGGATACAACCCCCTATATTCTATGTATACAATCAGAAGGTGGCTAGAACCACCTTTCTTTGCCCCGTCCAACTGCCCTGAAGTATAAGTAGAATGATGGAACCACTGTCACATTATCACTATGATATATACCATTGTAAACCTGTACCAATAAACATGAACCATGCATCAACTTTTACCCCAACCTGTAAGCAACTTGTACCATAGACAAGTGCATCAACCATGCACCAACCTGTACCAAACAACTTGTAATAAATTAGTACCATAAACAAGTACATCCAACAATGTAACAAGTATGTACCGATCATGTGTCAACTACTCATCAACTATGACTCATCAAAATGTACCAACATCATCAACTATACACCTCATGTATGTGCCAACTCATTAACTACTTGTCTCAACCATGTACCCAACATGTACCTTAACCAAAATCCCTCATCAATTTCATCATCCAAATATGATTTGTAACTCTATAATAGACATGATGTATATGATCACATACCTGCAAACCTTCCTTGTCTTTCATAACAAGAGACTAGCATTTTCATCAACCTTTTATTTAGTCTCACATGACTAGTTTGGGATTAGTCAACAACCCTAACTTGAAATAATCAAAACTATGTACCTGTAAGGAATATATATCTGAAATAGTACACAATGTTCTTCAATTTGTTTTGTGCAATTCCTCTAGGTGTCACTACTTGGAACCTCTCAGAAAAGAAGTTATAGCAAAAGTGGCATACCTTGTTGAATTCTGGCTTATTCTAGAGAGTGACCTTGTAGAGAGTGCCCCGCATAGAATATTTGTTTAATGGATCTGAAAATGTTACACAGAATACTACAGACTGTACTCTAATCAACAAATTTACTCTTACTGAATTTGGATCTTTTATGAAGAAGTTATGACATTTTTACCCGAGACACATGTTTTAGACTAGTTTCAGGACTAATCACAAACCCTATTTTCCACATAGTTTAACTCCAAAAATAGAACGACCCACAAGATGAAATGTTTACCACAGATACTTGGATATGTTTCCTCAATGGCCTATCAATTTCACGGTCTGAATCATTCTAGAAAAACATTTATTGCGAAAATGGTGAGATGACCTGTAAATAACATACCTTAGAAATCATCATCAAAAGAATTTATCCTCCTTTGAATTTTAGCCTTCTTTTCTTCACCTTCCCTCTGAAATTCAGCTTAGATATCCTTTGGTTACCCCAATCACCTATATATATTCAATATGCTCAAGTGTGATATAAAATGAGAGAGCCTTGCCTCTTATTTATACTCTCCAAATATCTTCCTTAGAAGCATCTTCTAGGTCACTTAACCCATATCTAGGTCACTTAACCTATTTTCCTCATTTTTAGGGTTAACCACTTTCCATAATTAGAAAGTTCTCCATTAATGTATGATTTAAATATTCCTCCTTGACTTTGTCACCTCACTTTATCATTTAAATAATCTTCTTTGATTTTGTCACTTCACTTTATTATTTAAATAATCCTTCTTGACTTTGTCACTTTACTTTATCATTTAAATAATAATTTCTTCTTTGCAAGATCTTTGACTTCTTTGACCTTTTGGGGCTCCAAGCCAACATATGAGGGTCCTCCAACTTTGTAAGGCCATAATTCTCAAACCATGAGGAGTTATGTGACGTTCCACATACCACTAGAAATGGCATGACATGTACTATCCATATAGAATAGTATTACCTTAAAATATATTAAAACTCATATCATTATACATCAAACAACCTTGGATCCATTACCCAAACCTTTTTGCTACCAGAATTCACTACCAAAATTTCTTCAAGGGTTGATGTCAATGACAACTAACCTTAATCAACAAATACTGCATATACCACATTAGTTGCAAAGGTTTGATATGTCATTGAATTGAATTGAATTGTGTACTCAACACCAAAGATTTGTGCTTTTGTAATAGTATTATAGGTTTATCTTGTTGTTCCTACTTAGTTGATGAATTGTAGTTTTTTGGTGAATCTAATGGCCATTAAGGAGGTTTTTGAGTTGATACTTAAGGAATTTTTGAACCAGAGGCAAGCTTAGTCCAAAATTATATATCAATGGAAAACCAAAAAGGAAATAAGTTACTACAATCAAAATAGGTACCTATTGGACCAATAGATGGTTGTTTCATGGAGGATTCTTTTGATTAGTCCAACTCCAACTAAACTATACATATTTTCATTGTCATAAAATTCCTTGCAAGAAAAAAACTGTGAAATCTTTTGCAGACAAGATAGGTTTTCATATTTTTAAGGATTGTGATAAAACCTCACAAGCATAGATCCTAACATAGGTACGAACCTCAAGGTGATATAGGAGATACATCATATTGTCTAGCTCATTTATATTGATATGAAGCTGTAAACCAATGATGAAATAGAACACAATTAAAGTTAATATTAAAATTGTGCTTTATCGTGAATAGAATAGAGAAAAATACAAACCCCTTAGTATTAATCTGAAGTAAAGATAAATATAACAAAATATAGACCCCCAAGTGTGAATCCAAAGAAAATATAAAAACCAGTCCCACCTAGAAATGCACATTACACTAACCATCATAGCCTATTAATAAGGAAAGCAACATCATTTGCAAACACCCAAAAATTCTTTAGACTAAATTAACATAGTTGCAAAAATTTCAATGTGAATCCATCCCTTCTACATAATATATCATGGATAAATATGAAATTTTGTGGAATGGTTAATCCTATAGTGCATTGGAAAATGAAAATGTAATTTTCCATTACATTATTTTACTTCTGCAAAATATAAAAATTTCCACCACAATATTAGATATTTCTTGAAAATGTGTTGTTTTTATATAGGATAAGTTACAATAGTGATACTCATTTATTAATATAAAAATATAAAGACAAGACAATGAGGCGTTGGTTCACTCGTGAGGTTGATGGAGAGCACTTGGGTCCATCCATGCTCTGTTCTTCCCTACTTGAATGGCATGAGTTTCAGGAGGTTAGTTGTTGGTCCAAAACAAATTTAGTGAATAAATACCCCTCAGATCTGGGGAAGGGGTATCTATTCTTTATGAAAATTGTGATGTAGAGATACCCCTCAAGATTGTATGTTTTATATCATA
>ML784067.1:412923-440331 GCA_009831015.1 Picea engelmannii | reverse complement strand
GATGTAAATAAAATTACAAGAAACAACAAGAAACCAAAATATGTTACATGGAACTCCCAAAAACATAATCTTACAATCTTTTCTTGACAAGTTTTCTAAAATTAATTCATAATTATACATCATCTTACATGATTTTTTTCACACATTTTCTAAAATTGATTCATAATTATTAAATAACTAATTTCTCAGATGTATCAATGCTAATCCAGGGATAACAAGACATTGAGAATAATATAAAGTAGGGAATCTTTTACAAGTGGCCACCATAAGTTGTCACACCTATCAATAGGTATAGGATGGAAAATAAATGTGGTAACATGACCTCAATCGAACATCATCAAGAAAGGGGATGGACCATGCACCCTCATTCTATGATAGTTATATTAACCCCAAGAGAAGGTTAAAAAACAAATTGTTTCCCCCTCTACAAGTACTAAGAACTAGAAGTCAAGTTATCATTTGGGGTAGCAGAATGGAAAAATCATAGCAAGTGCATGCGATAAGGTGTTGAGAATGGAGATAAAATAATGGATTCACCCTTATCATGCATTTTTTTCTTTTTTTGCTTGATTTTATCCTAGGGGAAGGACCATGCACCCTCATGATATGATAATAATCCTAACCCCAAGAGAAGGTTCATAAAAAATATTTTTTACCCTCTACAAGTATTAAGCACTAGAAGTCACATTATCATGTGGGATAGCACAATGGAAGAACCATAGCAAGTGCATGTGGATAAGGTGTTGATAATGGAGATACAACAATGGATTCACACTTATCATGCATTTGTTTCTTGCTTTTATCTCCTTGTCTACATAGACTATATTTAGTTTTAGTTGGTCTGTGTTTCTATGTTTTGTTTAGACTATTGGCTCAAATATATCAATGTTAGTGCCAGGGGTACAAAGTTAAAGCAGGGAGGCTTGCACAAGTGGCTTCCTGAAGTGGTCACCCTTCATACCTATCATGGGTATAGTAGGGAAAATAGGTGTAAGAACTCCATCTCAAACTAGCATTATTGGACAAGGTAAAAGAGCATGCACCCTAATGATACAACAACAACGGATCTTAACCCCAAGAGAAGGATAAGAAACAAATCCTTTAACCCTCTACTATAATTAAAGGCTAGAGGTCACATTATTGTGTGAGTTAGCAAAATGGAAGAGTCATAGTCATTGCAAGTAAATAAGGTATTGAGAAAGGAGATAAATCTATGGCTTCAATCTTCTAATACATGTGTTGCGTTTATGGTTTTCTTTCATCTCCTTGTCACCTAGCTAGACTATTAGCTTCGTGCATAGGATGCTTGTTCACTCTCGATTGCTAAGAGGTTGGACTCATATTATTTTCAAATAGTAGTGCATTTCTTTGTTACTGGTGAATGGTTTATTAGTTCGTAGTCTTGATTTAATCTCACTATGGTACCTAGACTAGGATGTGTTTTTTGTCTAAGCTTCAATCTTATAAGTCTTGGTTTCTTGCATAAAGACTTTATCAGAAAAAGGTAAAGGCACACTTGGGAGGATGAGAGGAATGAGAAAAGGTAGTTGATTGATACAATATGCACACAGAGACCCAATTGAAGTTGACTGAAAAATTATAGAATCATGTATATAGGATAAGGTCTAAAGGGAGTCCTGGAGTAATGTTCAAATCAGACCCTCTCCAAACCCTCAACAAATTAGAGTGGGACACACTCTTTCCCATTCTTCTATGGAGGCCAATTTTATTCTACTCGTTGTTATATTTATTTACTAGGGTAAGTCCTTGTTAAACATGCATTCCTTCATCAATGAGGCACTTTATCTCACTGTAGTATAAATGTTCTTCGTTTTGGCCCTTTTCTGGGGATATTTTTCATTTAATTTTGCTCGAAGTTTGGTGAGAAAGTGTTGGATTTGCATATTTTCATGGCTAAGTTTGTATAATATGATCTCCCTGAGGTTTTTCAACACATTGAATCCATTTATGCATTCAAAAATGAAATTTAGACAATAGAAAATTATGATTTCGTCCAAATTTTTGTCATCGGAGTCCAACAAAAAGGGCCAAAATGTAGAACATTTAGAAAACACCCCTTATGTTAGAGTGATAGAGGGGATTCCATGATTCTATTGGGTCCTTCATGCAATATGTAGAGGTTAAATTTGAAGCATAGAAGTGTATCTAGGGGCTAGAGAAAAATCTAGGTAACATGAGATCCATGGAGCAGGCTGTAAATATTATGGAGTTGAAAGGCCAAAAGTGTTACTCTAAAGAAACTATGGGATTGAATGACACAAGTGAGAAGCCCAAAACCTTCAGTAGCATGAAGAGTTTATCCCCCCTCCCAATCACAGATTAAGACTAGTATGATCATAACCAAGCTTGAAAATTTTATTTTATTTCATCCATATCTACAAACTCTACTCAATTACAAGCAAGTTTCATTGATGCATGGGGTTCCCAGTTGTGTCACACATTCATGAATTCGGTTGGGATTTTACCAAACTATAGATTGTGAAATAAAATTTTTGACACCATTTCCAAGGAGGATTTTGAAACCTTTCCGATCTCATAACAACACTCGACAAGTCTATCCCAAAACCTTTACCCTTAGCTTTCATAGCGACTCCACTTTAGGAAAGTTCCCATTTTTTTTATGAGCGTTTCATAAAGATTATCTAGCGACTCCATATGGTCTATACCCAAAGAAAAAATTATCCAATTCCTCCACAACCCAAGAATCCATCCTTCCAAAAGACACTTCAAAAAGGAAGGTTTAAGCATTCTAAGGATTATCAAAGAAGACCTCCTCATAATTCTCTCATTGTCAAAACCTCATTTCAAGGTAACCTTCCCCTCACTCCAATGGCTCGTCCTTGTTCTAGTGACCTTTACAAACCATTAAATATGTCCACCATCCTTGGGTATCCTAATACCATGCCCAAAGAATCTCACAAATAGTTGTGCAAGTTCACCGAAAATAATGTTGTAACACTAGAAGATCATCTTTATGTTATTGATGTGGCCATGGAAAATGACGATGTAGAACATGAAGATATTGTAATGAAGTTATTATCTACTTCTCTTGATGAAGACCCTAAATTTGTTCAAGGGATTTCCCAAAAATCACTTGCAATCTTGCAATAAGATATGGACAAAGAAGAAAGATAACAGAATGTTATTGATGAAATTTAACCAAATTAAGAAGAAAGAGAATGAAACAGTGGAGGAGTTCGATGATAGGTTTGATAATTTTCTTAGCAAGATCCCAAAGTACTTGTGCCCACCTCTAGCAGCCATTCTCCTTATTTATTTGAATGCTTTCAAAGGAAATTTTGGTTTTATCATGAAGGAAAATACCCCTGACAGTTTAACAAAGGCCAAAGAATATAGCGTGGAAATTGAGGAACATATTATTAGTTCCAAGATTGAGCATTTTCAATTCCATCGTGCTAGAGAGGAACCTAAGACAAAAACATCAACAAACAGTGTACAGGATCTAGTCACACTTTTGGCTCAAAAGTTTTATCAAATGAATACCCAGTTTGTCCAGAGCCAAAACCAAATCATGAACAACTTGACGAATTTAGAAAGGAAACATTATACTCCAAGGCCTCCGTTCACCAGACAATAGAAAATAGGTTGGAAGCTGAAGCCATAGTAAGAAGCGAAGGCACCTAATACGTTGACTCCCATTGGGATGACCAAAATGGAAGGATCATCGTGGCATTCACTTCGTGAAGAACCATGTTGGGAGGTTGTGTCCAAGACAAAAGGAAGAAGATCTAGATTGAATTTCATCGAAACAGTTGACACAGTTGAGTCTGTAGAATACATTGACATCACATAAGAACAACTTGAAGAAGTAAGAAAGAGGGTAGCTATGCAGGCTAGGTTGGAAGTTCTTAACCAATGGATGAGACTTCAAAGGAAAGGTTGAGGAGAAATTTTTTTGGCATACTCCAGGAATAATAAAACACTTTTGGCACCTCCTCAAACACCAAAGATAATGCCTCCACCTCCTCCTCCACTTGTTCGTGATTTACCTTTGCAACCCACACGTCCAACCATTGAGGATTTTCAGCTCAGTATTGATGTGACCAACATGATGGGAAAGATGAAAGAGATGTGCAAGATTCCTTATGTAAGGAAATAAGTATTGAAATATCTGAAGCTACATGATGAGCTTGAAGATTCCCCAATAGTGTTAAACACCCTATCCCATGTGAATGGAGAAGATGAAAACCCTCCTTTATATCTTTCCCTAGGGATCAATGGTCTTTACATGAATAATTGTATGTTGGATTCTGGTAACTCGATAAATGTGATGTCATTGAAGGTTTTGAAGAAATTCAATTTGGATGTTACTCGGCCTTACAAAAATATATGTGGCATTGATTCAAGGAGGGTGAAGGTGTGTGATCTTATAAAACACATAGAATTCTATTTGTCTACCTTTCCAAACATTAATGCCAACATGGATGTAGTGGTCATTAACATGTTTGATGATTTGGGAATGCTCTTGTTTAGGAAATGGGTTGGGACTCTTGGTGGCTTTCTCAGCATGGACCTAACTCATGTCCATATCCCTATGGGATATGGGAAATTTGAGATTCTATATAGCCAATCGGTCGCAAAGGATCATGCAATTTATGCAAATAACCTCGACTATTCAAATGATTGTGAATATGATGTGACAACCTAGGTCATGGATTATGACACTTTGGAGTTACCATTTGTTGGATAAGATTGTATTGATATGCTATTTCCAAAGACAAATGAGTATAAGGAGAAAGTTTCCAAATACTAGGGAAAGGACCCAAGATCCATCAAGATACTCAAAAAGGATGAGTGCAAGAAGGATCAAGAACAAGAAAAAACTATCAAAAATATAGTCAAAGCAGATCCTCCCACACAACCTTACATGGAAGATGTGCCACATTTTGAATTCAGTGAAGGAAACCTTGCACTCCTGTGGGATAAAAGGAAGAGAAAGTTAAAGTATGACAAGAAGAGTGAAATTATGTTGTTGGGTCCTTACATTGTCAAAAAGAAGTATGAAAAGGGTTCTTATTATTTATTTTCCATGGATGGAAGGAATATTTCATTACTAGTTTATGGGTCTATCCTCTAACCCTAGGTCAATGAGAGTTGACTTCTTCAGGCCTTCAGCCCCAAGTAAGTAGGTAGGTCATTTTGCTTTCTTTCATTTGCATTTGTGTGTTCATGGTAGATTAGATGCATTTGTTTAGATTTGCATACTTATGCTTTATTTACATGTTTCTTTCTTACATCCATGCATAGTTGTTGTGACTCATTTGCTTGAATGATTACATGTTCCTAGAAATTTTTGAAAAATTGCAACATTTTATTTTTACCTTATAGTTGTCAATTTTGGAGTTTTGAAAATTTGCTTATAAGAATAAAGGGTGAGCAAGCCACCCCTCGATGCTTTAATATTTTTCTTGAGAATGTGTAGGCACTTGTCTTACCAAGATATGCCGAGGTTCTCATGTACTCTACAACGAGCACATGTCCCCATGTAGGAGCCAGATGTTACCCCTGTGGACTAGGGGTAACTAAGGAGATCATGTCTCAAGGAATGCAAGTTGAAGACATGGAGTGTCGAGTGTTAGATTACCAACAAAATCCACACTGAGCAGGCATGGCCCCTCCTCTCCACTACACATCACCAAAAACATAGTAATGTCCACCACACTAGCTTGGCCCATAAAGGACAATAGGTCTTGCTTCATGAGGTAACATGTCTGGTATCAAGGTAAGTGTCACTTTAATAATTGAATCATTTGAACATGTTTCAAAGGATCCTTTCTTGATTATGAAAACATTTTCTTGGAAATTATACTTTTTGTCTCATTTCACCTTGGTTGTTGACATGATTTCCTAGTAAGTGGGTCACCCTTGAGGAAAGGGTTGCTACTGGGGGGTTTCCTTGAAGGGTCATCATACCATTCTCACACATACTTATCACTTTTCACACTTATTCCCATTCATTTCATCATATTTTAGGTTTTCTAGGTTCATTGACCCAAGAAGGACTTGTACCTCGTTTCATGGGAATAAGGGGATAAAGGCCCAGAGGTGTCATAGCTGGAAAAAGTTAAAAGACAAATTATCCTTCTAGATGCTCACCCTAAGGTCATGAGAGCAATAAAATGTTTCTCCATAAAAAATGAAGGACTTGTAAAAAGAAAACACATAATTAATAAATGTCCCACTTGTTGAGGTAATGCATTTTGCGATGTCTCTTACTTTCCATTACATATGGAACTTTGTGTGTTTCTAAGTCTAATTGGAATTGAGGCACTTATTACTTTCCATTGCACATAGTACTTAGTGTTCATACCATAATAAATTAAAGGCAATAAATAGCTTGGGAAAATGTTGCATTGTGGACAAAGGGAAGCACACCCTCCACAAAGGAACCCATAAATGAGACAATATGAGCCCTTGATATGTCAAGAACCCCATGCCCAAAAGTCTTAATCCCATCCATCTCATATTCATTACATGACTTAGAGAGGGTATTCTTGGGAAACATCCCTTGAATTGGGGATTGATCTACCCAATAGGGTGCCATGACAATCCTCCATACTTAAATTTGGCAAGTTTGATAAGGTCTTTGAGCATTTGTTAAGTTTGAAAAGGGGGGATTTAATGCACATGTTTGGGTGGTTCTTTTATTAAATGTGTCTTGCTTGGCATGATACATGTGACTTTTGGACCCTTGGAGGTTTTTCCTTTGTTGGACCTTTCCAGGTGAAATCTATCCATGAAGAAATTATGCCACTTTCACCTTCATTGGGGGTTAAAATCCCCTAAGATAGATGTCAAACCCACAAGCTGGGAAAAGCACCCTGGAGATATTGTGCACATGGGATGATGAATGTTTCCTTTGGAGGGATTTATATTGAACTAGAGGATTACATGTGATCCCCTTGTACCTAAAATTTGGCCTTTGGAGGCCTAGTGAGTCACTTACTTGGCCATTGACACCATTTGAGGATAAGCTTTTGATGGGCTTCATGGTTCTAGAGGTGGTGTGATGTGATTTGGAGGAAAGAATATGCATGTCATGACACTCTAGCACATGAGAGATTAACACATGGCCTTGGGAGGCCCAATGAACTACATCTGGAGGCTCAACATCTCACTTTTTGGCCTAGCATCACCCTTCTAGGGCATGATGTCAACCCTTTAAGGAATTTATTTTATGTAATTTTTATATTTGCAAATTGTGAAGGAAAATAAAGGGGATCGACTCTCTTTTAATTTCTAGTTGACAAGTTTATGTGGAAAAATTGGTTTTAGTGACCTCATATAAATAGAGGATCACCTCATTTTCATTTTCATTACTCATCACTTGAGAATTACATAACTCTTGGACTGAAATTTTCTCCCTTCTTGGCCAATTCGCTATCTCTTCTCTCTTATGGAAATTCATTTTTTTCTTTTCTATTGGTGGAATAAAGGACAATGCTATCTCTTGGTAAGTATTTTATAAATACTTGCTTATAACACTCTCTAACAACGCTCTTCTGCTATTAAAGTCTTGGTTTCAACATTGGAATATTATCTACTCATTGCAAGCTTGCTTTATTTTCCAATAACATACACTTCATTTTGGTAGTTTGATTTGCAACTATTATAACTTCTTTACTATTGATATGTATTTCCTTATTGTTGCAATTTTGGGACATCAAGGTTTCTTACTGATTCCCCACTTAACTTGAGGCTTGTATCATAATATTTGGTCTTGTTTGGGTTTGTCTAACACCGTTTTGCAGGTACACAACCTTGGAAACCATTTACCAAATCAAAGGACTCTTTCCTCAAGCCTTAAATCATCATTGACCTCGAACTATAGGGGTATTATCCCAGGTCCTTGCTTCTTCCCTTGCAATCCCCCTAGGGTTACCATGGAAGCCTCCTTTGTGTTAGACTTGTCCTTCATTAAAACAAAGGGGGATGCCTATTGAGGTGACAGTGATAGGTGTTCCCAGTTATGTCACACATTCATGGCTTGGGTTGGTCTTTTCCCAAAATACATATGGTGCGATAACATGTGCAACATCTTATCTCTACCCGACCTCTCCTTTTGATTAGTTGCTTTATAATTCCATGAGCTCATGTTGTTATCTACAAAGATGGTCAAGTTTCAAATTTGAATATGTTGTTTCTACAAGCTAACCATATTTTCCAAGAGATAAATTTGAGAGGTTCAACCAATTTGGAAATATTAACATTTTCCCCTTCAAACTATGTAGATAATTCTTTCTCCATGAGATATACATTTTCCCTTAGTTTAGTGAAGGGTGATAACGTATATGGAGTTCCCTAGTGACTTAGTGCCATACTTGAATAGCAACTAGGCACTCCGGAAATAGATGTTGAATATTTTCTTATATGTTTTTGCACAAGGGGTAGAAAGAAGGCCCAATGATTCGACTCTTCTCAAGGTTGTCCATTAAGACTAATTTATTATGCGCTAGTAAACATATAATATTTTGACCTTTGGCAGAAAATATCCTTGCAATATTTTTTGATAGATTTTGGATATTTGGGGAGGATCTTGTTGGTCACGAAACTCTTAGTATCCTTTTTAGACTGAGTGTTCCTGTCCATTTTTCCCCTGAGACCCATTGATATACATCCATGGCAGTTGAAGGGGTAGTGCCAAATGTCTCTAAAGGGTCTCCATTGGTCTAATGAGTGTCAACAAGGGGCCCAACATCTTCCAATGCCTCTATTTTCAATCTTTTGATTAATCCTATGTAGAGAGGTAATGAAGAGTTTTCATTCCTTGATTATCTAACCATGGTTGTAGATAAGCTAGCACTACTTATTGCAAAAAGGTAATTTTACACATGATGCCTTGATCCCAAATGCTATTGTTATTCCCATTTCTAGGATTCCATGATAAAAGTGTGTGATTAGGGACGCTTTCGTTTTTTTAGTTTCCAAATCAAAGAATCAATATTTTCTAGTAAAGGAATGTCACTACATTTCCTTAAGGCCCAATAATTCCTCTCTTCTCAAGGTTGTCCATTATGACTAATTTATTATGCACTAGTAAACATAGAATATTTTGACCTTGGTAGAAAATCTCCTTGCAAGATTTTTTTGACAGATTTTGGATATTTGGGGAGGATATTGTTGGTCAAGAAACTCTTAGTATCCTTTTTAGACTGAGTGTTCCTCTCCATTTTTCCCCTAAGAATCATTCATATTTGTTGGGTATGTGTTATATTCTTTGCATGTGTGTGTGTGGGCGCGTCAGGTTCGACAACTACGTCTGACGATCCCTCTAGTAGTGTACTATGTGTCGTGTGTGCCAAACTCTTTCCTAGGGGGGTCCTAGGGTGGGGGTTTGTGGCAGGTATGCCCCCCCCTATTTATGCGCAACGTTTGACACTAGGCGTTAGCCCGGGGTAGCACCCCGAAATTTCTTTTGGGCATTTTTTTCTATTTTTAGCGGATTTTGCTATTTTTAGCGTTTTACTAAATTAATCCTGGATTAAGGGATTAGGGTTTTGGTATCTACAGAATACCTAAAAACATTGTATATATTGTATGGTGAATGGTGAAATTTGATAATGAATATAAGAAAGGTTTTCCCGATTGAGGGTTTCCGGTATAAAATCTCTGTGTACTTTGTGTATGAGCCATTGATTAAATTTTGTTTTTCTTAAGAATCTATATGCATTGATTTACTTCATAGGTTTAAAACTTACATGTGGTATCAGAGCTTGTTTTTGGCTTTAGAGGGATGCCTTTTTTGTTGAGGGTTTGGCTCAGTCTTGATAGATCAATATTATCTTGGGTCTATGATAAACCTGGGTTTAGTGGGAGCTTTTGCAGTTGTGATTTGAGTGCATAAAGAGGAATGGAAAGATCTTCTAGAATCGAGATAGAGAAGTTCAATGGTAAAAACTTTGAGCTATGGAAGCTGAATATGGAGGACGTTCTTGTAGAAAAAGAACAATAGATCGATGTGGATCCTGGTACACAACCTACTAGTACACTGTCTACTAGCACATAGGCTACTGGTACACAACCTACTAGTACACAAACTACCAGTACACCACCTACTGGTATGTCGAAGGAATATTGGGAGAAGTTGGACAGAAGAGCAAGGAGTACTATTCAACTCTACCTGGAAGATTCGGTGTTGTTGAATGTCTCGGGAGAGTCTACAGCCAAGGAATTATGGGATAAGTTGGGGAATTTGTATCAATCAAAGTCCCTGGTAAACAAGTTGTTTCTTCGAAAGAAGTTGTGTCATCTTAGAATGGAAGATGGAGATTCTGTGACAGAACATCTAAATGCCTTTAATACTCTGATAAGTCAACTTGTCTCTGTTAATATTACGATTGTAGAATAAGATAAGTGTATTACTTTGTTATGTTTTTTGCCAGAATCTTGGGATAATCTAGTTGTAGCAATTGGCAGTACCACTCAATCTACATTGAAGTATGAGGATGTAGTTTCATCCTTGTTATCTGAAGAGATGAGGTGGAAAAGCATGGATGGTCATAGCACATATGCTTTATTTGTAAGAGGTCGTACCCAAGACAAGAATCCTGGTAAGCCTTCAGGGGGGTGATATAAATCTACAGGAAGATCTAAGTCTCCAGGAAAATCTTTGAGGAAATGCTGGAAGTGTGGTAAAACAGGGCATTATAAGAAAGATTTCAAGTCTAAGAAGGTTGAAAAAACAAAGGGATTTGATAGTACCTCTTCAACAGAGGCGAAAATATCCACTGAAGGAGGTTATGTTTACCTAGCATCTACAAGTACACATGTAGACCGTGATGTATGGTTGATCGAATCAGGTGCATCATACCATACGACTCCTCAGAGGGAGTGGTTCTCTGAATATGAAAAATATGATGGTGGTGATGTATTCCTAGGAGATGACTCAACAACAAAAATCTTGGGATGTGGAAGGGTTAAGTTGCTGCTAAAATATGGAAGGATTAGAACACTCCCTGGGGTTCTGCACATTCCAAAACTTGCCAGGAGCCTAATATCTGTAAGCAAGTTGGATGATGCAGGAGTGGATACTGTATTTGGAAAGAACACTTGCAAGATGGTATGAGGGGCAATGGTGTTAATGGGGGGAGTTCAGTGTGGAACTCTATACAAGTTGTTGGGAAGCACTTATACTAATGGGTGTAACAGTTCTGTTGTCCTTGAGTAGACAAATAAAGAAGACAAGACCAATATCATCCCTGAAAAGAAGACCATGATGTGGCATCAAAGACTAGGGTATATTGGAGAAAAGGGCCTTCGAACACTACACGGTAAAGGCATGGTTTAAGGCATGTCTAATTGCACTCTGGATTTTGATTTATGTGAACATTGCATATATGGTAAACATAATCAAGTAAGATTCCCATCTGGTGCTACAAGAGCAAAGGAGATCTTAGAGTTGATATACAGTGATGTGTTTGGACCTGTTCCTTCTCCATCCCTAGGTAAATCTGTGTATTATGTTTCATTCATAGATGATTTTTCAAGGAACACATGGATTTATTTTCTTAGAAAGAAATCTGAGGTATTTGATAAATTTAAAGAGTTTAAGGCTTTGGTAGAAAATCAGACAGAGAAGAAAATAAAGGTATTGAGAACAGATAATGGTGGAGAATTCTGCGGAAATGAATTCGAAGAATTCTGTAAGAAGTGTGGTATAGCAAGGCAGAAGACTACTCCATACACTCCTCAGCAAAATGGATTTGTAGAAAGGATGAACATGACATTGATGGAAAAATCAAGGAGCATGCTTAGTGGCGTCGGGTTAGGACAAGAATTCTGGGCAGAGGCAGTGGGTACAACATGTTACCTGCTCAATCGATCACCTTCATCAGCGTTGGATGATAAAACTCCACACGAGGTATGGTCTGCAAAGAAACCCTCTCTTCAAAATCTTAGAGTGTTTGGTTGTGATGCTTATGTACATGTTCCAAAGGAAAATAGGAGTAAGCTGGATAAAAAGGTTGAAAAGTGTATTTTTATTGGTTATAAAGATGGTGTGAAAGGTTATAAGATTTGGAACCCATAAACCAAGAAGACTGTTTATAGTCGAGATGTTGTTTTCAGAGAGGTGAAAGATGTGTCCAAACAAGAATTCCTACCAACGCAAGACGAACCTGAGAAAATAGAGATTGAGTTGGATGATTCAAAATCCAAATCATTTGAAGAAGAGGAAGTAAAAGAAGAAGAAGAACCTCATACCCCAGTATTGAGGATATTAGTGAGAGATAAAAGGCAACCAGAAAGGTATAGTCCACCTAATTTCCATTCCAATTGTGCTTTATCTATTACTGATGATGATCCCAGAACTGCCAGGGAAGTAGTGAATTCAGAGGATAGTAAACTCTAGAAGAAGGCCATGGTTGAAGAAATGGATTCCTTGGATAAGAATGAGGCATGGGATATAGTTGAGTTGCTAGCCGGAAGAAAATCTGTTGCTAGAAAATGGTTGTTTAAGAAGAAGTTTAATGCACAAGGTAAAGTGGAGAAATACAAAGTTCAGTTAGTAGCAAAAGGTTATTCCCAGGTAGAGGGAATTGACTTTGGTGAGATTTTTTCTCCTATTGCTAAGTTAACTTCTATTATATTTATTTTATCTATTGCTACTGCTTTTGATCTTGAAGTGGAATAGATGGATGTGAAGACAACATTCCTACATGGGGATCTGGAAGAAGAAATCTACATGAAGCAGCCAAAAGGATTTGTAGTGAAGGAAAGAGAGAGTTTGTTTGTAAGCTAAAGAAGTCACTATATGGTCTGAAGCAATCACCTAGGATGTGGTACCAAAAGTTTGACACATACATCCTTGGATTGGGATTTGTAAGAAGTAGGGTTGATCACTGTGTATATTCCAAGCAGGTTGGTAATCACTTCAGTTATGTAGTGTTGTATGTTGATGACATGTTGTTGGTAGGAAATAACATGGATATTATCAAGGAGGTGAAATCGCAGCTATCCTGCAAATTTTACATGAAGGATCTCGATGCTGCTAACTTCATTCCGGGAATGGAGTTTAAAAGAGATCGTGCAAATAGAAAACTTTGGTTGAATAAGAGAAAATATGTCGAGATGATATTGCAGAGGTTTAATATGCATGGAAGTAAACTAGTCAAGGTTCCTATTCCTATAGGTGTAAAGTTATCCACAGATTAGTGTCCCAAGACACAGGAAGAAGAAGAGGACATGTCCCATGTTCTGTATGCCATTGCAATTGGTAGTTTTATGTATGCAATGGTCTGTACTAGACCGGACATTGCACATGCAGTGGGAGTTTTGAGTAGGTATATGTCAAAACTAGGGAAGGAGCATTGGACATTAGTAAATAGGGTCTTCAAGTATCTTCATGGCACTACCAGCTATGGATTGTGATACCAAGGAAGACCAGGATTGGACAGAGTGGTGGACATACATGGCTTTGTTGATGCAGATTGGGTTGGAGATCTGGATCACAGAAGATCTACAAGTGGGTATGTGTTTAACCTATTTGGAGGAGCAATCAACTTGATGAGAAAAAGACAGGATGTAGTGGAACTCTCAACTATAGAAGTTGAATACATGGCAGCCACTCATGCAAGCAAGGAAGCAGTATGGTTACAGAGATTGTGTTCAGATATTGGGTTGGTACAAGAAGCAGTGAGATTAGATTGTGACAGTCAGAGTGCAATCTTCCTGGCAAAGAAACCAGCTTATCATTCGAAGACAAAGAATATTGATGTTCAGTATCACTTTGTGAGAGACATGGTTGAGGAAAAGAAGGTGTTGTTGGAAAAGGTTGACACTTTGAAGAATGTTGCAGATTCATTGACAAAGTCTGTGAGAACAGGAAAGTTCTCCTGGTGTAGAGTAACAATGGGAATTGCTGCCCTAGATTGTTGACTATATAATCCCTTGGACCCTTGGATGCAAAGAAAACAACAAGTGGGAGAATGTTGGGTGTGTGTTATATTCTTTGCATGTGTGTGTGTGGGCGCATCAGGTTCAACAACTGCGTCTGATGATCCCCCTAGTAGTGTACTATGTGTCATGTGCACTGGGCGCTTTCCTAGTGGGGTCCCAGGGGGGGAAGGTATGCCCCCCCTTGGTTACGCGTAGCATTCGGCACCAGGCGTTAGCCTAGGGAAGTGCCCTAGAATTTGTTTTTGGGCAGTTTTTTCTATTTTTAGCGGATTTTGCTATTTTTAGTGGTTTACTAAATCAATCCCGGATTAAGGTATTAGGGTTTTGGTATCTACAGAATACCTAAAAACATTGTATATATTTTATGGTGAATGGTGAAATTTGATAATGAATATCAGAAAGGTTTTCTCGGTTGAGGGTTTCCGGTATAAAATCTTTGTGTACTCTGTGTATGAGCCATTGATTAAATTATGGTTTTCTTAAGAACCTATATGCATTGCTTTACTTCACAGATTTAAAACTTACAATATTCATCCATGGCAGTTGAAGGGGTAGTGTCGGATGTCGCTAAAGGTATCCATTGGTTTAATAAGTGTCAACAAGGGGCTCAATATCTTCCAATGCCTCTATTTTCAATCTTTTGATTAATCCCATGTAGAGAGTTAGTGAAGAGTTTTCATGCCTTGATTATCTAACCATGGTTGTAGATAATATAGCACTACTTTTTGCAAAAAGGTAATTTTACACATGATTCCTTGATCCCAAATGATAATGTTATTCCCATTTCTAGGATTCCAAGATAAAGTTTGTGATTAGGGGATCTTTCATTTTTAGAGTTTCCAAATCAGAGAATCAATATTTTCTAGTAAAGGAAGGTCAATACATTTCATTAAGGTGGATTGCCAATACTTAACTCTAAGAACCACCTTCTACTACTCCATATTTCCTTATAGTATCCTCCTTACTAATTTGGCTCCTATAAATTACTTCATTAAGGTGGGAAAGGTTGGCTTTCATACTACCAATCGTACATTTGAAAAAGGAAAGTGTACTAATTGTTTATTTTGCTAGATGACAATTTTATTGGTTTCTCTTGCATTGTTACTAGAAAATCTCTCTGATCACTTTTTAAATGTACTGAGGAATCTCATAGGTGAAAAAAACATAATTATACATATATATATTGATAATGAAGATAAAATAGACTTAACTAATTCTAAGCTTCCATAAATATTTATCCAATGGGGGCCCCACGTTGTCATCTTGTTTTTGATCTTCGTCGGGATTGACTCCCAATCTACCATTAAGAGAGGAGCTATAGCAACTAGGATACCTAGATATTTAATTGACCTATGGTGGAAAATCAACATAGTCCTAGTGATTTGACAAATATACAAGCTAGTCTGTGTTTTCTATATACTTTTTTATTTGTTGTTGTTCACCATACTGCTAGAGGCATCAAGATAGAGGTCCAAGATGTTTTTCAATCTCTTTGCAATGTGGGAAAAAGTCCCCTTATCAACAATCTATCATCTACAAATTGTGTGTGAATGATGATTTATACTCCTTTGACTATGAAGATTTTGTGGAGTATCTCATTAAGCATGATAGATTTTTCTACCCTTCCCAATGCTTCTACGAATAGACTATAAAGACAAGGGGAAAGAGGGAATCCTTGACACATACCTCAAGAGATGTGAAAGAATTAATTGGATCTCCCATTTACTAGCGGGGAGATTCATGGACCTCTAATGAGGGCCTTGATCTAGTGAATGGAGGGGTAAATTTAAACATTTTCCAATACCGCATAAATAAAACTATGTCTTACTCTATTAAATTCATTTTCCATATCCCATTTAATTATCATTCTATTTTCTTTAGACAGATTGTTGGAATGTATTGTCTCTTGGATTATGATGATATTGTCACTTATTTGCCACTTGATGATGAATCCACCTTGTTTTGAAATGTAGTTGAGGGCTTAGTCTAGTGCCAATGGTTTATGTTGATATCTTGTATGAGACATTGCATAGAAATATCAATATGAATTTCAAGAAAATAATGGAATTGGAATCCTTCAATATGATGGTAAGGAAGGAGGAGTTTCTGCTTCTACACACTTGCATTGTCATTTGCATGATTTCCAACATTCACTTTAGATATTCCTTGATGATGCTCCAACATGTTATGTACAATGAATGGAGAATTCATCAAGCTTGGGGGATTTATTTGGATCCATTACCTATATAACCCACTTTATTATGACCTCGATGATTGGAAGAAGTAGCTTACAATTGTCTTATTTTGTTATGATTTTTGGGATATTTGATAGCATTGTATTGACTACTAATGACAAGGTCAAATCTCCTTTAGTGTACATATATGAGAAGTGAACATGATAGGCCTTAAGTAGATTCTCAAAATGAGTGATGGCTTTCCCATTTCTTTTTCCAAGGAAAACCTCGTGGGTACATCCCCACATATCATGCATGGTACATAGTGCAAACCCATTGAATTGGCTCCAAGACCTCCTACATCAAACTAAAAGCACTCAACCACTCGATCTAACCTACGTAGCAATTTTCCCCATTTATTGCCTCAATTTGTGACACAATACTCTTTATTCTACGAGCATTGGCTTGTTTGTTAAATAAATTTGTGGTTCTATCTCTAAACTTAATCTAGAGGTTAAGGGAGTTTAATTTCCAATGTTCCTATTGTTATTGTTGTTTTTTAAGAAGTTTTTTTACTAGGGTAGCCTCTTGCATTTTGAGTTCCTTAATGTAGGCTTGGTCTTCCACTTTACATTGCAACACATGCATATCTTCTTTATGCAATTCTCTTGATTTATTTGGTGAGGTGAAGGAATGGTTCTTCCCATTTCCATATCTCTTTCTTTACTAATTTCATATTTTGTCCCAAGCATATGAAGGTGACCATGAGCAAGGCGTAGATTAAGCGTGCTCCATCATACTTCAATATCCTAAAGATTGTAACCATAAGGGGTTAAATTTGAAGGGGGTAGGTCTGTAATCTTTTGTTGCTTCAATGGCTATTGACATAGACTTGTGATATGATGTTGTTCAGGGGAGAATTCCATATGGAAGTTGGAGGAGTCTTGAAAGAAAATATATTTATAGGAGAAACCAATCCAACCATTCTACAACATGTCTCAACCTATTTGTCTATTTTTCCAGGGGAATGTTCCAAGTAGTGAACATTGATCCATGAGGTATGAATCTCTAATTAGATCCTCCACCTTGTCTCGACATCATTCTTAGAAGTAGAGCCCTCCTTTTTTCACTAGGGATAGGGAAATATTTAGATCTCTACCCAAAAGTTTTCCCTCATCGCGATCATATTCCCATATTGTTTCAATGATTCCAAGTGAAGAATTTTCTCCTACATATTTTTAGGAGCATAAATGATAAATATGTAACATCCCGCTCTTGTGCACACTGAGCGAAATTATTCTTGAGGACACTTGCTTGCAAGTGATCCAGATTATTATACTATTAAACATTTGATTTGGATTATGAGGCATTATGGATTCTATTGACTCGATTTTACTGAGTATGCAAGATTTTGGACCTCGAGGATGTAGAGGCATCGATGGAACCCCTTGGTCTCCAGATTGGGTCGGGGAGTGAACTACTAGGGTTTGATCATTTTATATGTGATATAAGTGCATCTGATTAGATGATATGATTATAGATATATTTCTGACATGATTCGTTGATGATGCAATCTGACGATAGATTTCCGACTAGACTCACATGTGGAGTAGAGCGGTCACGTAGGACTACCAGAGATGTTGAGGGTGAGGTGTGGACAACAGCCCTGCCACAACTTACTAGCACTCTCATCGTGGCTCGAACTGTAGGTTAATGATTACCTAGTTTGAGAGGACCCACGATGTCGTGAGGGAAGTCTGTGACAGTCGCTCACGATGATTTTAAGGGGCGCACAATAAGGCATGGGCCTTATTCCTTAGAGGCCCTTAGTCTCCCACAAGATCACCTAGTGGAGTATTTATTCCAGGGGTTTTTTATGTCTACCAAGTCATTCAAGAGGCGAGTGGCACCCTTGGAGCACATGGTGCATCCTGAAGGGCACATCGCGCAAGAAAAATGGAAAGAGGTGAGTGACACCCTTGGAGCACATAGTGCATTCTAAAGGGAACATTGCACAAGAGAAACAAAAAGAGGTGAGTGGCACCCTTGGAGAACCTAGTGCATCCTGAAGGACACGTCGCATTGTTATTTAATATTTGGATAAACCTAGATGGCTTAGGACGAATAACGTGTTAAGGAAGATTTAATACTTTTCCCCTAATAAAATGTCACCCAGCGTAGGAAAATAAAGTCTAGGTCTAAATTATACTGGTGGTAAAATTATATATATATATATATAATAATAATAATAATAATAATAATCTTCATTAATCTTGTGACAAGAATGGGGTAAGCAATTAAATTGATTTATAAAAATCTTTTGGGATAAAATTTAAAAAGGGGAAATAATTGTTTTACTATGTTATGCTAATTAAAAATTTATTCATTAAAAAGAAAAAAGGAAAAGGGTAAGTTTCTGCACATGCCTTTTTGAGTTTAAATAAAAAGGGGAAATAGGGAAATCTAAAATAATTAGGAAACTAGGAAAAAGCGGGAAACATAAAAAGAAAGGGGAAACACAAGGAAAAAGCAGATAGTCTAACTTAGTAAGGTATCTAGCATTTAAGAACTTTCTAATTTAAACTCAATTAGTAAATTAATAAGGGGGAAAGTCATTAAAACTTATAAGGGGATATGGGGACACCTAGGAGTGATTCTAGGAGTGTCTTTAGGTGAGTGAGGGAAATAGGGGTAATTAATTAATTAATGGAATTAATTTATGGAGGAATGAAGGGGATGGGTGACACATGTACGGGGATGATTTTTATGAATTAATTTATTAAACATTAAATAAAATGGGATTTTGGGAAAGTAAGAGACTTTAAAACTCTATATAATGGAGGGAGGAAAACGATGATAGGTCTCTTCTGTTTTGCATAACGTTACGCTGCAGAAATCTATACTTGACTGACTTAGCTTGTGGGAGTTGGGATACCCAGCTCAGTGAAGAGTGGTAGCTCGGCCTTGCGAGGCGAGCTGGGAGCTAGCCGATTCTCTGGATAGTGTGCATGGCCCCTTTGCGGCTCAGGGAGTAAAGGGGGAAGAAGAGTACCCCTAGCATTGGCTGGGAGGTACCAATGAAATGTCATCGGTCGACAAGCGGGAGTGGCACGAAGCGCATGGAACATCAACTTAGAGCTAGCGATTGGGAAACGATACGCTTCCTTTATTTTTGCATAGTAATTGTTAGTATGATTTATGCTTTTAGAGCTACATGTTTAATTGGGTAAGGAAATTGATTGTCATAGCAATTCTAGTTGATGACTGAATTTATCCCATAGCCTTTAGCTCGATGATTGATTGACTCCCATGGCCTTCGATTCCCGTCATGTCTTGACCACCCTATGGTTTTTTATTTGTGATGATTGTGGTTTTTTTTACCTTTCATCCCTAGCTCATCAGTCCTCGCTTGAGCAGTCAGCCAGGAGCCTGATCTACGGTCATCGCTTCGATGTTAATAGACCTATGGATCTCAACGCCCTGCTTTTTTGTGCATGGATGATGAGCGAAGGATGTTCCTGTCATTCATATAACCTTGTTGATTGTTCCTGATTGATGAATTCCTTGCTCCTTTTGCGAATGAGTTCTTTTGTGATTGTTATCCTTCCTTGCATGATCCACTTATTACCCTCTGCATTTGATGAAAGGATCTCCAAATTTTAATGAAATGATCTATGTATTTTTAAATGAATGTCGTCTTCATTTTAATGTTTTTCCGGGAAATTTACCGGGGAGGGTTTTTATACATCTAGTTTGCCTTTACTGTGCAAATTTTACCTTGCGTTTTCACACCTATGGCCTACGCTTTTACCTCTGCACTTTAATTTGACTCGATTGACAGTTTTTTTTAAAGTATTTGGACTGCATTATTTAGAACCTGTGAAAGTCAGGGACCTCACCCAGGGGTAGGCATCAGACTTACCATTGAGCAAGTGCGTATGAACCCGTAATTGCCCTGCATTTTAATGTAATTTCTGGAGAATGTACTCTGCATTTAAATGTAATTGTTGGAGAATGTACTCTGCATTTTAATGTAATTGTTGGAGAATGTACTCGGTGTTTTAATGTAATTACTGGAGAATGTACTCTTCATTTTAATGAAATTGCTGGCGAATGCACTTTGTGTTTTATTTTAGTTGAAGAGGAATGCACTCGGTGTTTTAATTAAATGTTGTTGGTGAATGGCGAATGTACTTGTGTTTCCATTAAATGTTGAAGGCAAATTTACTCAGCAAATTAACCTTTATTTATACCATCTCAGACAACGAATTTAACCATTATCATACCTAGACGTACAATGATTTAATACCTTCCAACATGACTACAAGTGTTGCATATAGGGGTTGCGACTTGATTTTGGTTGAGATTGGTTGAAGCGATAGTGAAATTCTACGATAACCACAACCATTCTCCTTGACGTCTGACTGTGAATTGTTCTGTTTAAACTCAACGAAATTCATGATGGTTGACCTGCGCTTTACAGATACAAATTCCTTGCCTGCGTTTCGTTAGTGTACCCAAAATGCCTGCAATTGCATATCAATTTATGTCGTCTCTATCTTTAGTTGCTCTGTAGATTTTTGTGTATTTCAAATGCTAAGTTACCCGTATCCTTGGACAACGAAATTACTACACGTTGCTATGTAAGACAATGGTTTTTCCCTTGGTGAATTTGATGGCGAATTGGTTGGCGAATTTCAATTCATGTTAGTTATTCTTATGCCTGTGTTTCCTCTATGAATTACACAACAACTGTCTTAATGCTTTGCACAATATTTCTGGACAACATATCTTTATTGAGGATGTTATCATATTGACAACGATTAATATGCCTTATTTAATGATTTTATTAATCAGGACTTGAGTGGGTACAGAATGATTTAATAAACTTACGTTTGAGTGTTAGCCATTGATCATTACCATTTTGGATAGTGATAACTAAATTTCATTTAAGCTCTGGTTAATTACACAGGAGCTTGGTATTTAATTCATGTCAGTGATATCTTTATAAACCCGCATTATCTGGATAATAGATGGAAGTGTAGTACTATTGTGTATATTAACTTTAGACATCTTGACAATAGACAACAACCTCGGTAATAGTCACCCATCGACAACTAGTTTGTGGCTGACAACAGTTTCCCTTAATTTGTATCCATAAGCCAACGACTCGATGTTAGATAGGACCTCTTGGGAAGTAATTTTATTTTCTGTGTTGTTGATTGCAGCGATTTTATTTCTGGTGTGGCAAGTTAATTTAGATAGTGATTTCCTTGATAGTATTGATGGACATAATTTCTTTTTGACAACCCCTTAATGAGTTCAGGGTAGCGAATTCTTTGGTTATTTAGCAAATTGTTGGACAAAGTTGTAAACGTGGGATTAATATAACTGTAGATATTCTTGCGCAAGATTAACGGTCAAGAGACTGGTAGTCTTATCAACTAAAACCCTTAATAGCTAACAGGGACTTGCGATTATGTGCCTTGCGCCTTAGGTCGAGCTGAAAGGGGCGGTTGGTCTTTGTCGTTTCACCTTACAGGTTGCCTTGTGGGAAGCAATCATCCTCTGGCCTTTCGTGCATTGTAAATCAAGTGATGCCATCTTGCGTCCTATCGACTTGTTGTTGGGCTGTGTGGGTATCGTTTTCTTGTCAATTGTTTCAGTCTCCTAGAGTGTTGGTTTGTCTTGAGTCTGTGGTCCAGATAGGTTAGGTTGCACCATGTTATTGTCACGCCTATCACCCGACGACAACATGATTCCTAATGAGAGGATAATTGCACGCCCTAATGGGCAGAGGTGAATGATAACCTGGCCTTAGTCTGTGCTTCCTGATGTGGGCGTTGTTCGTTGAGATTGAAGTTGGTACTTGGTTTTTAACGCCTTAACGTGGTCAATCTTGCGCAACGTAGAGGTTTCCAATTTCTGGTCGTCAATCTGTTGTGTTAGCTTGGTCGTTGTTGTCCTTTATCTTGTAGGCGTTGTCTTGTTTGTGTCAAGTGGGTAGTCAGGGTATATGTCTTGGTTTATTGCTCATTCCATCCAGTTTCCTGTTGTGCTCGTGCACTGAGTCGTTGTGGTCTGTTGACTGATCTACGTGAGGGTGACCCTCATCGAGTTGTGTTGGTTAACTGTTGTCGTCATTGCCTTCATGCCTAAAAACGAAAAAAAAAATTGCACTTTTCGCTTCGCTTACAGTCGTAACATTTGGGGTCGTTACATATGGTATCAAAGTGGGTTCAACCCTGCGACTATGGGTCGGGGCACCTCTGAGGGTCCATAACGCACCCTAGCTAGTACCGTATGCATCCACCTAGAACTCGAGAGAGTTGAGTTCTCGATCCCATGAGTGTCGCGGATGGCTATGTCATTGAGGCACAGTTATAGAGAAAGGCGTTGTGCTTCACGCTTCGCAACTATGATCTCCAGCATGAAGGTCTGCATGGTGGTATTTCGACTGAAGGGGAGCACTCTTTTATGGCGGAAGACGCTCCTGCCACTTTTGAACATGGCCGTCGATGACGTGTCATGAGAACTGTTCGAGGGACAGTTCCAAGAGAGGTATCTTTCTAAGGAATTCATTGAGCATCAGCTCAACGAGTTCGACGTCTTACGAAAAGGTAGCCACACAGTGCCGAGTATGAGTCCCTTTTTTGGAGCTACTTTGATGTGCTCCGCACCCTCACTGAAAAACTTAAGGTCAACAAGTTTGTGTTGGCCTTAGCATTGGAATTCAGCTTCTACCTCAGGTACCAAGAATACTGGACCGAAGAAAGAATGTTGGAATGTGGGGAGCCACATTTCTAGCACAACTTCCCAATGAAGAGGACTAGAGCATCTAGATCAGTCAGACCCACTACCATGGGAGATTTTGGCAAGGCCCATCAGAATCATGCAGTGGTGAATAATGTCCACGCAGAGCACCAGTCAATTGTGCTCGAGACCTCAGGTACCATCACTGACCAGAAACTTAGCATTTGATTGATCCCAGTGCTACTGAGAGTTTCCATTCTAGTGCAACGTTAAAAAGGATTAAAGTAAAGGCAGTCGAATAGGATGAGTTTAGCGTCATAGAGATGGCTTCTGGAGACAAACAAAAGATTGGAGGAAGGGTTACATAATGCACCCTCAACTTGGGAGAGTTTGTCACCAGGGCCAACCTGTACATCATGATCTTAGGATCTTATGACATTGTGATTGGTATGGACTGGTTGGAATCACATGAGGCAATACTCAACTGTAAGATGAAACGGTTGATCTTGGTCGATGATGAGGGACAAAGACATGTGATTTTAGGAAGAAACCATCAAGTTTCCCTGAGGTTCATCTCTTCCTTACAACTACGGAAGATCCTGCGTAGGGGATGTAAGATTTATGCGATCCTTGCGTTAAACGAGAAGGGAGTAGCAGAAGGGATAGAAGACCTTCCGTTCGTGAGAGAGTTTGCAAACATCTTTCTAGAGAAGTTACCTGAGATGCCGCCAGAGATGGAATTGGAGTTTAATATAGACCTAAAACTGGGGACTGAACTGATAGCTAGAATGCCTTGGTGAATTTCGACCTCAGAGTTACAAGAGTTGAGAATGCAACTGGAGGATTTGTTAGACCTGGGACTAATACGTCCAAGTATGTCACTGTGGGGTGCGCCTGTTATTTTCACATGAGATAAGGATGGGTCATGGAGGCTCTGCATTGACTACCATCAATTGAACAAGGCAATGATCAAGAATCAGTATCCATTGTCAAGGATTGATGATCTGTTCAATCAAATGAAGGGTGTGATGGTGTTCTCAAAAATCAATTTGAGATCAGGGTATCACTAGTTATGGATCAAGGAGGATGATGTTCCTAAGACCGCCTTTAAGATGAGGTTTGGACATTACGAGTTTACTATTTTACCGTTTGGATTGACAAATTCCCCATGGGTATTTATGAGTTGATGAACGAGGTGCTCTACAAGTACTTGGACAAGTTCGTCCAAGTATTCATTGACGATATTTTGATTTACTCTCAGACGATGGAGGAGCATGACGAGCACTTGCGCTTGGTACTATAGTGTCTGCGAGAGCACAAGTGGTTTAGGAAGTTGTCCAAATGCTCATTTTATCAATTGAAGATTCACTACTTAGGGCATATCATCTCCGACAAAGGTATCGTCATGGATACAACAAAGGTTGAGACTATTATGGAATGGCTTACACCGACGAATGTCCCGAAAGTGTGCATCTTTATGGGTATAGCAGGATACTATCAACAGTTCGTCGAGGGATTTTCGAAGATAGAAAATACAGTCATGGAAGTGCAGAAGAAGGGCAAGCAGTTTGATGGGACCAAGGAATGTGTAGAAGCATTTCAGAGGCTCAAGGCGTTGTTGACAACGACGCCGATACTAAAGGTCCCTGACATGGATGCAGACTTCTTGGTATGCACTAATGCATCCAAGGAAGGCTTAGGCAGAGTCTTGATGCAAGACGGTCGTGTGATCACTTACATATCAAGGAAAATAAGAAGGCATGAGGAGAACTAAGTGATGCACGATTTGGAGTGGTTAGCCATCGTATATTCCTTGAAGGTTTGGAGACACTACCTTGTTGGACGAAAATTTGAACTAAGGACAGATCACTGTGAACTACAACACATCTTTACGCAAAGCGACCTGAACGTGTGACAACGACGTTGGTCGAAATTTCTTAGTGAGTACGACTTTGAGATTACTTACATAAAAGGAACAATGAACCAAGTGGAAGATGCATTAAGTCGAAGACCATGCATATTTTCGATGTGGCCTCTTCAGACGAATCTACGTGAAAAGATTCTAACTTTACAATGTAATGATCACTGGTACAAAGAGATCGAGGGTTTTATCGAACAAAACACAATGATGGTACCAAGATTTGAAGGATTTACGTTTGACGACGATGGATTATTGAGGTTTAAAAATCGGATTTACGTACCACCGAACGACGAGTTGAGGAGTTTGATCCTAAACAAGACTCATAGAGAAGTGTACATGGCTCACCCAGGAGTCACGAAGATGAGGGTAGACCTTAAACCCTTATTCTTATAGAAGGGAATGAAGGCAGATATAGTCAACTATGTGGCCAGATGTCTAGAATGTCAGTAGGTAAAGGCTGAACATAGACATCTAGTAGGATTACTACAACCACCTGCTATTCTGAAATCAAAATGGGAGGTTATTTCGATGGATTTTATTGTTGGATTGCCACTACGGCAAGGAGACACGACTCAATTTTCGTAGTAGTCGACACTCGAACGAAGAGTGCTCATTTTATTCCTATGCGTACGACATATCAGACACCTGACATAGCTAGAGTTTTCATCAGTGAGATTGTGAGGTTGCATGGCATGCCTTAGAGGATTATATCCAATTGAGGATTGGTGTTTACTGGACGATTTTGGACGAGTTTCCAAGAGGCCTTGGGAACCCAACTTAACTTTAGTACTGCATATCACCTAGAGACTGACGAGAAGACCGAACGAACAAACCATACCTTGAAGGACATGTTGCACATGTACGTGATAGACCAACAAAAGCGTTGGGAATAATTCTTGTCATTGGTAGAATTCACTTGTAACAACAATTACCAAAGCACCATTTAAGATGGCGCCTTAGAGTTTCTTTTGGGTGAATATGTCAGACACCTTTGAGTTGGGATCGGCTTGAGGATAGGGTCCTAGTGGGACTGGAAGCGATCCAAGAAATGGAAGATTAAATGAAAACTATAAGATAAGGGATCAAGGAAGCACATGATCAGAAAAAGAGTTATGTCGATGTGCGTCGGGTGAATCGTAGTTACGACGTGGTGATCAAGTATTTTTGCGGCGGAAACCACATAAGAGTTCGATCAAGTTCGGAAAGGGGATAAACTATCTCCTACAATACTTTGGAAAAGAGAGGCTCGTGGCCTAATGAGTAGCCTTGCCTGATTCTTGAGGCATATGCACGATGTATTCCACGTCTCTGTTTGAGACATTATGATTAGTAATCCTACACATGTTATTGACATGAGTTCATTGCAGGTATCTGACGAGGGGGTGCTCATGGCTGAGTCGATCCGCATCTTGGATCATCGCTTTTGAAATCCATGGCGTCGAACAATAGAGCAGGTCAAGGTCCAGTGGGATAGCTATAGTCCACACTCAGCGACCTGGGAGGACGCATATGATATGCGCCAACAATTTCCATTTCATTTGACAGATAGACTTATGATATTGTGATACACATTATTTCGGCACTTATACTATGAAACTTTGGGACGAAGTTTAGAACAAGAGGGGGTGTACACACTAAGAAAAATTATTCTTGAGGACACTTGCTCGCAAGTGATCCGGATTATTATACAATTAAACATTTGATTTGGATTATGAGGCATTATGGGTTGATGACATGTTGTTTTGTTGCCTTGACATAGACAGGTTCTATTGACTCGGTTTTACTGAGTGTGCAGGATTTTGGACCTCAAGGATGCAGAGGCATCGATGGAACCCCTTGGACTCTGGATCGAGTCGGGGAGTGAACTATTGGGGTTTGATTGTTTTATATGTGATATTAGTGCCTCTGATTAGATGATATGATTATAGATATATTTCTGACATGATTTGTTGATGATGCAGGCTAACAATAGCTTACCGACCAGATTCACATGTGGAGTAGAGGGGTCACGTAGGACTACCAAAGATGTTGAGGGAGAGGTGTGGACAGCAGCCCTGCCACAACCTACTAGCACTCTCGCTATGGATTGAACTATAGGTTAATGATTACCTAGTTCGAGAGGACCCATGATGTCGTGAGGGTAGATTGCGATAGTTGCTCACGATGATTCTAAGGGGTGCGCAATAAGGCAGGGGCCTTATTCCTTAGAGGCCCTTAGTCTCCCACAAGATCACCTGGCGGAGTATTGACTCTAGGGGTTTTTGATGTCTACCAAGTCAGTCAAGAGGCAAGTGGCACCCTTGGAGCACGTGGTGCGTCTTGAAGGGCACGTCGCACAAGAAAAATGGAAAGAGGCGAGTGGCACCCTTGGAGCATGTAGTGCATCCTGAAGGGCACATCGCGCAAGAGAAACAGAAAGAGGCGAGTGGCACCCTTGGAGTACCTAGTGCGTCATGAATGGCACATCGTGTTGTTATTTAATATTTGGATAAACCGAGATGGCTTAGGACGAATAACGTGTTAAGGAAGATTTAAAACTTTTCCCCTAATAAAATGTCACCCAACCTAGGAAAATAAAGTCTAGGTCTAAATTACTGGTGGTAAAAGTTAGTTTATCTATCT
>ML784067.1:380110-412837 GCA_009831015.1 Picea engelmannii | reverse complement strand
TATATATATATATATATAATAAATAATAAGGATAACCTTCATTAATCTTGTGACAAGAAGGGGGTAAGCAAATAAATTGATTTATAAAAATCCTTTGGGATAAAATTTAAAAAGGGGAAATAATTGTTTTACTATGTTATGCTAATTAAAAATGTATTCATTAAAAAGAAAAAGGGAAAAGGGTATGTTTCTGCACATGCCTCTTTGAGTTTAAATAAAAAGGGGAAAGAGGGAAATCTAAAATAATTAAGAAACTAGGAAAAAGCAGGAAATATAAAAAGAAAGGGGAAACAAAAGGAAAAAACAGATAGTCTAACTTAGCAAGGTATCTAGCATTTAAGAACTTTCTAATTTAAACTCAACTAGTAAATGAATAAGGGGGAAAGTCATTAAAACTTGTAAGGGGATATGGGGACACCTAGGAGCGATTCTAGGAGTTTCTTTAGGTGAGTGAGGGAAATAGGGGTAATTAATTACTTAATGAAATTAATTTATGGAGGAATGAAAGGGATGGGTGACACATGTACAGGGAGGATTTTTATGAATTAATTTATTAAACATTAAATAAAATGGGATTTTGGGAATGTAAGGGACTTCGAAACTCTATATAATGGAGGGAGGAAAATGATGATAGGTCTCTTCTATTTTGCGTAACATTACGCTACATAAATCTATACTTGACTGACTTAGCTTATGGGAGTTGGAATACCCAACTCGGTGAGGAGTGGTAGCTCGGCCTTGTGAGGCAAGCTGGGAGCTAGCTGATTCTCTGGATAGTGTGCATGACCCCTCTGTGGCTCGAGGGGCTAAGGGGGAAGAAGAGTACCCCTAGCATTGGCTGGGAGGTACCGGTGAAGTCTCATCAGTCAACAAGCGGGAGTGGCATGAAGCACGCAGGACATCAACTCAGAGCGAGCGATTGGGCAACGATACACTTCCTTTATTTTTGCATGGTAGATTGTTAGTATGATTTATGCTTTTAGATCTGCATGTTTAATTGGGTAAGGAAATTGATCGTCTTAGCAATTCTAGTTGATGACTGAATTTATCCCATAGCCTTTAGCTCGATGATTGATTGACTCCCATGGCCTTCGATTCCCATTATGTATTGACTGCCCTATAGTTTTTTATTTGTGATGATTGCAGTTGTTTTTTCCTTTCATCCCTAGCTCATCATTCCTCGCCTAAGCAGTCATCCAGGAGCCTGATCTATGGTCTTTGCTTCGGTGTTAATAGACCTATGGATCTCAACACCCTGCTTTTTTGTGTGTGGATGATGAGCAAAGGACGTTCTTGTCAGCCGTCTAACCCTGTTGATTATTCCTGATTGATGAATGCCTTGCTCCTTTTGTGAATGAGTGTTTCTGCGATTGTTATCCTTCCTTCCATGATCTGCTTATTACCCTCTGCGTTTGATGAAAGGATATCCACATTTTAATGAAATGATCTCTGTGTTTTTAAATGAATGCGGTCTACATTTTGATGTTTTTCCAGGCAATTTACTGGGGATGGTTTTTATACATCTGGTCTGCCTTTACTGTGCAAATTTTACCTTGCGTTTTCACACCTATGGCCTACACTTTTACCTGTGCGCTTTAATTTGATTCGATTGATAAAAAAAAATTAAGTATTTGGACTGCATTATTTAGAACCTGTGGAAGTCAACGACCTCACCCAGGGGTAGGCATCGGACTTACCCTTGAGCAAGTGCATATGAACCCGTAATTTCCCTGCATTTTAATGTAATTGTTGGAGAATGTACTTTGCATTTTAATGTAATTGCTGGAGAATGTATTGTGTTTTAATGTAATTTCTGGAGAATGTACTCTGCGTTTTAATGTAATTGTTGGAGAATGTACTCTGCGTTTTAATGCAATTGCTGGTGAATGCACTCTGTGTTTTATTTTAGTTGAAGAGGAATGCACTCTGTGTTTTAATTAAATGTTGTTGGCGAATGGCAAATGTACTTGTGTTTCCATTAAATGTTGAAGGCAAATTTACTCAGCAAATTGACCTTTATTTATACCATCTCAGACATTGAATTTAACCATTACCATACCTAGACATACAACGATTTAATACCTTCCAGTGTGACTGCAAGTGTTGCATATAAGGGCTGCGACTTGATTTTGGCTGAGATTGGTTGAAGCGGAAGCAAAATTCTACGATAACCACAGCCATTCTCCTTGACGTCTGACTGCAAATTGTTCTGTTTAAACTCAACGAAATTCATTACGGTTTTCCTGCGTTTTATAGATACGAATTCCTTTCCTGCGTTTTGTTAGTGTACCCAGAATACCTGTGATTGCATATCAATTTATTTTGTCTCTATATTTAGTTGCTCTGCAGATTTTTGTGTATTTTGAATGCTAAGTTACCCGTATCCTTGGACAGCGAAATCACTGCGCGTTGTTGTGTAATACAATGATTTTTTCCCTGGTGAATTTGATGGTGAATTGGATGGCGAATTTCAATTCATGTTAGCTATTCTTATGCCTATATTTCCTCTATGACTTACACAACAACCGTCTTAATTCTTTGCACAATATTTCTAGATGGCATATCTTTATTGAGGATGTTAGCATTTTGACAATGATTAATATGCCTTATTTAATGATTTTATTAATTAGGAATTGAGTGGGTATAGAACGATTTAATAAACTTACATTTGAGTGTTAGTCGTTGAGCGTTACCATTTTGGACAGTGATAACTAAATTTCATTTAAGCTCTAGTTAATTACTCATGAGGTTGGTATTTAATTCATGTCAGTGGTATCTTTATAAACCCACATTATCTAGATAATAGATGGAAGTGTAGTACTATTGTGTATATTAAATTTAGACAGCTTGGCAATAGACAACAACCTCGGTAATAGTCACCCATCGACAGCTAGTTTATGGCTAACAACAGTTTCCCTTAATTCATATCCGTAAGCCAGCGACGTGATGTTAGATAGGACCTCTTGGGAAGTAATTTTATTTTTCGTTTTGTTGATTGCTGCAATTTTATTTCTGGTGTGGCGAGTTAATTTAGATAACGATTTCCTTGATAGTATTGATGGACATAATTTATTTTTGACAACCCCTTAATGAGTTCAAGGCAACGAATTCTTTGGTTATTTAGCAAATTGTTGGATAGAGTTGTAAACGTGGGATTAATAGAACTGTAGATCTTCTTGCGCAAGCTTAGTAATCGAGAGACTGGTAGTCTTATCAACTAAAACCCTTAATAGCTAATAGGGACTGGCGATTATGCGCCTTGTGCCTTAGGTCGAGCTGAAATGGGTGGTTGGTATTCGTCGTTTCACCTTACAAGTTTCCTTGTGGGAAGCAAGCATCCTCCGGACTTTCGTGCATTGTAAATCGAGTGATGTCATTTTGTGTACTGTCGACTTGTTGTTGGGGTGTGTGGGTATCATCTTCTTGTCAATTGTTTCAGTCTCCTAGAGCATTGGTTTGTGTTGAGTCTATGGTCCGGATAGGTTAGGTTGCGCCATGTTATTGTCATGCCTATCACCCAGTGACGACATGATTCTTGATGAGGGGATCATTGCGCGCCCTAATGGATAGAGGTGAATAATAACCCGGCCTTAGTCTGTGCTTCCCGATGTGGGCGTTGTTCATTGAGATTGAAGTTGGTACTTGGTTTTTAACGTCTTAACGCGGTCGGTCTTGTGCACCGTAGAGGTTTCCAATTTCTGGTCATCAAGTCGTTGTGTCAGATTGGTCGTTTTTGTCCTTTAGCTTGTAGGCGTTGTCTTGTTTGTGTCAGGTGGGTAGTCGAGGTATCTGTCTTGGTATATCGCTCGTTCCATCTAGTTTCCTGTTGTGCTCGTGTGTTGAGTCATTGTGGTCTGTGTCCTAATCTGCATGAGGGTGACCCTCGTCGAGTTGTGTTGGTTAACTGTTGTCATTGTTTCCTTCATGCCTAAAAACAAGAAGAAAAATTGCACTTTTCACTTCTCTTAGAGTCGTAACGTTTGGGGTCGTTACATATTTGTAGTGTTGTACATGTGTCAACTTCATGAAAGAGGGTGACTATCCAATGTCTTCTTGTAGCCACATTAAGAAGGGTAAACTCCATTGGGTCATTGATTGTTCAAATCCCTCCCAAGGCTCCTTAGTCATTAATTATGATTTAATTTCCCTTTCTCTAGATTTGTTTAATGTTTATACCATGTCATCATTGCTAAGTTTTATCTCCTGTAGCAATGTTATTTTTAGATAGTGATTGTGTTTTAGATTTCTTACACCTTGTTTTTGGATAATGCATAATCTCTTGAAATTCATGGATATCTCTTTCACTGCTTCAATACGAAGGGTGTTTCACCCCCACCAAAAGCATATAGTATGATTTCTTGGATCCCCAATATGTTTCCTCTATTAGCTTCTTCTTATTATGTTTCCTTTCTTGATTTTTCTCCTTCCTTTGACGAAGTGGAACATAAAGAGACCAATGTCATGTTAAAGACTTTCCTGGCATACACGGGTGAAAAGTATCAGGAGCAAATAAACTATAGAAAATAAACCCTTGCACATGACCACATAGAGAGGTTCCATTACTACAACTCTCTTCCATAGGGTAAGGTCAGTTCCATTTCCATAGAGATGAATCTTTAGTGTGAGGTGCACCAACTGAGGGATTAAGTGGTAGTAAGATTCTTGCACACCATAACCTGAGGGGTTTAGGGGTACTGTAAGACCAGGAGATTCTCCTCCACACTAAGGTATCCTTTTCACTAATTTCTTTGGACATCCTTGAAAAAAACTTTAGCTTCACTAAGAGAGAAATTTGAGGTCATTGAGGGAGGGAAATTTAGATAGTGGATGGGATGAGGATTGGCAAAAGGGGGGAGAGAGGTTAGATTGGATTGAGGAAGAATAGGGGGTCTACTTAATGCCAAAAAGTAGAATGGACAGAAGAGGAGGAGGAGGAGGTGGGGGCAGTGATCAGAGCTAGGGGAATTTTATTGAGGTGAGAAAGAGGGAAGAGAAAAGGGGTGGAAGTTCGGGAGCAAGTGGGGAAGAGGGGAAGGGTTTAGGAGGGTCAAATCGAAGAGGGGGTAAAGGATATTTTTAAGTGATTGGTTGATGGTGGAGCATGAGGAGAATAACACATGGTTATTTTGGTTGGGTCTCCTTTTTCATATTGGATTGGGATTGAGAGGAGCCAATGGGTTTGTCATGGAAAGTCGCTTAGGATTTTTGGGGTAGTCATGAGAAAAGTGTTTGTATTCATGAAAAATTCTACTTTTGAATGGTAATTTCTCATATTCCATGGCTTGAAAATTCATCTAATATCCTAGCTTCAATTTGATGGCTACAAGAAGTCCATGGTCTAAATTTACTTCCACATAGATATGTGCACAATCACTTGAGCTTGGGGATTGATTTATCCATGTACTACTCAAGATTGTTCTGAGTGTCTACTAGGGATTTTTCATTCAAGAGGATCAGAGAGAGGTGCATCTTGGATTGGGATTGAGAGGAGCCAATGGGATCATCAGGGAAAATTGCTTCGGATTTTTTGGGTAGTCATGAGAAAAGTATCCATATTCATGAAAAATGTTACATTTGAATGGAATTTGCTCGTAGTCTATAGTTGGAAAATGCATCTAATATATGAGCTTCAATTTGATGGCTACAAGAATCCCATGGTCTAAATCCACTTCCACATAGATATGTGCACAATTACATGAACTTGCGGATTGATCTATCCATGTATTGCTCAAGCTTGTTTCCAATGTTTACTAGGGAATTGTCGTTCAAGAGGATCAAAGAGAGATGCACCAACATTGTTATTTCCATGGGACTATCTACCTCTTGAACAAAGTCTAAGAACCATCAATTCAAATACATCCCACACAATGCCATATTGTATGGTCCATTCTAGAAACTGAGATCATTGCCTTCCTTCTTCTCGAATTGAAAGGTCAAGTACCCCCTTCTACATAAAGAAACTTGTATTTTTCTTTGAGTTAAATTTATTGAGTGGGTTGTTACGCTACCCAATAGGAGTCCTTTCATGTAGTGCAATAGCCTTTCTCATCCACAAGTGTGGGTGAACTCTGTGGTGGGATTTCTTCGATCCATTTCATGAACCTCAAATGTTGCCACTATGATCTTTAAGACTGCTCTTATTTTCTTTACTAACTTCTTAGATGTGGTAGGTTCCTCTTCAAAGGAGATAGTAGGAACACTAAAGGATCCCCACTCTCCTACCATGCTCATTTTCTCTTTAAACCTAGATTCCTAAAACTGCTACATGTTTATGTCAATATAATATTTTTAAATATTAAAAAAATAAATTAATATTAATATATTTCAAAAGAAATTGGTTATTAATAAATCAAAATATGTTGAGACTATTAAATAAGAATACATCCATGATACAATTTTTTTAGCGTTTATTATGATCAGTTAAACAACCACTACAACCACAAATAAGTAGATGTTTTTTTCATTTCTTTCAAAGATCATTAAATACAGTTATAAATTCCATTTAATAAATCACTTTACAAGAAAACATAAGTCACTTAAAAAAAATAATAAGACTAACTTCCAAATCACAAAGTCAAAAACTCTTTCTGAATTTGTATCTATCCGTACTCCATATATTACATTTCAATTGACATTAGATAATTTAGGTCCATTCAAAGATATTCTCATTAATGCATCTAGTGTATCAAATGCTAGCAATGATTTTCTAATGTCCTCGACGATGTTTTGTTTAGAAAATATCCTTTGACATTCCACTATACTTGCAGGAATAATGAATATATCTTGCCACAATTTCATTATATGAGGATTAGTTTTGTGCTATTGTTTTCTGGTATGAAACACCTTCCATGCTTATTTAATTGAGAAACCCTTACAAGTAAAATTTAATGAATCAACAAAATGGTGCAACTCTCTTTTACAAGCTTTAACATCAAATAAAGATACAAATTCAACATCATTTGATGTGGTATGCTGTAAATGTTGAAAAAAAATTAAAAGTCAGTGTTGGTTATGGAGCTTGATTATCTTCCTAATTCAAAGGTCTTTGTTTTCAATTGTGTTTATACCCCATGAATATTGTACACCTCAAAAGACTATACACCCCTCCAAGCGGGGGGGTTGTAGGGACCATTTCAATATATGATCTGTCTTGGAATATGAACATTTGAAGTTGGAAAAGATACATAGTAGCCAGAATCCTGCATACATGTTAACAAATGGAGTAACTAGGGAGAAACTGAGTTCCTGCTCATTTTCAGTTGACTTTCAAGCATGAAGGTGAACATGAGAAATTTTTCAGGTCCAAGGTGGATTATCGTCCAACAAGTACAAAAACAATGGAGTTATTGTGATTAGTCTCCAAGTGGGAGATTGTTGGTTGTGGACCCTCATTATCTTCTTGATTCAGAGGTATTTGTTTTTAGCTATGTTTATACCCAATGAAGATTGTACACCCTAGAAGACTGTAAATCCCTCCACACGGGGGGGTTGCAGAGGGGGGTTTCCTCCCCTGCGGAGTCCAGGGGCAAAGCCCCCATACAAAAAATTTCCTTTTAAATTTGTATTGTAATTTCATAGTCAATCTTGACCATTGATCATTAAGTCACAAATATGACAATAGAGATTATGTTAGGATTTTTTCCCTAGAAGGCAACCCTCTTTTATGAGAGAATTGTTTTGTGGCTGTGGATTATTGTTAATATTGTATTCTGAGAGAGGAGATTGTGAGATAAAGAAGAGGAAGATACAACGAGTGTGTTTTAAGTTGTATCCCTTCATTTTACTGGATAATAAAAATGAAGGAGCTGAAAATTTATCTGGTGGACGTAGCCCACACTTGGTGAACCACATATATTTGTGTCTATTATTTGCGTATCTTCTGTGTTTTACCTCCACATTTGTTTTATTTTATTTTTCCATGATCATGTTTTTCTAACAACTAGCTAACAAAAATTTTCTCACGACTATGACACTCTTCTGGATAATAATAAATACTAACCAATTCTGTTGCATTAAAAAAACAAAAATATGGAGATTTCTCATTCAACAAGTTTATGAAAGACTCAATATAACCTTTTGTGAGTTATCAACAACTTTTGTGTGTATTTTCAATACAAAGTTTCATAGTATGTTTACTTACATCACTATAATCAATCTTCACATTTAGGATCGAGATGTATCATATAAATAATTTATATTTATAACTACTCCTCCATCTTTAATTTCAATATATCAATATTGATAATCACTTAAAAAGAATTAAAATAGGTATTATATTCTACAAATATTTATTTTCTCAAATACTATCTAGACAATGTACTTATATGTACTTTACGAACCAACCCAATAGTTATAGTTGTAATATCTACATTTTCTTTTTTAAAAGTCTTGTTCAATTCACCCAACATATCAGTGAGTATATGCAAAAAAAACTAAATTGAATAAATTTATGTCTTATCATACCATGATGTATGTTCATTTTATTTTTCCACAAAGTTAAAATTGTTGGCATAAGCTTCACAAATCTTATAATAACTTCTCCCTTAGATAACCATTTCACTAAGTGTATTTGTAAAACATCAAGAACATTAATTTACATGACTTTAAGAAAATAATTAAGTTCATTAGTTCTCTTTGGTAAATTTTGAACCCATAAATACACTTTGTTTGGATTTTTTTTCAATCTATAATAACTCAAGTATTTTCTTAGAAGCATTTGATGTTGCAAAAGACTCACGGTGAATTACACAATGAACTATAATAAGATTTATAATGTCTTTTGTAAAAAATAAAACAAATTCATTTCCATGTCCAATCATTGTTGAAGTTTTATTTGTATAAACAACTATCAAATCTTTTTAATGAAAACATCTGACATTTATTAATTGATTAACACTATAAGATATCATTTTCCAACCATTATAGTCTTGTGCTTCATTAATTGTGAGATATGTGGTGCAAGTCCCTTTGAAGATAAATAGGTTGCATAAAGAACAAGTTTTTGCTCTAAAGTGTTGTTATAAACTTTGATCAAAGTTTTCATTAACTGTTAATAATAAATGACTTCTCAACATATTTTTAATTTGAATCTTCTCAAGATGTCTTGATTTGCAATATATAAAATCATTTGTAAAGTTGTAATTTGTGTACACATTGTACTTTTGAGACTTTGACATTTTTTCATCCATGAGAAATTTACAAAGTTGTTCATACTTTGATAAAGATAGATCTTCATGAAACAAAATATAATATTCTCATTGTAGTAATCATATCTTTCATTTATATAACATGATCTAAAATTGACTTCATTTTTTTCTATCATGCACTAATCCATCTTGCCTCAACATATTTAGGTACCAAATATTTTTCACGAGTACAAAGAGAATTGTGTTTTAAAGTGTTACAACCATTCCCTAAATCCCATGGTCCACTCATCATATATTTCTCACAATAATTACATTTTATAATGATTGTATCATGTTTCACATAATTCAACCAATCTAACTTATCTAACCATTCCATATAAATTTATTTTTTCACTTTCATTTTCCTTTGATCATTAGCCTCTTCTTCAACTTCATTCATTTCTTTATTTGAATCAAATGAAAATGAAAATGCAAAAGAAAGTCTAGTATGGAATGGTTAAATTAGTTAAATTAGTGTAATTATGTTAGTTAGTGTAATTATGTTAGGTATGATGATACAATCACCATGAAATGTAATTATTGTATGAAGTATAGAATGAGTGGACCATAAGGTTTAGACAATGGTTATACCACTTTACAACACAATGCTCTTGTTACTTATGAAAAATTACTATTACATAAAGATGCCAAAGGCAAGATGAATTAGTGCATTAGAAATAAAGATAAAGTCAATTCTAAATCATGTTAAACATGGTGAAGATGTAAGTAAGAAAATATTGATTACTATGATGAAAATGTCATATTTTGTCTGCTAAGATAATTTATTGAATTAGGAAAAACTTTTCAAATTTCTCATTGAAGAAAAAACACCATATATGTCAAATTCTCAATACTATTTTTTATACTCAAATCGTAAGTCTACAAATGATTTTAAATATTACATATCAATACAACTTGAACAAATTCAAATTAAAACTATGTTGATAAATACTTCATTCTCGTTAATGGTTGATGAGCGCATTGATCAAAACTTAGAGCTTATAGAAACACCTTGTATTTTATGCAACCTATCTATATTCAAAGGGTCTTGGGCCACCTATCTCACAATTTATGAAGTTCAAGTATAATGGATAGAAAAATAAAAGCAACATATGATAGTGTCAATTAATTAATAAGTGTCAAAGACATTCAAGATAAAGATTTGATAATTGTTTACATAAATGGAACTTTGATAATGATAGGACATGAAAATGGTTTTGTTTCATTTTGAAAAAAAAAACAAAAAACATTATAGACTTTATTGTAGTTCATTTGTTGCTTCTAAGATAGTACTCGAGTTGTTATATGTTGAAACAATGTGTATTTTTAAGTTCAAAACTCACCTCCAAAAAATTTATGAACATAATGATTTGTTTAAAGTTATGCAAATTAATGTTCTTGATGTTTTATAAATACACTCACTGAGATGATTATCTAGGAAAAACAATTATTATAAGACTTCTGAATCTTATGCCAACAATTTTAACTTTATGGAAAAAATGAAAGAAAAAATTCATCATGGTATAACAAGACACAAATTTACTCCACCTAGTTTTTTTTGCATATGTTCTCTAATGTATTGGATGAATTGAACAACATAAAATTTACTCCATCCAGTTTTGTTTGCACATACTCTCTAATGTATTGGATGAATTTAATAAGTTAAATAATACTTTTAAGAACAAAACATAGACATTACAACTATTAAGTTGGCTCTTGAACTAACTATGAATACATTATCTAGATGGTTTTGAGAAAATAAGCATTTTGTGGAAGGTACAACTTATTTTTCAAAAAATTTAAGTGATTTTCAATATGGATATATTGAAATTAAAGATCAAGGGTTAATAATAAATAAACATGAGTTACAATGCATCTTTATCCCAATCGTAAAGATTGATTATGGTGATGTAAGGAAACAAATTATGAAGTCTCATGTTAAAGGAACACAAGCAAATTATAAGTAGCTCTCAAAATATTATACTAAATCTCTCATAGACGACTCTTCAAATGAAATATTTTCAAATCTTTTTTTTTTAATGTAAAAAAAATGTTCAACTATTGTTATTATTCAAAATAGTGACGTTGTTGCGAGAAAAAATCAACATTAACTTTTAAAAAATATTCAAAATTTGCACCATACCATATCAAATAATGTTGAATTTGTTTTTATTTTATTGTGTGCCAAAGCTTGTAAAACAGAGCTACACCCTTTTGTTGATTCATTAAATTTAGCTTGTGAGTGTTTCTCATTGAAAGAAGCACGAAAGGTGTTTCATAACACAAAACGACATAAAATTTATCATCTTACAATGAAATTATGGCAAGTGATACTTCTTATTCCTACAAATATAGTGGGATGCAAAAGGGTACTTTCTAAACAAAACATCATCAAATATATTAGAAAATCAAGGCTAGGATTCGATACAATAGATGCATTAATGAGAATATCTTTGAAAGAACCTAAATATGGAGATGAAGAGATACAAAGTTAATAACAATTTTTATACTTTGAGAGTTGGGAAGTTAGTCTTCCTAATCCCTCGAACTGACTTGTGTTTCTCTTATAAAGTAATTTTTAATGTATAGGGAATCTTCTGCATCATGTTGAGTGAAGGATTCAAGCCAAGATAATTTTTAATGTTGTACTCTTTACTTCGGAAGAAGTTTAAGTTTTTGTTTTCACACCATATTATAGATGTGTTTTTTATCCCTATGCATCAAGATGTACCTATGATGAAGATTTTGTAAATATTTGATATATTTGAGAAGGTTTGACTTCCAGCAAAGTATAATTACAATCTACAATTGAAAATGATGGTTATAAAAAGATTGAAAATAAACACATTATTTAATTGGACAAATGCTTTCATTATCTTCTTCCACTATTATCTTTAGTGTTGCAATATACAGAGTTATAGATATAGCATAAATCAAATATAAGCAATGTGTATGTTTTTATATTAGATATAGGACATATAAATACTTTAATAATTATAGTTAATATTTCTAGTTTAAAATATTTTCTTGCAAAAGGTAAAGTTTTGAAAATTTTGATCTTCATGTGGAATCCTAGTTAATATTTCTAGTTTAAAATAATTTCTTTGCAAATTTTGAAAATTTTGATCTTCTTTTGGAATCCTTTATTGTTAGTCATGTAAGCTGTAATAGTGGTGGCCATTTCCTTGGAAAATGGATGAATAAATGCTTTGTTCTTTAAATAGTAGGCATTTTAATTATTTGAGTATGAATTTGTATGATCTATTTTTTTCCTTTCATTAATTATTTAGACAAAGAAATTTAATTGGTGTTTCATTTTTCAATGTTCTATGGTAAGGGTTGCTTTTTATTTTATACTATTTTAACTTATTAACACATACTAGGATGTAATAGTTAGCAATATATTCAATTTTGAATTTGTCCCAAGGATGTAGGTGGTACATTTGAGACGTATACTAGGATGTAATAGTTAGCAATATATTCAATTTTGAATTTGTCCCAAGGATGTAGGTGGTACATTTGAGACGTGTATTTTTGTAAAATATTGATAACTCTTTAAAAATGGATCTCATGGCTCTTCAAATCATGTTTAGATGTCATAATATTGGTCATATGTATCTATCAAGACAATTTGTTCCAAAAGAAAAAAAAATCAATATGTACCATGTAAAATTTGACTACTATTTCACAGTACTTTGTTTTGATTATATAAGTTACCATGATGCTAACTAACATATTATTTTTTGTTATTTTTCTATTGTAGAAAATTATATGGTCAAAATTTAGAAAATATGTATTGTCAATCAGAACAATATATCAGAATAATCAAATAACCTTCCATCCACCCTCGCATGTGCGACAATCATATAACAAGATTACTAAGTGTGGGATATAAGTAAGCCATGTTCAATGATATCCCTTTGCCATAATGATAACCATAAACAACATTAAAACTAAAACTAACAATGATATATTATCAATAAAAAACATATTAAATTAATCAAATAACTTGTCATCCACCATCACATGTGTCGCAATCATATAACATCATTACAAAGTGTTGCACATACGCAATCAACATTTAAACAATGTCATCTCTTTAACATAATGATGACCATAAACAACATTAAAACTAAAACTGACAATGATGTATTATCAATCAAAAAAATATAAAAATAATCAAATAAATCATATAACATCATTACCAAGTGCTAGAATTGCATCCAACCAACTCATATAATATCAAAATTAGGGATTTTCTATCAAGTGAACAACTTCGTAGGTGGTGGGAAACCCAATGTAATTAGGATATAGTTAGGGTTTAGGTTGCCTCAAGATTCAACAAGGATATAATTAGGGTTTGGGTTGTCTCAAGCTTTAACAAGGCTACATATGGATGATGGATGAATAGAGCAATATACAAAAATTTATGTAGCAATACTTTACAAATGTACTAGTTGATTATCTAGATGGTTGATTATCTAGATGATTGACAAATGTTATTTTTATCCTAAGAGAGTCCTCTCACCTTATCATGTAGTATGTTATTTTGAAATACATCACTTGGTATCCAACCAATTCATATAATACCAAACTTAGGGATTTTCTATCAAGTGAATAATTTTGTAGGTGGTGGGAAACCTAGTATAGTTAGGATATAGTTAGGGTTTAGGTTGTCTCAAGATTTAACAAGGATATAGTTAGGGTTTGGGTTGTCTCAAGATTCAACAAGGCTACAGATGGATGAATAGAGAAACATACAAAAATTTATGTAGCAATACTCTACAAATGTACTAGTTGATCATCTAGATGATTGACACATGTTATTTTTATCCTAAGATGATTCACTCTAACCAAGTCCTCTCACCTTATCATGTAGTATACTATTTTGAGATACATCACTTGGTCTTTATTTGGAGGAAAAAGTTCGATTAAGAGAGATTGATCTATGTTCAAATAGGGAGGTGTTTTACTTATCATGTTCTTTGCAAATTGGAATTCTATCTTCACACCTCAATGATTATAGCGGCTAGGGTGCACTTGGGGAGGCTTATCCTCTTCTTTGCAAATTGGAATTCTATCTTCACACCTCAATGATTATAGAGGCTAGGGTGCACTTGGGGAGGCTTATTATTAGCAGGAATTTTGTTTATTGTGAGGCATTCTTCTTCTCTTACTCATGCACCCTAGGTGAGATCTTCTTTCACATTTCACTATTTTTATCTCTTCTATTCATTGAGATGGTATTTGTACATCCCCAAATTTTAGTTTATAAGAGTTGGAGGGGTAGTGAGTATTATACTTCATTTATTTCTTGAATTCTCATCTACTCATACCATTCTTTAAATTTAAGTAAATGTGTGAGAGTGGAATGTGAGAGAGCATATTATCCAATGAGAGTTAGATTCCCATTCTTTAAATTTAAGTGAATGTGAGAGAGCACATTATCCAGTGAGAGTTAGAGGTCACTCTCATATCATTCCATCCTTGTACTCAGTGAGACGAGATGCTTCCATGTGAGAGAGCATATTCTTTAAATTTAAGTGAATGTGAGAGAGCATATTATCCAATGAGAGTTAGAGGTCACTCTCGTATCATTCCATCCTTGTACTCTGTGAGACAAGCTGATTCCATGTGTGAGAGCATATTATCTAGTGAGAGTTAAGAGGTCACTCTCATATGATTCCATCCTTGTAATTGGTGAGACAAGATGCTTCCATGTGAGAGAGCATATTCTTTAAATTTAAGTGAATGTGAGAGAGCATATTATCCAGTGAGAGTTAGAGGTCACTCTCATATCATTCCATCCTTGTACTCAGTGAGACGAGGTGCTTCCATGTGAGAGAGCATATTATCTAGTGAGAGTTATGAGGTCACCCTCATATGATTCCATCCTTGTACTTGGTGAGACGAGGTTCTTTGGAAGAGACTTGACATCCCTTAGAGATATTTAGAGTTAAATTCAATATCTCCAAATATTTTACCTGCAACTTTGGAATAAAGTCAATATCTCCAAGCATTTTACTTGCAACTTTGGAATAAATGTGCCATCTTATTTGGCCTCTAAATCTCATTGATCTATTTTGTTATTTAGTATGAATTAATTGATTTTCTACTCCACTTAATTGATTTTCTAACCATCACCAACATAATTCAACAACCAAGATGAATTTCCCTAATTTAAGCTTGTTGTTTTGGGTTCTTTTACATGCAAAAATGTAACATCCCGCTTTTGGACACTGAGCAAACTTATTCTTTGAAGACACTTGCTCACAAGTGATCTGGATTTTATGTTATTAAAACATTTATTTTGATTATGAGGCATTATGGGTTGACGACTTTTCCTTTTACTGCATTGACATAGACAAGTGCTATTGACTCGGTTTTACTGAGTGTGTAGGATTTTGGACCTCGAGGATGCAGAGGCATTGATGGAACCCCTTGGACTCCGGATCGAGTCAGGGAGTATACCATTAGGGTTTGATTGTATTACTGTGATATTAGTGCATCTGATTAGATGATATGATATGGATATATTTTGACACGATTTGTTGATGATGCAGGTTGATGATAACTTGCCGGCCAGACTCACATGTGGAGTAAAGGGGTCACGCACGAATACCAGAGATGTTGAGGGAGAGGTGTGGACAACAGCCCTTCCACAACGTACTAGCACTCTCGCCATGGCTCGAAATGTAGGTTAACGTTTACCTAGTTCGAGAGGACCCACGATGCCATGAGGGAAGACTGTGACAGTCGCTCACGATGATTCTAAGGGGCGCACAATAAGGCGGGGGCCTTATTCCCTAGAGGCCCTTAGTCTCCCACAAATTCACCTAGCAGAGTATTGACTCCAGAGGTTTTTGATGTCTACCAAGTCAGTTAAGAGGCGAGGGGCACCCTTGGAGCACGTAGTGCATCCTAAAGGACACGTTGCACAAGAAAAATGGAAAGAGGCGAGTGGCACCCTTGGAACACATAGTGCATCCTGAAGAGCACGTCGCACAAGGGAACATATGAGGCGAGTGGCACCCTTGGAGCACTTAGTGCATCCTGAAGGGCACGTCGCGTTGTTTTGATAAATGAATGAACCTAAACGGCCTTAGGAGGAACAATGTGATAAGAATTTAAAAAAAAAACATTTTTCCTTAATAAAATGTCACCCATCATGAAAATTAATGTCTAGGTCTAAATCATGCTAGTGGTAAAATTTTATCCTTTTTATTNATATATATATATATATATATATATATATATATTAAAAACAAAATAAATAAAGAGTATAATCTTCGTTAAATCTTGTAACACAGAGGGAGTAAGAAATTTAATTTATTCAAAAATCTGTTGGAATAAAATTTAAAAAAAAAGGAATTAATTGTTTTATTATTTTTGATATATTAAATAAATGAGAAAAGGGAAATAGGGTTAATTTCCACACCTGCCTTTTTGAGTTCTAATTAAAAAGGGGAAAGAGGGAAAATCTAAAATATTAGGAAATTAGGAAAAGAGGGAAACACAAAAAAGAAAAAGGAAACAAAAGGAAAAAAGTGGAAAGTCAAACTTAGTAAAGTATCTACCATTTAAGAGCTTTCTAATTTAAACTGAACTAGCAAATTAATAGTGGGGAAAATCATTAAACCTGTAAGAGAATTTGGGGACACCTAGGAGCGATTCTAGGACTAACTCTAGGTGGGTGAGGGAAATAAAGATAATTAATTAATTAAAGAAATTAATTTATGGAGGAATGAAGGGGATGGGTGACACTTGTACGGGGAGAAATTTTTAGGAATTAAATTTTAAAAACTTAATGAAACGAGATTTTAGGAAAGTAAGGAACCATGAAACTCTATATAATGAAGGGAGGAGATGGAGGTTGGATCATATTCTGTTTACGTAACGTTACGCTGCAGAAATATCTACTTGACTGACTTAACTTGTGGGAGTTGGGATACACAACTCAGTGAGGAGTGGTAGCTCAGCCTTGCGAGGCGAGCTGGGAGCTAGTCGAAATCTCTGGATAGTGAGTGTGTGGCCCCTTTGCGGGTCGGGGGGCTAAGGGGGAAGAAGAGTACCCCTAGCATTGGCTAGGAGGTACTGGTGAAGTCTCAATGGCCGGCGAGCGGGAGTTGCACGGAGAGTGCGGGACGCCATTCGGAGCGGGTGAACAGGCAACGGTACGCTTTCTTCGTTTTGTATGGTAAATTGTTTTAGAACTTATGCTTGAATATGCATTTTTACTTGGGTAAGTGAACTGATTGTCTAGATGGTTTTCTGAAATTTTCTTAGTCTAGCTCGATGATATATTGACTCCCATGGCTTCATTTCCCCACACATCTTGACCACCTTGTTGTGTTGATTGTGACCTTCGTGGTTGTTTGGCCTTCGTCCCTAGCTCACCAGTCCTTGCTTGAGCAGTGGGCCAGGAGCTTGATCTACGGTCGTCCCCTTAGCATTAAAAGACCTATGGATCTCAACGCCCTAGTTTTCTGTGTGAGGATGATGAGCAAATAACGAACCTGTTAGCCGGTTGCCCTTGATGTTTTTCCCTGGCTGATTGTTGATTCCGCCATCTAGCAACGACCTCTGTGTGTGGATTATCTGATGGTCTGGTTGGTTTTCTCTATTCCTTGACTAATAGAACCCCTGCAATCATTCCATGACCCTTCCCATTGGATCCTTTCGGTTCTCTTACTATTGTCTGCATTGGTATTTGCATTATGGCAATGGAAAAAACGAGTTGATTCATGTCTGCATTTTTGTATTGGTATTCTGGCAATGGAAAACGAGTTGATTCATGTCTGCATTTGTATTTGCATTCTGGCAATGGAAAAATGAGTTGATTCATGTCTGCATTTTTGTATTGGTATTCACGAGTTCATTCATGTCTGCATTTGTATTTGCATTCTGGCAATGGAAAAACGAGTTGATTCATGTCTGCATTTTTGTATTGATATTCTGGCAATGGAAAATGAGTTGATTTATGTCTGCATTTTTGGATTGGTATTCCGGAAATGGAAAAACAATTAAACTCTCTGTCTGTGTTTTACATTTGGTACCCTGGTAAGAAAGACAAAAATGTTTTTGTTTTCCTGTATGCATTGGCATTGGCATCCTGGCAGTGAAAGGGGGAAACCTCGATTTATTCATCCCTCTCAAGTTTGCATTTTGTTTTTTTTTTTCTTTTGGGGCAGTTTTCGCCTTGAAGAAGACTGCGTCTTGCACTTAAGATTTTTTGTTTGATTACCTTTGCTGCCTGGCAATTTCGCCCCTCTCAAGTTTGCATTTCATTTTTACTTTTGGGGCGATTTTCCCCTTGAAGAAGACTGCGTTTTACAAAAAACATTTACTGCTAATTGATTCCTTATGGCCTGGTGATTTGCAAATTAATTGTGACTGTGTTTACTGCCTTAAAGACTTCATTTCTCCATTAAAAGGGTAGCCTGCATCTTGCCGATATATAGCACAACGATTTGCGTTTTAAAAACGTGACTGACTTGTTGTAATTACCCACGATTTTGCCTTTAGAATGTTGCCGAAGCTTGTTGTAATTACCCACAATTTTTCCTTTAGAATGTTGTCGGAGCTTGTTGAAATTGACCAAGATTTTTGCCTTTAAATTGCTGATTGTGTTGCTCGATTGGGCACAAAGTTGCCTTGATGTTAACAATTGCTACAACAATGTTAATGGTCAGCAGTTTCCCTTTTTGTTGTAATTGCCAGGTTAATTGAAATATGAAATGCTATATTGTTACCTTATTAATTGCTAGGATAATTTCTACAACGATGTCTTTGGTCCAATAATTGCCATGTTAATTACTACCCTGAGTCAATGGTCAGTCGATTCCGTCTTATTGATTAAATGCCGCAGTGAGTTAAATGGTTAACAGTTATGTAAATTGCCTTATTATTGCGCTATCAATCATTATGTTAGCCATCATATAAATTGCCTTGCTACTGTTATTTTAACTGTTATGTTAACTAGCATGATAATCACCTTGTTAGTGCTATATTACTTGTTATGAAATAGTCATGCAAACTACCCTATTATTGCTAAATTAATTGTCATGTTAATCATTATGTTAAATGCCTTGTTAACCACTGTAATAAATTGTTATGTAGCAGATATGTAATTACCTTGTTGATTTGCCACAACAATGTTATTAGCTGGGAGTTTCCCCCTCAATGATAATAAACAGCCAATGTGGTTAGTTCCATCATTATAGCTAGACTAATGTTGAGGTTTAACTGTTCATACGTGCTAAAGGTAGCATTCCACTTTAGAATGTTAATGTTGTTATTCAAGTTTATGTCTAGTTGGATGGGGATTCAGATTACTATAGAATTGTCCATTTAGGTTGTAATAAATATTAAAATTAGTATGGTGAGTAAAGACTAGATTGCAAATTTAGACTTGCTAATTTAGATATGTAATTGATGTTAGTTGAATTTATAGATATCGCCTAATTGGTAACTCAGACTCACTAAATTTGAGTCGTAATTCATGTTAAGTTCGGTTGGTAACTCATTGACTAATGGAATTTAGACTGGTTAATTGATCTGTAATCAACGCCAATTTAAATCATAGATATTGACCATTTAGTCTTGATTAATGGTTGGGTTGTTGACAAAGTCATTTTTATCTTGCGCTTCCCGTTGAGGGTGTTGTTGTTTATTATTAATTAATGTTTGTACTTGGTTTTGTAAACGTTCAATGTGATTGGTTTTTCTCACTGTAAGGGTTCTAGTTACTTGTGTAATTTAATTTTGGGTGTGTTGGGTTGTTCAGATGATTGTCCTTAGCTTAGTAGGCTTGGTCTGCTTGTGTCGGGTAGGATGTAGACACCTCCTTGTTCCTCAGAACAGTTGCCAACCTTGAGTCCTTAAATGGTCAAGATCGATGGGAACCTGGGCTTGAGCATTGCTTATGTGTCCTAGAGGTCCTAACCATTACAAGGTAGGACGGGCGGGTAGTCATTCTTATTCTTCGTCAGTTGAATGTTGTACATTGCTTCTAGGTGCTTGATGTGCTTTTATGTTAGTTCGTTATGTTGTTGTTGCGTGAGTTGCATGCGTTGTGTTCGTCGTCGTGTAGTCCCTTAAGCTTGTAGGTGTGTCTTGTTGCGTCCGGCGGTTGGTCGTTACTCCTGGTTTTCTATGCCTGTTGCCCGGTTGCCCTTGTGTCTGTGCGCGGTGTCGCAGTTGCCTGTTACCTGGGTTATGTGCTTATGTTCGTTGTCAGTAGTGTGGTTAAACTATTGTCGTCATCGCCTTCTTGCCTCTTAACTCCTGAAAACAAAACAAAAAAAAATAATATCTTCGCTTGTTGTCGTAACGATGGGGTCGTTACAAAAAATTCAAGGAAGTACAATACAAAGATGAATTTCCATAATTTAAGCTTGTTGTTTTTTGTTCTTTTACATGAAGATTTGCACCATTTGAGGGAATATTTGAAGTGTTTTACAACATATTTGCACAGTTTCAAACACATAGTTAATTATCTATGTGTAAATATGAATTATAGCAAGCTTTCCCAATTTATTTCATAGAAATTTCAGGCTGATTTTAATATAATAACAAGTAATTTTCACGGTTTGGAAGAGTATTTTCTTTCCCAAGTTTATATAGAATATAAGAATATAATGTATTTAACTGCTCTTATGCATACTAATAGAAATGGTTGTGATTTTGTCCCCCTTTCATTCATGTGATATGCGATGGCATGGACACCTAATCAACTTTTATGTATCATTTCTTGTTAATGGTTTATGTGATGTTCTACTTTCTAAACCCTGATTGAAACATGGAATTGTAACTATTTAATCAACCAAGGATCTGATTTGAAATCATATATAGTGCACATGATCAGAAATTAATGCTGAAAATGATACATATGAAACAAACTGGGGTCAAAATATAACCACCGACAACGTTAAAACTAAAAGCTACCACTATATTTTTCCAATCAAAACAATATATTAGAATAATAAAATAGAATACCATCAATTGTCATAGAACATCATTACTAAGTATTGAAATTGCATCAAACTAACTCATATAATATCGTATTTTTCATCAAGTGATGGACTTCCTAGGTGGTGGGAAACTCAAATTGGTGTCAAAATATAACCAAGCCACGTTTGAAATATGACATCACTTTGCCATAATGATAACCATAGACAACATTAAATTAAAACAGAAAGTGACAACTAACTATTGTCAATAGAAACAATGAAACATCCCTCATTTACACAAGACAAATCAAGCTAATACAATGAAGCAACATACAATTTTGTTTTTCCTTTCTTCTACTCTTCCCCTGAAAAACAAGTTACAAAATGTGTATAGTGTCATTTATGTAATAAGACAAAATTACAATGATAACATTAAATTTTGATCTAATCATATTCATTATTACTATGATTAGTAATGTCCCTATGTTTACCGAGCAATAGTGAGAATCATTCACATGGTGAGCAATAACGAGAATCATTCACACTGCAGAACTAGTCTTCTATATAAGATACAATTAAGGTATTACTTCTCGTTGTCGAATATATCCTCAATGACATCCATTTATCAATAACATACCATAAAGAACCTGATGGTTCATTCATTAAGAGCATGTCTAATAAAGATCTAATACCATCCTATCTAATTTGGAACATAATGGTTCATTCATTAAGAGCATGTCTAATAAAGATCTAATACCATCCTATCTAACTTGGAACACAATAGAGAGTAAAATCAACAATTATCATGTTTAATAAAGATCTAATACCATCCTATCTAACTTGGAACACAATAGAGAGCAAAATCAACAATTATTATTGTACAAGTTTGTGCAAAATTTGCGATATAACTTAATTACAAATAGTTTCACAATGACTTTTGTATTAGTATTACCGAGCACACAAATATAATTTATACTCCAATATCTCATTAACATAAGATATATATGTACATAGTTATTGTAGTAAGTGGAAAATCTAAGGATAATCCCTTCCATAGTATGATAATGTAGTATACCTAGGGAGGTAATATGGGGTACCTAGGGAGGTACCCAATGGGAATGTACTTATGTGTTATTAGTGGAAGTCATTTAATATATGGGAATGTGGTCATTCAATGTAAGGTGGACTAGGTCCACTATATTAATAAAAGCCCACTATGGTAGTTGGATGTAATAAATGTGAGAAGGCTCTCTAGAAGATTCCTAGAAGATAGGGAGAGCTATATAAAGAAGTGTAGGCAATGTAATGAAACATAGTGAAGAATATTGTGATTGTTCAAGCAAGGATTGCTTAAGGAGTTTTATCCTTCCATAAGGATTAATATATGGTGTTACTCTACCTCAAGGGTTTGATAGTAATAAAAGAGATTTTGCATATTGTTCTTCTATATCTATTGTGATGTTTTTGTATTCATTCTTTGGATTCTTAACAATTGGTATCAGAGCACTTTCCTTGGCAGACATTGTGGACAAATATTTTTTATTTTTGCAGATTTTTTTTTTTAGAAGAAAAAAGAGGGTCACGACATTCCAGAAATTTTTGGTATGTTTCTGTGCAAAATTTGCAGAAACCGGTTGTATATCTGAGTTCCTATCATAAAAACACCCAAGTTGAAAAAAAAAATCGTCTGAAATGGAGTCCGGGAAGTCAAGATATTGAAGTTTTAAAATCTACAATTTTTCAGGGTTTTTTCCGCGAACGATAACGCGATGTTTTTTCCCTTGTAGCAGTTGGAGGTCGAATTTTCCTAAACAAATTACAGATCTAATTTCCTCTCACAATTTCACCCAATTTCAAAAAAAAAATCAACCAAAACGGAGTCCGGGAAGTGAATTTATGAGCATTTTAAATTCAACAGTTTTTCAGGGTTTTTCCAGAAAACGCCGCGATTTTCTGTAGTAAGTTATTGTTCTATTTTTTGGATTTTTTCATGACGACTGTGGGACCGAAGTGTTCATAGGGTGATCAAATGACTATTTCCTCTCAAACCCTCAAGGGAATTCTTGAAGCATTCAAATCCAAATTGTATGACACATTGGATGCTAGATTGCATGACCTTGCACATGGCCTCAATGATAGTTTCCGTAGTATTCAAGATTTATTGGATAACATGAAGCAGATATTTCTTATGGCAGACATCATGAATGAATATAATCAAGAAATATATGCTTGGTATGATTTTGAGACCGATTGTGATGATTGGTATATGGATAGTTGTCATTTCTGGGATGACAACCACTTTCATATTTTATTTGATGACTCTAATCCACCTTCTGTAGAGAGCATCAATGTGACAAATCGAGAGCCAATGATTATTACCAGTGTCCATCCTGCATATTCTACAGTGGTATTATTCCTTCCAGATTCTTCTACGACCATTTTCCACTATGTAGATGGATATTCTTATTTGAATCCACATGACAGGTGTCAATCCTTGGAGCATCATTTTGAGTTGGTTATTGGGTTCCAAAATCTTTCACGAGGAGTTCACATGAGCACTTGGATATGGGACCCGGGCTTACAATGGTGGTTGGACTACTTCAACATGGTGGCTTTCCTTTCTACATGGGACCTTGGTTCTCCAGTTTTCTTCAGCATTATGGTCCACAATTATCCATGGGACCCTGATATATGGTTGTACATCAAGCGTTGAGGACAACGCTTTCATAAGAGGGGTGGAATGTAAAGTAGCTAAAGAGGTAGTGGGGGGGTCAGAGGATCCATAGTGATAATAATGGAGGTCATTCAATGTAAGGTGTACTAGGTCCACTATATTATTAAATAAGGCCCACTATGGTAGTTAGATATAATAAATGGGTAATTAGATATAATAAATGTAAGATGACTTCTTAGAAGGTTCTACTTCTAGAAGATTCCTCCTCTAGAATATTCTTAGGTGGTGGTAGCACTATATAAAGGGGTTCAAGCAATGTAATGAGACATGAAGAGAATTATTGTATTTGAAGCAGTAACTCAATAGGAGAATGCCCCCTCGAAGAGGCAAATGAATAGGAGAGGATCCCTTCCATAATAGGATTCATTGTACGGTATTGCCCTACCTCAAGGGTTTGATAATAATAAAAGAGATTTTGCATATTATTCTTCTATATCTATTGTGATGCTTTTGTATTCAATCTTTGGGTTCTTAATAGATAATGGATCTAAGCCTTAACTCTCTATATTGGAAGAAATCTTACATCACTCAATTATAACTCTCTATAGTGGAAGAAATCTTACATCACTCAATTATAGATCTGGCTTGAATGTAAATTAATAAATACCTTATATATATATAAAGAAGTAATAAAATCTAATATATATTAAGTGCAATTAATTTACATAGTTGCCAATTGCAATTACTAAAACATAAACATGGATGTAAAATCTTAATTACAAGCCAACCATAACTAATGATATTCATAATTCCAATTCACTTAACAATTATAATTAAATATAATAACAGTATAGTCTTAAGACCACCATTAATTGAATTTCTTGTAAGAATATGTCCCTGCTATCTTAAAGATCATTGTATCGTAAATTGAGAAACCAAACTAAATCATCATTACTCATAAATTAAATTAGGGCTTGATATATCAACTACTACGGTGTCGTTCTTATGACATAGCTGCTATGATATCGTACTCATAATCTTGAAGGATTCCTACTAAGATATCATGGAATACTCAGTGGGAAAATTAAAGCTTAACAACCATCATGACTATTCAAAACAACACTATGAGTACCAAATTAAATATAACGTATTGCCTTCTAAGATTTTAATAAGACGAGAATTGTTAATCCTCTAATCGATTTTATGGTCAAACCCCACACTATCCAACATAGTAATCTACGAGACAACGGAACTTGCCAAGAGTTTTGGAAAGAATGAGCTAAGGACAAAATAACTCGGATGGAAACGATAAGTAAGGATAATTGCAGTGGAGACTCTGTGCTTGTAGATTTAAGTTTGCCGAGGCGATTTATTTGGTTGTACTTACTGATATGGGAAAAACTCAGATTATTCTGGAATAAGATGCAGTGTTAACGCCACTATCAAAGGAACCCAGGAGCAGCTCAGATTCCTCGAAGGTATCGATTAGAGATTTGTTAAGCACTGGTGAACATAAAGTTTAGACGGAGAAGGAAAAACATACAGTCTAGAATTTAACTTTTGAAACGATAAGGGTAACCTATGGCATAATGAAATTGGTTAAACATTCATGGCTAGCAAAGGGAGTCTTGAAAAAGCATCATAGAAGTAAATAAAACTATCAGACTCACCCTGGTATCAACCCCTTTGTCAAACTTAAGTGGAAGATATAGTAAGGTGCAATTGCACGGATGTCCCTTATCTCAGATCTAATACTACTTTAGGACGAAAATGGAATCAACATTGCCAACCTGAAAAATATCAAGGGCGATCACTACTCGATTGAGAACAAAGTGTCACGACTTGCATTCAAGAGATCAAAGACAGATGGATGTGTAGTATACCTAGGGAGGTAATATGGGGTGCCTAGGGAGGTGCCCAATGGGAATGTAATTATGTGTTATTAGTGGAAGTCATTTAATATATGGGAATGTGGTCATTCAATGTAAGGTGGACTAGGTCCACTATATTAATGAAGGCCCATTATGGTAGTTGGATGTAATAAATGTGAGAAGGCTCTCTAGAAAGTTCTTAGGAGATAGGGAGAGCTATATAAAGAAGTGTAGGCAATGTAATGAAACATAGTGAAGAATATTGTGATTATACAAGCAAGGATTGCTTGAGGAGTTTTATCCTTCCATAAGGATTAATATATGTTGTTACCCTACCTCAAGGGTTTTCTCTATTTCTTGTGTTCATTGTTATGGTGAATGGTTTATGGTTTATTCTTGGTTATTTCTGAAGTATATTTGCAGATTTGGTATAGGTACTTAACAAGTGGTATCAGAGCACTTTCCTTGGCCAAAGAAGGGAAGATTTGTTTTTTCTTTTTGCAGAATTTTTTCTATGGAAGAAAAAGAGGGCAGCGCACTTCAGGTTCATATCTGAAGCTTTACGAGTTGAATTTTGATAAATAAATTGGGTATTTGAATTTCTCTCAGAAAAATACCCAATTTCGAAAAAAAATATCAACCGAAATGGAGTTCGGGAAGTAAAGTTATAAGCATTTTAAATTCAGCAGTTTTTTAGGGTTTTTCCCAAAAAAGCCGCGATTTTTTGCCGTAACTTATTGTTCTATTTTTTGGAGTTTTTCATAGCAAGATGTATTTTACAGGGAAATGTGATGGCCCTAGTATTGAATCATTCATTAAAGAAAGAAAGTCAGCATGAGAAGAGAATTGGCCCCATTGGGTAGATCTCAAATTGCAAGGTGATACTGCCATTTGGTGGAAATCGCTTGATTATAAGGAGATGATGACACTCTCCAATGGAGAATTTGAAAAAACATTGTTAGACAAGTGGTTTCATGGAGAAAATAAGGATAAAGAGAGAACCAAGAGTTTATTTTCATGTGAAAAATCTATATTACAGGTTCATGGTTGTATTCATAAAGAAAATATCATTGTTTCTATTAACCCTAGTTGCATGCATAATTTTGTTAATGTTCAGTTGGTTAATAGATTGCAAGTTCCAATAAAGAATATTCAAAGCACAAAGGTTGAGGGTGAAAATGTTCAATTTTTTAAATATTTGAAGATTACCATGGATAAATATGTGTTGCATTCAGATTTTTATGCTATGGATATGGATGAAGTGGATATTGTTTTGGGATACCCTTGGATAGAATCAGTGGGTACCATTAATATTAATGTGCAAAAGAGGTTTTTAAAGTTGTGGTACAAGAAAAAGAAAATCACATTGCAGGATGTGTCTCTTAGTAAGAAAGATGGACCCATGGAAGCTAGCAAAGAAGTTATTTCCCAGTCTGAAATTGAATCAGTGGCAGAGTCTACAGAAGGAGATGAAGAAAAACTAAAAGGAGGACATAATCATGAAGCTAAGGAGGTCATTGACTCAAAGGCACAAAGTGTTGCAGATTTGAAGAAAAAAGAACAAATTCCTATAGTTGTTGTATATAGCCATCCACATCATATAGAGGCACAAAAGTAATCAAGGCAAGGGCATGTGCATCAACACATTTATGCATCAGCAGGAAACCGATCAAGAGGTGCATGGAGGACTACCGACACTACGGGAAGAGCTCAAGCTACAGAAACAATCCCATGGAAACCTCGACATGATGCAAAGAAAGATAAGGGTGGAAAGGTAGCAGATAGACATCATGTTCAACTTCCATTGGGATGGATGGATGGTCGTACTTGGTACCAGTTGGCTACATTGCTTAGCCGGTCATATTGTATGGTTTCTTCTCATGTTTCGAGAATGGAAGTTGAACATGATGTTTATCTGTTACCTTTCCACCCTTATCTGAAACATGTGAAGGGGGATGGAATGTAGTATACCTAGGGAGGTACCCAATGGGAATATAGTTATGTGTTATTAGTGGAAGTCATTTAATATATGGGAATGTGGTCATTCAATGTAAGGTGGACTAGGTCCACTATATTAATAAAGGCCCACTATGGTAGTTGGATGTAATAAATGTGAGAAGGCTCTCTAGAAGGTTCCTAGGAGATAGTGAGAGTTATATAAAGAAGTGTAGGCAATGTAATGAAACATAGTGAAGAATATTGTGATTGTACAATCAAGGATTACTTGAAGAGTTTTATCCTTCCATAAGGATTAATATATGGTGTTACCCTACCCCAAGGGTTTTCTCTATTTATTGTGTTCATTTTTATGGTGAATGGTTTATGGTTTATTCTTGGTTATTTCTGAAGTATATTTGCAGAAACAGGTTGTAGATCCGAGTTCCTCTCAGAAAACTTAACAGGATGCCTCTGAAATCTTGTTTCGACATAATCAACAAAGTGTCACAACTTGCATTCAAGAGATCAAAGACAGATGGATGCCTCTAGAATCTTGTTTCGACATAATCATCATAATTATATTATATGTATAACCAGAGTAGTTCGACTAACAATCATACTACCATACGACGACATAGTCAGCATAGATTATACAAATCGACACCCCACTTTTATCAAAAACCTGTATGAGTTTATTTTTACATAAACTTCCAGAGAGCTATACTAAAATCACAGTTCTCTTTCAATTAACAAAAGTCACGATTGCAACTTCAACAATACAAAATTTCAGATCTATACTAAATCCACATTTTTCCTTCAATTATCAGACCTTACGAATTGCAATTTCAACAATACACAATTCAGAGAACTATACTAATTTCGTCGTTTTCAATCGATCATCGGAATTTAGTTTTTATTCGATTAACATAATTTATGAATTGCAACTTCAACAATACAACCTGATATATATACACTATCCTCTTGAAATGTAGAATATAAATTAACCATTGGGTCTGCGTAGAACAACATATGACACACAGTGAGGAAATCTCTATTTTTCTAGTTGTTCCATGCACATGTTCAAATAAAATATATAATTTACTGAATTGTATTGGATTAAACAGTTAGTCCAAAAGTACAACAGTATATAAATTCAATCATTCCATAATTTATCAATTAACCCTATAGTAAAAGAATACTATAACCGAAATACATTCCATAATTTATCAATTAACCCTACAATAAAAGCTTACTGTAACCAAAATACGAAGGTTGATATGTGAAGCTCCTCTTCAATCCGAGAACTCGAGCAACGTTTGTTTCACACTAGCCCAATGTCTATCTACCTTCGCCTACTAACCCAAAGACTTCGCTGGTACCTCCCAACGAATGCAGCAAAGGGGCCAAACACAAAACTAGAAAAATAAAATAGCACAAACTTGTCCCTGTAACCAACTCTCAACAAGTAAACTAGTTCAGAACAATTTTGACAACATAACAAATATTTCCAAAGTGAGACCCCCTCTCCCTTCCTCTCCATTTCTTGTATAGAAAAATTCTCAATGAAACATGTCTAACCAATTTTTTAATAATTTAATTAATGATTATTCACCCACACCACTTATTATGCACAAGTAAAATCAAATAAAATCTCTTTTATTTTGATTAATTAGGTATTTTCCCTCACATTCCCCAATTTGTTAATATTTTTTCTTTTAGTTGTCCCTTAGTTCCCCAATTTGTTCATATTTTTTCTTTTAGTTGTCCCTTAGTTCCCCAATCTTTCATTTATTTTGTATCCTCTAACTAGATTTGAGGTTGAGTTGGATTGGGAGTCTTTTTTTAGTTAGGATTGGTGGTTGATTGACTCAAAATGCCACTCTAAGTGGCCCGCCTATTCTCTCATGTTTTAATTTTATTTTATTTAAAAATTCATTTATTATTTTCATGCACATCTACCCACTTTATTCTTATTACTAATCTAAGTCCCTTTATTCCCTTTTTGTGTTTTACTTAATCAAATCTCTTTAGACTTAGACTCTTTGTTATTTTCTTGTTTATAATTTAATAATCATTTTTCTATCAAAGACTAAGTATTTTATTTTTATTTTCTAGACCTTCTAGATTTTTATTGACTCACAAGAGGCACTTTCGTGCTCGAAGGGTGCCACTCATATTTGACTAGTTTGGAAGTTTGTTTGACACTTAGAGTCAACACTCCACTACTCCACTTGGTTGAAATTGTGAGAGACTAAGGGTTGTCTAATGAATAAGGATTATGTCTTATTGCGTGCCCCTTAGAATTCATTGTGAGTGACTCTCTTAGTCTGCCCTCGTGGACCTCTCAAAATGAGGTAATCGTTAACCATGCATTCAAGTCAAAGCAAGAGTGCTAGTACGTTGTGACATGGAAGCTGCCACACCTCTCCCTCATCTATCGTGTTTCTGTGTATGGCCCCTTTACTCCTTATGTGAGTGGGATTAACAATCATCACCAAGTCTGCATCCAATGACAAGGGAAATGTCAATAATCCATAAGCATAATATCCATACTAAAATCATCATATAAATCACATGTGTGTAAAGCAAATACTCAAACTAATTATAAGTCCACTCCCTAACTCAATTCAGAGTCCAAGGAAGTCCATTGATGCCATCGTCATCCTCAACTTGTCATGTATCCTGCACACTCAGGAGAACTCATCAACAATACCTATCAATATATATACATCTAGAAATTAAAATATAATCACAATGACATCATAATATAACTCATAATCAAAGCATAATCATAATGTATCATAACCGCTCTGCTAGGGTTTCCCTCGCCCTACAACTTCTACTCACGATTCTCTGCCACAAACGATCACCCCTGGTCTTGGCACACCATGTATCCTTCAGAAGTAGGGTTACAAGGCACCTCATACAACCAGGAAGTACTCCAAGAGACTAAACGAGGTGGCTATCGCCAACCCTCCTTTGAACCCCCCCCCCGATCTACAGGATCGACTTTTCTTTGAAGGAATCACCAATGAAAAATCCATGGAGATTGATCTTGAACCTGCTCAAAGGAAAAAATATCAACCTTGGGAACCTGGAAAATGCCTCCCCCAAACATCGTTGGTGCCAAAATACGTAATCAACACGCCCAAGATCTAATATCGGAAACAACATATGAGTGACTACACCCTTATGGGGAAGTTCTTAGGCATATGGCCTTTGAAACGTGATCTCGTTAAATGGATTCACCAGTGGTGGAAACCAAAAGGGCATTATGATCTTCATCTTGGCTCGAATGGTTTCTTCACCATCATATTCCACAATCTTGAAGACCGAAACTAAATCTTTGATGACGGTCCATACTTCTACAACTCTGCAGGACTCTTCCTGCATTTTTGGACGGAAAAGTCCATCGCTAAGAAAGAATATTTCGCCCATGCACCTGTTTGGATCAGACTCTACTCCCTACCATAGGAGTTTTGGCTAGAATAAATCCTCACTAGTATCAGCAACACCATTGGCATCTATGTCAAGTCTTCTGAAGCCACCAAACAAAGAAGGTACATGTCCTATGCTCGCATCCATTTCTATCTCAATATATCCAAGTCCCTCCCTAGATCCATTGCCTTGGAATACCATGATGAGGAATGGCCCCAAACCATCCCCTACGAGCACATACCCTTCCGATGTAGAAAATGTCACGAGCATGGCCATCTCTTTCGAGAATGTCCTTTAAATGAAACAAATAAACTAGAAAATCATGACTCCATCAAATCCAAAGAAGGCTTTATCCCTGCTAATGGAAGGCATTGCCCTCCTCTCAAAAAGCAACTAGCCCTTGCTGCCAAAGAACCTTCAACCAACAACTCCTTTGATTGCATTTACAATATCCGTGAGAACTTAGATGAACTTCCAACCCTCCTTTTCTGCCCGAGACTTAGCACTGAACTCCCCTGTGATAAAGCAAACAACTCCCTTTCCTCCTATTAATAACAATGATTATGAAGCTCATTTTCCTGAAGAGGGAGAGGTTGAAATGGAAATTGAAGACCATGAGCTGGCAGGAGTGGATCTGGTGCACCTCAAGCAGGCCTATCGCAAAAAAGAGCTTTATACATGTTATCCCTGATTTCTAGGGATAACTAGGAGATCATGTCTCGAGGCCCACAGGTCCTAGACATGGAGTACCGAGAACAATATTGACCTGAGCATGGCCCTGGAGGGCCCATCTTTCTTCTTCATCATCAGACTTGTCCTGTCAGCAGCAACAACATCCATCACCTTCAGCTTGGACTTGTATCGGAGAAGACTCTTGCTCGATGAGGTAATTGGTCCAGGTATCATGGTATGTGTCATGTTTGATCATTATAACTTTCAGATATATGTATCAGACTCCTTTCATTTCTGACGACTGCATGGATCTTACACTAATCCACTTGACCATGGTTTGGGGGATTGACGGGGTACCCTAGCAAGCTTGTACCCATAGGTTTTGGTTAGCCACCAAGGGGGATTTTGAAGATCCATCGTCCGCTCCCATCATATTATCATTTTACATCTTATCTCCCATTCATCTATCCCATTCCCTTAGTCCGGACATTAGGATGACTTATTTGTGGGGTTACACCTTATCCTATGGGAAGACGGGGCTAAAGGCCCAGGGGGTAAAAGCAACTGGTAAGAGTTAAAAGCCATAAAAATAAAACCTAGAGATGCCTCGCCCAGGGATCCCCGAGAAAGCAATAAAAGGCCTCTCAATAAGAAACAAGAGGGACCCAAAGAAAGATAATAAAACAAGACCTAACCAAGAGGATGGTGGGTCTCATCACAAGCCATCCCATTATGTTCATAGGTACCTAGCAGTATGACATTGCCATTTATCTGGTTACCACGCTAGGGAAGTGACCTTTGGTTGCATGGCCAAGGGAAAGGGGGTCTCATCACGAGCCAGCCTTATCATCTCTATGAAAGTACTCGTGGGTAACACTGTCAGCTCTGGTCACCATGCCAAGGCAGTGTCCTCTAGTTAGACCTTAAAATAAAAAGAAAGAAAAAACAATAAAGAAAAGAAAGAATAAAGGCAATAAAGGGCTTGGAAAGAATTGCAT
>ML784067.1:335568-356272 GCA_009831015.1 Picea engelmannii | reverse complement strand
CATTTCAGAGTATCTCATTAAATGGAGGAAACTACCGACTGAAGATTCCACTTGGGAAGATGAGTCTTTTATACAGAAGCATCCAGAGTTACTCAAGCGTTGCGGAAAACACTTGTCTCAAGGGGAGGGGCATGTTAAGCCCTCATATTGGCTCATTACCCCTTAATTGGGGCATATTGCATTAGTAATGTTATTTTATTTATGTCAGCTTTATTCCATTAGTTGTAATTATACCTCCTAGTCTCCTATATATACCAAGGAGACATTTTCATTTGGAATCATCTTGGAATTGTACATTTATGTGGGCATAAGGAGGTTGCCCCCTCGAAAAGGCTTATTATCTGAATTTCTCTCTTTTTCAAGGCATTGAGTACTTATTCTGAGGTTTTTCTATGATATATTGATATTTGGTTCTTAACAGATGGCACGTCCAAAGGAAACCTAGGGAAAGCAGGTTTTGGGGTGGTTTTCAACAACAATGATGGCCACATTACTCTCATCTTGGCAGGTTATATTGGTCACAACTCCAATAATGCAGTGGAACTTTGGGGACTCCTAAAAGGTCTGCAATTGGCCCATGATCTTGGCTATCAACAATTAATCATGGAAGGGGATTCTCAAGTTATTCTAAGCCTCTTGGCCAAAATTCTTAATGGACAACACCCCGACCGCATCTCTCTATGTTGGTGTCTCACCACAGGTCTCAATGCTATCACAAACATGATTAGTCCTCAACAAGCCCTCATCGCTTCACACATTCGAAGGCACACAAACCAAGTTGCGGACCGTTTGGCCAATATCGGGGTTGATCTAGAAGGGAAGGACCTCCTCTGTATTTCCTCCACCAACAAAGATCACCCGGTTCTCAAGGAATTCATAGAGCTCGCTCTCATCTCTAACTGCCCCCCGGAAGGGGTGATTGATTGTGACAAGCATCGGGCTAGCGAGGAGGGATTGGCATGCGTTAGGCCAGTGGCGACCATGTGAATTGTGCCTGCCACCCCCTCCATCATTTATATCGAACTCATGGTGGTTGTAGATGCTATTTACTCCAGCATCCCTATTGATGAATGCATCTATGGGAGACATCCTCCAGCTTACAAACCTGTGAGATGTGGAACGTAACAACTATGTGAGTCTTTCTCTTAGCTTACAAACCTAAGAGAAAGCCCCTAATAAGGGTACGTTGTTCTTGCCCGAGACAAAGCTAGGAACATATAGATGACCTCCTCCATGCCGTGAGTGAGAAGAACTCTAGATGATTATCTGATGGAAAAGCGATCTGTTGAGTTAGGATGTTCCTATGGCTGAGCACAAGGTGAACGTGTGAAATCCCAAAAGTGTTGGGCACATCGTCATGTGAACAGAAATGAAGATGATGTGATAGCCTCCTCTAACCAACAGAGTTGACGAGAAGACTCCAGATGATTCTCCTGTCGGTGACAGTGGGAAAGTAGATCTGTAGAGTGGACATGTCTGTGGACGAGCACAGGTGAACGTGTGAAGCCCTGATTCTTCTGTGTAATGCAGTGAATCAGAGCTATGACATCCCTATGGATGTGACCCTAGTGGATGAGCACTAGTGGGTGTATCAGATCCTTTGTTATATACTGTTCAAGAGTCAGACCTACCTATAACCCTAATTGTTATGTAAAGGGTACAGGTCGACCTCACCTTAATATGTTTAATATTAAATGTAAAAGATAATTAATATTAATATTAATATTAATTATAATAATAATAATAATAATAATATGACTTAGAGAGGTCGGCCCTGTTAAGCCAATAGACGCCTTTGTTGATTGGACAAGTCTAATATAAGTAAGGGATGATTCCCCATTGTGGAATCAAATCTTCCTTGTGAGTTTGGAAATTTCAGCAAACACATCTACTTGGGAAAAGGTGCGCACCTCTCTTGGGAGTTAGTCTTCTAGGGTTTGAAGCACCCTCTTGTGTGCTAAGGTTTATCTTGATGGAGGTATTTCTCTTGAAGAATATAGCAAAGGATTTGGCTGGGTTTTCTTCCCTTGTTGAGAAGGGTTTCCCAAGATACTTCTTGTGTTCTTGTGCATGGTGTTTCTTCTTGTGATCTTGGTTGCTGCAACATTATTGTTTATGGTTAAGTGAAATGCTAAAATGAAATGAAATTCATGCTTAACCTAGCTTATGAAAACTCAACATGGTATAAGAGCATAGGTCTTGAAAGAACCCATTGCACAAGCATTTGCCAAGTCTCGTCTTTTACCAGTCATCCCTCCTCTTCTGCAGAACCGTACGACCCTCCTAGGGTTTCCATAAAATCCATACAACGCTCTTCTTTTGGGTGTTTCAGCCCCTTAAAACTTGGACGCTGGGGATAATTTTGGCAAAGAAGAGTACGGACTCTTCCAACGCATCTACAAAGACTCTCAGAGTGACATTTCGAGCATTTTGAATTTTTGGCCCTAGGGTTTCACCAATTTTTGCAGAAATTTCATAATTAGGGTTTTTGCAAACCCATTGAAGGATCGCTTCAACTCACTAGTGTTCTACTATCTCTCAAAGGCTTATTGTTGGCAGTCATAAGTCCAATAAAACCTAAAAGTGTTGGCCTAGCCTAGTCGTTAGGTTTTCTAGCCTAGTTGACAAAGGGTTGTGAAGAATCCAAAAACTATGATGGAAGATAAGGTTGATGGATCAAGCAACTTCAATGTTCTTGAAAGACAAAACTTAAGAGGAAGACTTATTTTGAGTAATACAAAAGGGTTTACTAGAGACAACTATCAATGAATGGAAGGAAGAAGACATTAGTACAAGGAAGCCAATCACCTACTCAAGCCCTCACTTTGAAGGGCCAGCTTCAAAATAACAAAGATGACAGAAGATGACACCGTGACTATCTTCTTCATAAATATATGAGAGGATAAAGATCAACCAAGAACCATTGGAGAAATCATATCAACATCCTCAGGTATGCACTTGTATATATTCTTTGTATCATTGTAATGAGTGAAATTGCAGGAGGAAGGAACCTTTGCTGAAGTCATGGATCTAGAGGGATCTTAGTGCATTCAGAAAAACAACACACTCAAAGTAAAGACTTTAGGTTTGATTGTTGAAATTGTCATTCCTCTAAACTATATTTCTAAAAGTTGCTCCATTACAAATAGGTGTTGTAGTTGTGACAATATTCCTTAAATTGTTTTGATTCTAGAGATGTACTCATTATTCTCCTTTAGGAGATACTCGTGTTGGTTCTGTTTGTTTTCTTGTTCTAGATAAGTTAAAAAAAAAGAAGGGAAGATGCTTATCCTTCAGAGGGAGTCACTTGACTCAGAAGGAGCCAAAACCATTTGAGAAAGAAGAAGAATAGAACTACCATTGAGAAAACCAATGCTACAATGCATGATCAGAAGCTTTCTAGGATTCCATAGGAAGAAGCATGCATGACACAATATATGTGTAGAACAAGAGTCTTCACCAAAATTCGAAAAAAAAAAACATAACTCCCGAAGAAGTTTTCACCGGAATGAAGCCTGAGATTGAACACTTCAGTTTATTTGGGTGTCCAATGTATTTTCATGTACCCAAAGAGAAGAATTCCAAGCTAGATCCTTTAGGAAGAAAGTATACAGTGAATCTTCAAAGACATCCCTAGTCAGATACAAATTGAGACAAGTAGATATGTTATCCTTGAAGAAGAGACATTTTTTCAAAGACCCAGAGAATCTCAAATGGAGATTGATAGTGAGACAATACCTTCTTCCCCTTCAGAAATTTAGAGGGAGACAGACATTACTCCAGGTTATCCAGTTTCTCCAGTTGATATGTTCAGAGATATTGCAGTAGGGCATAAAATGCCTACCTAGACTCACTCTACAAGAGGCAGAGAAGCATACAAGCCTCTCAAGGAACTTTTCGAGAAATCAAAAGAGATTTCCGAGCTATCCTTCAGTCATGAGCCACTTCACTGATGTTGAGACACCTTGTCTTAGAGAAGCAACAAGAGAACCAGTATAGCAAGATGCCATAACAAAATAATACCAGTATATCTTAAAAGAATGATGCAGATACCATAAAGGGAAGTATGTGGTAACTTCTAGGTGGATCTATATGATCAAGCATGTAGCTGATGAAAGTGTCAAGAAATACAAAACAAGATCTATAGCCAGAGGTTTCTCACAAATAGAGGGAGTTGTCTATGATGAGACACTTGATCCAGCAAACCTGATACACTTCCATTCGTACCTCCATCCATGAGTTGGAAACTATATCAGATAGATAGATTCTTGATAAGTTTGGATTTCAACAAAAGTGTTGTTGATCCAAACCTATATCATTACCGTATTAGTGACGAGAGCCTGATCCTGATGACTTATTCAGAAATCATTGTTGTTACAAGTAATCCTTGACTTCTTAATTCAAGATGAAGAATGAGTATGATGCACTACTTCTTGGGACAAGAAGTATGACAGATGACCTATAAGATTTTCCTGAGTCAAGGAAAATATACAGTGAAAATATTAAAGAAGTTCAGTGTGACATAATGAAAAATCCACCGTGTTGGATTTAAAGAAAAAGATTGATGATGATTCAGACAAGACTGATCCACAAATGATTGGATCACTAATGTATCTGGTCAAACACCAAACTTGATTCATGCCATGCAGTGAATGTGCCTAGCCATTTCATGAGTCAACCGAGACAGACTCACTAGACAAACAACAAAACATGTATTGAGATATATACGAGGCACAGTTGGATATGGCCTAAGATATGCCTCCAATATAAACTTGAGTTTGCAGGATATGTCGATTCAGATTGAGCAGAAAGTACAACGAACCGGAAAAGCACATCCGACTAATTTTCTATCATGAAGTTTTCCATGGTTTCCTAAATACAATAGGAAAAAAAACTATGTAGCCCTGAGTACCACAATGGCAGAGTATATAAGCATCAAGTGTGCGAAGCAATGTTGCTTCACAAGCTTCTGATAGATTTACTTGACCATGAGATGGATCCTATGATGATAACCAAGAGCTGTGAGTAAAGCTCCTTGAGAAACCAGTGTTTCCTGATGGATCAAAATACGATGAGATGAAATATCCTTATTTCAGAGATATGATGCAGAGGAAAATTATACACATGCAGTACCTTCCTACACATATGTAGATTGCAGATATCTTCACCAAATTAAATTCTTGAAAAATGGCTCCCTAGTTGAGAGGGAGTGTCAATAACTCCAACCAAGACAAAATTCAAAATACATTTGTGTGAGACTTGGCATGATAAAGAATGCCTCCCTAGATGAGAGGGATTATTGATGAATGCAGCTATGAGAGACATCCTTCAGCTTACAATCCCATGAGATGTGGAATGTAGCAACTATGTGAGTCTTTCTCTCAGCTTACAAACTTGAGAGAAAGCCCCTAAGAAGGGTAAGTGGTTTCTGCCTGAGACAAAGCTAGGAACGTAGAGATGACCTCCTCCGTGACGTGATTGAGAAGAACTCCAAATGATTATCCGGTGGAAAAGCGATATGTTGAGTTAGGACGTGCCTCTGGCTGAGCACAAGGTGAACGTGTGAAATCCCAAAAGTGTTGGGCACATCATCATGTGAACAGAAATGAAGATGATGTGATAGCCTCTTTTGTGGAGCAGAGTTGACGAGAAGACTCCAAATGATTCTCTTGTTAATGACAGTGGGAAAGCATATCTGTAGAGTGGACATGTCTGTGGACGAGCACAGGTGAACGTGTGAAGACTTGATTCTTCTGTGTAATGTAGTGAATCAGAGCTATGACATCCCTATGCATGTGCCCCTAGTGGATGAGCACTAGTGGGAGTATCAGATCCTTTGCTATATAGTGTTCAAGAGTCAGACCTACATGTAACCCTAATTGTTATGTAAAGGGTACAGGTCGACCCCACCTTAATATGTTAATATTAAATGTAAAAGATAATTAATATTAATATTAATATTATTTATTATAATAATAATAATAATAATATGACTTAGAGAGGTCGGCCCTGTTGAGTTAATAGACGTCTTTGTTGATTGGACAAGTCTAATATAAGTAAGGGATCATTCCCCATTATGGAATCATGTCTTCCTTGTGAGTTTGGAAATTTCAGCAAACACATCTACTTGGGAAAAGGTGCGCACCTCTATTGGGCGCTAGTCTTCTAGGGTTTGAAGCACCCTCTTGTGCGTTAAGGTTTATCTTGGTGGAGGTCTTTCTCTTGAAGAATATAGCAAAGGATTTGGTTGGGTTTTCTTCCCTTGTTGAGAAGGGTTTCCCAGGATACTTCTTGTGTTCTTGTGTATGGTGTTTCTTCTTGTGATCTTGGTTGTTGCAACATTATTGTTTATGGTTAAGTGAAATGCTAAAATGAAATGAACTTCATACTTAACCTAGCTTATGAAAACTCAACAATCCCTTCCTCTACTAATCAGCCATGGTGCCAAAAAACCTCTTCAAACCGTCACCTCCATGCTCATGTGTTCTCCTTAGCTGGTTATTTTTTACCAATTCTTCCCTCTCGCCCAAACATTATGCTTCTCTTCCCCTTGCACTTCAAGCCTCGGGCTTCTGGACCAACTTCTAGCTCTTCTTGTCATCTCTCCCATCGAGTTTCCTCATTTCCTTTGCCTCTATCAAGCCAGAATATTATCCCTCCTCGCTCCTGCTATTTAGGCCTCGCCTCCGAGGAAAACCAAAGAGGGGACCTTAGTGGCGCCAAACTTACAGGCATCGATTCTATAGAGCCCCGCCTACCATCATGCACCACTCCGAAGATTCGACCACCTCGCCCTCCTCCCCGGCTTCATCTGGGCCGCACAACCAACCCCTACTCTCCTCGCCATGGGCTTGTAGGGTGGAATGGTTCGACCACCAGGGTCTCTCCATGGGTTTCAACCCTCCGCCACCTCCACTACCCCTTGCTCCTACCCTGTCGCTGCCTCCTTCCTCCCCAACTGCCCCACCAAACTCACCTCTCGACCTCGCACATTTGGAGGAGATTTATGTTTCCAGGGAGAGGCAAGAAAGCCAACCACCATCAGAGTCTAAATGCGCCTCCAACTCTCTCTTTTTGGCATCATGGTAAGTCCTGCAGGACCTGGTCTTCGCACTCTGCAGAGACATGGAAGACTTATGGTTCAAGATGGAAGTTATGGATCGAAGAGGAGACAGAATCGAGACGATGCTCACCCTTCTCCTCAGCTCAATACCACCATAAGTCACTGCATCAAGATCCTTGGTGCTCCACGTTCCAGTCATCCAGCCAGCTGTCGCAAAAAATGACGCACCGCAGGAATGCGACCAGTGCAGCTTCCATATGTCAGCATGATTACAAGTGTCTAGGCTATTATCATATTTGCTCATTCTCTATTTTTGGTTATAATTTTTTTAGGATACCTCGGGTGAACCGGTTTCCCTGTGGGGCGGTTCAGACCAAAACTGTAATTTTTTATCTAAAAGGCTCTCTGGCAACACAAAATTTATACATGAACAACGACAATTGTAACCTCTTTTTAACGAATTAATACAAGGATTATCTTCTTACTTAAAAAATAATAATAATGTATCATAATCGAATCACTTTCTCGCAAGTGTCCTCAAAGAATAGGTTGAATAAAATGTGCTTAGTGGAACTGGATGTTACAAACAATATATTAACAATATATTAGAATAATAAAATAACCTACCATCAAGCATCAATTGTATCGCAATCGTAGAACTTCATTACTAATTGCTCAAATTGCATCAAACTAACTCATATAATATCAAACTCAGGGATGAACTTCCTGGGTGGTGGGAAACTCATTTTAGTTACTTTAGTTAGGATATAGTTAGGCTTTGGGTTGTCTCAAGCTTCAACAAGGCTACAAATGGATGAACAAAGCAACAAAATTTATTTTTATGTAGTAAAACTTTACAAATGTACTAGTTAGATCATCAAGATGATTGACACATGCTATTTTATACTAGGAGGATTCACTCTAAACAAGTCCTCTCACATCATCATGCGATATGTTATTTTGAAATACATCACTTGGTCTTTATTTGAAGGCAAAAGTTCTATTACAAAAGCTTGATCTATATTCAGATAGTGAGACATTTTACTTGTCCTTTTTTTGGCAAACTATAATTCTATCTTCACACCTCAACGATTATAGGAGCTAAGGCACACCTATGAAGGCTTATTATTGGCAGGACTTATGTTTATTATGAGACATTCTTCTTAGATACCTCATGAGCCTTACATGATTTTTTTTTTCTATGACTTCTATTTTTATTTCTTCTACTCATAGAGATAGTCTTTGTAGACACCCCAAGCTTAGTTTATAAGAGTTTGACGGGTAGTGACAATTATACCCCTATTCATTTCTTGACTTCTTGTTTTCTCGTACCATTCTTTCAATTTGAGTGAGTGTGAGAGAACATATTATTCATTAAGAGATAGAGGTCACTCTCATACTATTCATGTGATTTCATCATTGGACATGGTAAGACAAATTAGACATCCCCTAGAGTGATTTAGGGTTAAAGCCAATATCTCCAAACATTTTACCTGCAAATTTGGAATAAATGTGCTATCTTATTTGGTGTCTAAATTTCATTGATGTGTTTTCTTATTTAGTTGAATTTTTAGAATCAATTGACATTTTAAATCCCCCACTTAACTGATTTTCAACTCCATTGCCCAAATAATTAAAGAAACTACAATCACAGAGGTTAATTTCCAGACTCTGAGCTTATTGTTTTTTGTTCTTTTCCCACCAGATCTGGACCATTTAAGGGAATATTTAAAGTGTTTCACAACAGATTTCCATGGTTTCCAAGGTAGACTTAATTATCTAAGTGTAAATATGCATTATAGCTTGTTATAGCTTGTTGCCCAAATTTATTCACATTGATTTCAGGCTGATTTTAATAAAATAGCAAGTAATTTTCATAGTTTGGAAGAGTATTTTGTTTCCCAGATATATATTCTATCTGCGGATTGCGTAGGGATCCCCCCTTGATGTTAGCACAGACTACCCCGAAGCGTAGAGAGACTATACAAATCATTTTCTATAGTTGATTATGGATTTCTTCAAGTTTCAATCATTAACATACATTTGTAACAATCCAGAACCACTTGCAACGTCCTTATATATGTATAAATATATATGTAATATGGGGTTAACATACATTTGTAACAGTTCAAAACTACTTGCAATGTCCTTATATATGTATAAATATGCATGTAATCAAGGTATAGTGTTGGAATGCTTGATAAGGGATGAATATATGTTAGTAGATAGTATTGCGCCCTTTAGAGCAATCTGAAGAAGGCATAAGCATAATGTATTGAATTTCTCTTGTTCTCCCTCTCATTTATGTTATATTTGATGGCATGGATGCTTAATCACTATTTATGTATTCTTTATTGTTAATGGTTTATGTTATGTACTACTTTCCCAACCCTGATTGGGACAATACGAACCATGGGTTACTAACATTCATTCCAAAATTTGTGACGGTAGGGAGTCATCCCTTATAGAAGGGGAAACACTTTAGGGAGTCATTCCACGTCTCAGAGATCATAGTCAAATCTTGATCGCACAAATCAAGAAACTAAAAAATGAAAAGAAGATGCATCCAGAAAAGCTAGAACGATATAGCAACAAAGATTCATTGATTAACAAGGATGAAATAATTGATTCCATATGAAATAATAATGTATTTGGACATCAAAGTACAAAGAATGGATACAAAAACCTTAACAAATTCAAGTGTCCCTCCTAATAAAAAATCAATGATCAACGAAGAAAACAAGTATATGAAGAGGACATAATACCAAAGGTGAAGTCAAGAAAACTCTAAAATTATAGGCAAAGATCATGTTACAAGGACACCTTATCGACATCCTAATCACAAGATCTGACAGTGTAACCAATCATTCTTTGAATCACAATATAAAAAGTTCTATTCAAGAACCTTATAAACATAGTGCCACATTAGATCGAACTAGTGTGAATTGACCCTCGTTTCTTCAACCATGAATACATCAATAACAAATTATCATCTGAAAGCATTACAAGCAATAGAGAAAATAACCTTTTTAAACTTGGAGGAAAAAGAATCTTTGAAGGGAGAGGCAATCTAATGAATATAATAATAATAATAATAGTAATGTTAGTTTGATTAACTAAGAGCACAATCTAACTAAGGGACATAACCTTTCTCCTTTCTCCTTCACGACTAGTCAATGCTTATACGGTCACAAGTTTCAATGTATCAACACTTATTCTTCATCAATTGTATTTATTTATATCCTACATGGATTATTGTATGCTATTGATATGGGAAAGAGGGCATGGTAACTAGAATGATGAAGAAAATAAAAATTTGAGTCAAACAATGAACGCACGAATTGCCTAACTATACAGTTGATAATTTTATTATACAAATATTTATACACATATGAGAGAGAGATCCAATCTGACTAAGTCTTTTGTGAAATAATTGTTATTCCCCATTCCTAGGGATAACTATGGAGATGATGTCTCGAGACCCTTGAGCTGCAAACATGGAGTATCGAGAGTCAGATGAGTAGGCAAAGGCCCTTATCATACCACACTTCACCAATTGATCGATGGCAACAACATCCACCACACCAGCTTGGCTCATAGAGGACTACGGGTCTTTATCCATGAGGTAAAAAATATGGTATTATGGTAAGTGTCATTATAATAAATGAAGCATTTGAACATGTTGCAAAGAGTCATTTCTTGATTTTGAAAACGTTTGCTTGGAAATTATGTATTTTTCCTCATTTCACCTTAGTGGTTGACATGTTGTCCTAGCAAGTGGGTCACCCTCGAGAAAAGGGTTGCTACTAGGGGGTATCCTTGAAGGGTCGTTGTACCATACTCGTCCATACTTGCCACTTTCCACACTTCTTCCCCTTCGTATCCTCATCTTTTGGGTTTTCGGGTATTATTGATGCAAGAAGGGCTTGTACCTTATTTTGGAAGAAGAGGCTAACGACCCAGAGTCTTGTAGCTGGAAAAAGATGAAAGTCAAATATTAATCCTCAAGATGCTCACCCTAATGATTGGAAGAGAAATGAAATGCTTCTTCATAAAATTCAAGGACTTGTAAAATAAAACATGTAACTAATAAATGTCCCACTTGTTGAGGGGATGCATTGCGGTGTCTTTTACTTTTCTTGCACATGGCACTTAATGTGTTCTACCCTCAAGTGGCATTGTGGTACTTGCATATAGAACCCAATGTTCGGACCTTAATAAATTAATGGCAAATAAAAGGGCTTGGCAAAAGGTTGCATTGAAAATGAGGATGCAACACACCCTCTACAAAGGTATCCATAAATGAGACAATATGAGCCCTTGTATGTTAAGAAATCTCATGCCCAAAAGTTACACCCCCTTTCACTTCACATTATACTACATGACTTAGAGAGGGTCAACTTGGGAAACACTCCTTGACTTGGGGAATGATCTACCCTATAGGTCACCATCACAACCCTCCCATACTTAAATTTGGAAAGTTGTATATGGTCTTTAAGAATTTGTTTATTTTGAAAAGAGGGGGATTTGATGCACATGTTCAGTTGGTTCTTTTATTCAATATGGATTACTTGGCATGATATTGTGACTTGTGGGCCCTTGGAGGGTGAATTTGTTTGTCTTTGCAGGGCCTTGACAGGTGGAAGTCTTTTCATGAAGGCACAAGGTCACTTGGACCTTCATTCGGGGCATGACGCCTACAGGTTGGATGATGTGCCCCCTCTCTTTGGGCACATGGGAGCGAGAACGTTTCCTTTGGAGGCACTTAGAGACCATGAGGAGATCACATTCCAACCTCTTGAACCCAAACATTGTCCTTTGGAGGCCTAAAACGTCACACTTGATTCCCTAGACGTCACATGGGATGGGGTTTTCATGGCTCACAGTGATGTGGCTTGGTTTGATGGAGAGAGAGACACTTGGCATGCATGAAATCACTTGTTGGTAGGGTTTATGGCCTTTGGAGCCCCAATGATATTCATACTAGGCCAAAATGTCTCTCCTAGATGCCTTACATCACCCTTTCGTGTATGACATCACCCCAAAAAGGGGAATTTCTTAATGCAATTTTGAATTTTAAGATGTAAAAGGGCAAATAGAGGAGGTCAGCCTCCCTAATTTGTTGTTGAATTTTTTAATTGTGGACAAAAGTGTTTTAGGTGACCTCATATAAATTGAGGTCACCCCTTGTCATTTTATCATAACTCGCTTGAGAATTACATAGTGTATGGCTGAAATTTTCACCCTACTTGGGCATTTTGCTCTATCTCTCTCTCTCTCTTGAATGTCTCTTGGATGCTAGTACTTTGTCAATTGGTGAGGATAACTAAGGCGTTATCACTTGGAAGGCTTGTTCTTGATATTTTGGTGGAATATACTTGATAAAGAAGGGTTTCTTCGTGTTATTCTTGGAATTGGTAAGGAATTTCTGCATTTATTGTTTGGTTTCTTTTTATTTCGATCATAGATTGATTTTTCTAAACCCTTGGAGGAGTATAAGGGCATACACCCTCCATCAAGTCTACCTTGTTATCTTTCAAAATGCTATGTTTTTTCAAAGGTTGCTAGGAGGAGTAAAAGGGGTTACACCCTCCTAGATTTACCTTGCTAGTTTTGTTTACTCTAGAAAGTTACACCCCTAGAGAAGTAACAAAACTAGTTGTTACACAAGAGACTCCATTAACCTAATTGATAAGGCACTAATCTGATGGACATATTAAATCGTTGCGTTGGTATACGTGAATTTTTGAGATATTGAAATTGTTCAAGTTGGAGTGACTAAAGCGAGGGGAATGTCTAAGGTGACAGTGGGTAGGTACTCCCATAGTTGTCACACTTCTGTGGATTGGGTTGGGCTTTACCCAAGCTATAGATTGTGCGATAACAAGAATAAACAATAATATTTACTAGCTGCGTTGTAGATAGTCATTAATCTATTACTACTCAAGATGGGTTTATCTTTAATGCAGGAGGTTAGAATTTCTCATGCAACACATTGGACATTCTCCAATGCTAGGCATGCATCTCCAAGCTAGGTGATTCTGGGTGCCCTCATAGCCCATATTATTTCCTCTCGCTTTTACTAGAACAATGTCTACTTCTTCCTCTGGGTTTAATCTTGAGGCCTTCATCTTGATTTTGTAGTTTTGGTATCATCATTGGAGAAGAATTAGAAGTGTATTTGTTTGTTGCATTGTTGAAAGGAGAAGTGGTTTGTGTTTGTACATTGTAGTGTCAAACTCAGGGAGTGCTAAGTGACCTTGACTTCCCACTATAGATTGAGTACAATGTTGATCATGAGTATCTCGTACACAAAGAAATCGAAGTATCCTTCTCAAAGTGTAGCTAAGAATATATAATATGATGTGAGAGAGAGATGTCCTTCAACAAACGAGATTGTTGTAGTGAATGCAACCATTGCATGATTCTATCAAATTGCTTAGGTATCAAGAGAATTTTGAGAGTTTGAGAGCCATCGAGACTAAGAAAAACTTGTGTAATATAAGGAGAACAAGAGGTAGGAATGTTTGGAAGATGAATGGTGAGAGACTAAGCTTTGGCTAATTGAGATGGTTGGGAATTCTTAGTAATGTCGATATTTAAGGGAGAAGAAACAAAATAAGTGGACTATATAGCCATAGTCTCCATAAGAGGTGATGAAGTGAGAATGGGACAAGATGAATTAGTATGCTATAAAGGAAGTTTACTTTTGGGGCTTGATAGAGGTGATGGTATTAAATTGTGCTGATCTATTGGGAAAGGAAGATGGTAAGAAGTTTGAGGGGAAGAGGCCAGAATAAGATGCATCCTAGGGTAGGCAATGTGGCACCAAATTACGGTGTTATTATTTTGGTGATTGGTGTGGAGGAACTAAGAGATGCCGATGATGTTGATGTTGAACAGAGCTAAGTGGGAAGGAAATATTGAGTGTTTGACTTATGCATAATGTGAAAGTGACTGGAAGTGGTATGGAAAACAACAATGATGTTGGTTAAGAGATGGGAAGTGGGAGTGGGTGAATGTGAGGAAGAATAAAAAGGATACTACAAACTTAGAGCTCAATCATATATATGTTATGGCACCCATCATGAAGGTCATTGCAAACAATGCAATCGCAACACCCTAAGATTGTATCAACATAGTCCCAAAGAGTCACATCACAATCAAAGGCATAAATGTAGGTTCAATGGAAAAGGTGATTTGGAAATGCTACATGATGATTGGTTACCCAACCCATATGGGAAGGCTGAGGATGGGGTGTGTTACCTGTCATATAGCATGAGGATTTTGCTCTGGTTTGAATACATTGCCCAAGCAAACTTTATTGGAGTATGTTTGTTTTTGAGCCATATTTTTCTATTTTGATGCGCATGCATCATTGATTACCATTCAGTTGGCATCCATAGCACATATGTCAGATTCATATGGGTGGAATTGATGAAGCTCATGGATTGATGAGGAGCATTTTACTTGTGATATTTTACCTGTTCAACACTATCTAGGTGTTGAGGTGTCCTAGTGAGGGTGATCCACTTGTATACTTGTTCATCTATTATTGTTGTCCTCTAGAGTAAATGATTTCAGAGATGGTCCATTCATTTGATTATTGGGCACTTTTGGGTGTTGAGGTGTCCTAGTGAGGGTGATGCACTTGTATTCTTGTTCATCTATTATTGTTTCCCCCTAGAGAAAATTATTTTGGAGATGGTCCATTCATTTGATTATTGGGCATCTTGGTTTGAGGAGGTTTATTGACCTCATTTGTGGATTTAATTATATTTTATGGTTGTCCTATTGGAACACTCCCTCATTTTCACATGTTCCTAAGAGTTATAACCTTTATTTTGGAGATGGTCCATTCATTTGATTATTGGGCATCTTGGTTTGAGGAGGTTTATTGACCTCATTTGTGTATTTAATTATATTTTATGGTTGTCCTATTGGAACACTCCCTCATTTACACATGTTCCTAAGAGTTTTAACCTTCCAATGGCTAGATTTGGTGATTTATAATGTGATCTTGCTGAGGTAGGAAACAACCTATTGGACATGGACACTTGGACATTGGTTTTTCTTCTTTTGAATGGTTGAATACTAGAGGTATTTGAGTGGTCTATGTTATCATCACTTTAACGCTTTTTTGGAGGGACCTAACTACTCTTTGGCACACTTATCTAGGGCACATGTCTTATTATGTGGATCTAGGATTTGTTTTGTGGACTTGCACATGGATATATGACTTGACACGCTATTTGAGGTTGCCCCATTGTTGGAGGATTATTATAATGTCCAAGTAGACCTCCTTTTCACATTTATTTATGAGATCCATTGTTTTAGGAGGTTGTTGCATTGGAGGAGTTCCCTAGCTAACTTTGCTATGTTTGACATTGTTTTAGCATCTCAAGGTTGTTGACTCATTAAACAAGTGAAGCATCCCCTATTTGTCATATTGGCACATTTATTGATGATGTAACTACCCTTTCACATCTATCTAGGGTGCTCAACATTGGGAGGATTATTTTAATACTCTTGTTGGAGGCCATAACCACCTTTGCACACATCTCGAAGGTGAAGTTATTCATGGATTACTTTATATTATCTTGGTAGTTCAAATGTAATCCCAAAATCCTCCTAACACAATATTCAAGGGTGCACCTACCAAACACTTACTTTGATGTGATAAAGTCCTAAAGCACAACTAAGACCCTAGGGGCACTAAAGAAGGGCTACCCATTGTCCCCATAGTAGCTCCTTCACACACTTTTGGTCAACCCTCCTCCGACACAAGAGGGGTATACCAAGAAACCCCAAGCCTTTTAAATGATAGTCACAAGGAATGGATGGCTAGACTTAGGAGGATAAATCTGATTTGTGTTTTGTCTTTAAATAGAGTTCAAACAATAGTCACAAGGAATGATGGCTAGAGTGAGGACAAATCTGATTTCTATTTTTTCTTTAAATAGAGTTCAAATTTGTTAACAGAAAATTAAAAAGATTGATTTTATTAGTTGAATTGGAGATTAGGAGGACAAATCTGATTTCTATTTGTCTTTAAATAAAGTTCAAATTTGTTAACAGAAAATTAAAGAGATTGATTTTATTAGTTGAATGTGAGATTAGTGCCTACACTAGTTTTTGGCATATGGAGTCACTAAGGGAACATTAAAAGGTTGTTTTCTCATGTGATAAGATTGTTGTAGCTATTGTTTTCTCATGTCATAATATTGATGTAGCTTGTTCATTCCAGCCTCACGAAAGCCTCCATGCACAATATTCAAGGGCACACCCGCTCCAAGGACTGTTTTTACATTATTTATTGGTTAAAGACTTCTTTGGAGAGTGTTCTCTTTATAGGTGATTGACACTTGGCATTTTCACAATCTCAAGAAGAACAACTACTCTTGGAGAATGCCCACTTCCTTTGAATTAACATATATTAATATTTTATTGGAGGTGGTTGTTGAGGATTATTCTTGGAGGGCATTTCTAAAGGAAAAGAGGGAAAGTTGAATTTTGCATGAAGAATTATGGTTAAGAGAGAAATGTGGCATCCCCTTCATCATTGATTCACTAATTTATTGTCTATGGAAGTGTTTTTCTTTGGAGAGCACCATTAATGTTTTATTCTAGTATTATCCTTGGAGAAAAGCATGGATCTAGGAATATTTTATTGTTATCCTTTGGAGAAGAAAGTGTATCTAGAATCCACTAAATATTATTTTATTGTAAAGAAGATTAAGGAGTACAAATCTATAGAAAGATTTTCTCTCTCCATTATTTCTTGGAGAAAATATGTCATGAAGGTCTAAATTCCAACTAGCATATTTCCTTTCTTTAGAACAGATTAATTTTGGGTTATCTCTCTTTTAATATCTTTGTGTTTATTGCCAGAAATGTCAATGGTGTATCTTCCTTCTTAATTAGAGTTGGCTGCAAATTTGAGTTACCCATTGGTAGACACACCCTCTTGCATGTTTGAAGGTCCTCCTTCATTAGGGTTCCTTATGTTAATTTCCCACATTTGTGGCCGCAATATAAGGACAGTCTAAATTCCAACTAGCAGTGTTCCTTTCTTTAGAAGAGATTAATTGTGGGTTATCTCTCTTTTAATATCTTTGTGTTTATTTGCGGAAATGTCAATGGTGTATCTTCCTTCTTAATTAGAGTTGGTTGCAAATTTGAATTACCCATTGGCAGACACACCCTCTTTCATGTTTGAAGGTCCTCCTTCATTAGGGTTCCTTAAGTTAAATTTCCACATTTGTGGCCACAATAAAAGGATGGTCTAAATTCCAACTAGCATTGTTTCTTTCTTTAGAAAGGATTAATTGTGGGTTATCTCTCTTTTAATATCTTTGTGTTTATTGTTGGAAATGTCAATGGTGTATCTTCCTTCTTAATTAGAGTTGGCTGCAAATTTGAATTACCCATTGGCAGACACACCCTCTTGCATGTTTGAAGGTCCTCCTTCATTAGGGTTCCTTAAATTAATTTTCCACATTTGTGGCATGTTATCCCCTAGCCTAGGGATAACTAAGGAGATTATGTCTCGAGGCCCACAGGTCCTAGACATGGAATACCGAGAGCTAGATCGACTTGAGCATGGACCTGGAGGGCCCATCCTTTCATTCTTCAACACCTCCACTTTGTCAGTAGCAGCAACATCCATCTCCTCGACCTGGTTCTACAGCAGAAATGGATCTTGCTCCATGAGGTAATGAGTCTGGGTATCATGGTATGTGTCACTATGATCCTCAAAACCTTTGAATATGTGCATTTAATTATTTTTTCTTCTAACATGTGCTTGGACCTTGTTATCGCACAGTTTGTAGGAAGGGTTTAGGTAGCTTGAGTCAAGGCTTCAAACTGGCGTAACAGGAGCTTCCCCACCCACTGTCACCTCGATGGGGAGCTCTTTCTATTTAGGGTGGAAAATCCCAAGGGAGACGTCCCTAGTAATCTGGGGTTCTGAAGGAGAAGGATCAAGGTTTAAGGTTTCAAAGGTAAAGGTAAGCTTCCCTTCACAGATTAATGCCAATAATGATAGTCAAGGAGGAGATCTTCCACTGAATGGCACCTGTTTGCGAGACAAGACAAATAAAACTATAGAATGTGTTGCAGTGGTTAGTACTTCAAAATATCAATGACTATCTTCAACCATATATATGAGCAATGATCAAAAGTAATTATTGACGAAGTCAATGATTACTAAACAAAGACAAATGACTTATACTTCTTCAATAAATACATAAGAGATATGGGCATTCAATGTATAAGATCAAATCCTTGTATCATATCACAATGCAATTCATATCATAAATCTGCTCATATAAATATTGTTGCTGCGTCACAAATGCAGAATTAGGGTGACATCAGCCCTAGTATTAGGTCAATTTTGGAAGGCAAAAAGTGAACGTTTTACACAAAAAGGGCAAAGAAAGTAATCTACACTTCAAAGCCAACCAAGTCACAAGGTCTTATACACAAATAAGGGTCAAAGAGAGACTTGACGTCACAAATAATGTTGCTGCTGCAAAGGTGATGTCAGCCCTAAAATCAAGTTAGTTTGAAAGACAAAGAGCAGGACGTTTTGCAATCTAAACTTATGAAAGTGATCAACAAATCAAGGTCTATCAAACAAGGTGACAAATGTCAAAACGTTCTAAGCCAAGCAAGGGTTTTAACAGGTATGACATCACCTATAATGTTGTTGTTTTAGGGTTAGGGTTAGCTAGTCAAAGAGGTGGACGTTTTTGACAAATCAACCAATGAAAATGCTTTAAACCTCTATGGCTACAAAGAGATGAGTCAGCCGCAACTTTTAGTCCAAACACAAGTCTAAAATAGGCAAGACGTCATCATTAGTTAGGGTTAATCTAGATGCTAGGGTTAGTTAGGGTTTCAAATAAAGAGAGTTTGAAAGAGTTATTTTATCACAAAAAGATCAATGTTGTACTTCTAGACTAGTGCCTTGGGTTAATGGAGTCAAATGGAGAGAAGCTAATGGCTTGGAGAGACTTAAACCTAAGGAAAAGAGGGTTAGGTTTAATGGTGTTGCTATGGCAGGGCCACTAAATCAAAACCCTAAGAGGAGAAGGCTTATTCAGGTGTAGCTAAGGCTAGGCCTGATGCTCCTTCTTCTTTCCTTAGGACTCTTTTGGCAAAACAACTAGCTAATAAACACAAATCTATGGCTGAAAAGTGTTGCTTGGGGACAAGGCTCTTCAAACCCTAGAAGTAAACCCTAGGTGTAAAATAAATTAGGCCTAGGACGCCTTCTTTCTTCAATTTATGTTCAAAACTAACTCAAGAAAAGAGAATGGATAGTGTAGCTATGGCTAGGCTAAACCTTCTCTAATCAAATGACTAACAAGCTTTTACCATGGGGACATGAAGCCACAACCTACTTGTGTGTTGGCTCCCTAGGGTTTTAATGATTAAGAAAATAACAACAATGTAACCATAAGAGTAAGCAATTCTACCTACAACCATTCAATAAAGAAGTTTTGCATGCAAAATGTACTTACAAATCCAAGATGAAGCTTATCAAACCCTAGTTGTAAACCTTCTAATGATAAATAGCACCATGCACATGCCAAAAGATAATCCTCCAAGATGTAGCACCTCAACTCCAAAAGACAAAAATAACCAAGAAAAAGACTAGAAAAGTATCTCTCACAAGAGAGCAAGTTGTGTTGTTATGTCCAAATGAGGGTAAAACGTCCTCAATTTATATCATCTCTATGACCTTTAATTAACAATTAGGTCATTAAAAACAGCCGACAAGGCTGACTTTACAATATTTCATTATTTGTCACTTTAAATGCTAAAAATGTCACAATAGAGCTAAAATGGGAGACGTCAAGCCCCTCTAGGGGAGACGTTGGCCCTTTCTGGGCATAATCAACATCCAAGGAGCAAAACGTTGGCCCCTGTGGGCCTCCTGCAAGCTGCCACACGTGCCACAAGGTCCAAATACGCTGCCACATCCTCCAGGAAACGTCCAGTCTGCCCTGGTGGCGTCCTGCCCATCAAAGCCATCATACCACCTGCAGGGGCTGATCCCCCATAGGTCAAATCTCTGCCAAAACATCCTGATGAGGGTGTCTTTCTTCTTCTCCATGCAAGGGCTCGTCACGACTCTGTCCTGCCTCTGCCATCCCATCAACCATATGATGGGCTCTTCATCCCCATGGAGGTCCGAGCTAATCATCTCCCCATGTGCACCGATCCTCTGGTACCTGTCCGCCGGGCATGGTCCTGCTCATCAAAAACTACGCCCTCCATGGGCTCATCAGTCCTAGACATCGTAGCAATGTAAATCATATCTCATCATTAAAGTTATCAAACATATGCATGAAATCCCTAACAAATCATCTAAGAGCTCAAAGACATTACACAGATCTACTATACAAAGCTGAAGAAACCAACAAGACAACCTATTGGGCTAATACCCACAGGAGATGGAAAGTTTCCTTAAAGGATCATTCAAGCCATCTGTAATGAGATGATATGGTTTTAGGGATGTCCAGTCATAGTCAGACCAAGGGCTGGTGTTGTCTGTGGGTGCCTTTGTAGGAGGCGAGCTGTACCCGTCATGGATGCATTTTTTCCAAGCCCTTTTATTGCCTTATCTTTCTT
>ML784067.1:306436-335037 GCA_009831015.1 Picea engelmannii | reverse complement strand
CTAGGACCATGTGGGCCTCGAGACATGATCTCCTAGTTATCCCTAGATATCGGGGATAACAAACCTTATTCTTTTCCACTTGACCATACCTAAGGGGAATGATAGGATGCCCTAGTAAGTTGGCACCCATAGGGTTTGAGTTGCCACTGGGGGGATTCATGAAAGGCCATCGTCCGCTCCCACCATACTTACCGCTTTTCATCTTTTTCCAGCTCATCCATCCCATTACACTGGTCTGGGAATTGGGTTGGCCAAATATCTAAGGGTTGTACCTTGTGGGAAGAAGGGGCTAAAGGCCCAGAGGGTAAAATTAGTTGGCAAAAGATAAAAGACAAAAGAATGAAACCTTGAGATACTTCACCCAGGGATCCCCAAGAAAGAAATAAAAAGCTTCTCAGCAAGAAACAGAGGGACCCATAAAAAATAATAAATCAAGACCTAGTTGGAGGATAGGGGGTCTCATCACGAGGCAACCTATTAGGTCCATGGGAATGTAGCGGTATGACACTACTGACAGCTAGTCACCACACCAGGGTAGTGGCTCTTGGTGGCATAGCCAAGAGAAAGGAGGTCTCATCACGAGCCAACCTCCTTTCCATGAAATGCTTGTGGGTAACATTGCCACCATTGGTTACCACGCCAGGGCAGTGTCCCCTAACTAGCCTCTTGGAAGAAAAAGCAATAAGAAAAAAAGATAAAAGGCATGAATGGGCTTGGAAACATTTTCATCCATGACAAGGTGCAACTCACCCTCTTCAAAGGCACCCACAAGTAAACCATACATTTCCCTGATATCACTGCACCCCTTGCCCAGACATCCCTTACCACTTCATTCACTCACATGGCCTAGATTTGACTTCTCTCAGAAACATCCCACATCCAATGAGCATTAGTCCAATAGGACGTCCTAGCGTCCCCTCCAAACTTGGCTTGCAGATTAGCATAACGTCTTTGAGCACTTGTCCAGGAAAAGGGGGTTTTATGCACATGTTTAATAACTTGATGATTAGATATGATTGACATTGATATGATCCTTGTGACTTATGAGCCCATGTAGGGCGTATTTGTTGATGTTACAGGGCCACACTCGATGGACAAGTACACATGGGGATATGATTAGTTCAGACCTCCATGGGGCTAAAATCCCACCAGATGGATGTTGAAACACCAGCAAGGGGTAGAGACAGATCATAGTATTGCACCAGAGAGAGAGGAGGATGTTTCACCAGGGGCAGCCTGGCAAGCCTGGACCCAGAGGGGTTGTTCACTTTACACCATGATGTAGGCCTTGGAAGGCCCATGACGTCATCCTGCATTTTGGGATGTTTTGGAGACAGTTGTGTGCCAAGTGGAACGTGTGGCAAGTTCCTGAGGCCCAAGAAGGCCTAACGTTTTTCTCCAGGAGGCCAATGTTCCCCAAAAAGGGGCTAACATCACCCTAAAAGGGCATGATGTCATGTTAGCAACATTGTTTAGGGTTTTTTTAGGACATTTAATGTAAAAACTGGATATTATTTGTAATTGGCCATGTCGGCCTTTTTGACCTAATTCTTGTCATTAGTATTGTATAAATAAGGGGGAAATACCTCTTATTTTTATCATCTTTCACCCACATTTGTGAGATCTAAAATTTGTGCCCTACTTAGGGTTTTATGACTGAAATTTAGTGCACACTTGTTGGAGGAAGGATAATCTTGGTGTTTTTGGGCATTTTCTTGGTGGAAAGTCTTCAACTAGGACATATGCTAGATTATTCTTGGTGAATGTAAGTAAAATTCTGCAATTCTTCTTTCTTTTGAATGGTTATAGTATCTTTACTTTGCATTTTACTAAGATTATGAAATTTCTAGCTTAAAACCCTAGGAGATTAAGCACATGTTATTGTCCTTATCTCAATAACTATTCACCTACTAGATTTGCCAAGAAGTCATTTTTCTTGAAGTCATTGCTAAGGGCCTTGCCATTGCAACACCCTAGCACATATTGCTTCATCTTAGCCGTCATTTACTTTATCTTTGAGTTAAAGAGGGAGGAAAATCTACTAAGGCCTAGGGTTACCTACACCTTAGCAATCATTTCCCCCTAGGGTTTAGTGGTTTTTGTCGTCCTTATATACACTTACAAATGTGAGATAAGTCCTTCTCACTTAGTGTGTCCTCAGAGGCACAATGCCTAGGTTCAAAGTCCACACTGTCACTTTGACTTGAACCTCTTCCATCTAGGCTAACTCCTAGGGAAGCCAAGGGGGTAGACCCTAGTTACTAGATGAGATTTACGAGTTAGTGTTCTAGGAGTTGGTTTTAATAAGTTAAAAGGTCAGGGGGAATCTAGCCTATGATGTTAAGAAGCAAATGCAAGATGCAAAAATTAGATATGAACAGTCAGGTCGTTTCCTAAGACAACTAAGACTAGTGCCTAAGATTGGGCAAGGGGTCAACTAAGTTAAGGGGATGTTCGTTACAAGATAATTACATGTTACAAATGTTACAACAATATAGATAAAATAGATGCAAATGAATATGTTAGATATACAAAGCTAAACTAAACTAGATACAAGATATACAATATACTAACAAGTGCTTGAAATGTGCAGGAAAATAAGATACTCAAGATAATAGACACATCAACACCTCAAGCCAATCATGCTCACAACATATAGAATTCTATTGGACTGCCTATCAATGGCAAAAGATGCAAAGCACTCAAGACCCAATCAAAAGAATGCCTCCAAGTGGATGCGCACTTCTTGAAGGATCACACCACAAATACAGGAATACAAGATAGATGAAATGCTTGAAAATGTAAGGTACTCTAGATGACAAATAAATAACCACTTAGATATTATTCCACAACAAATAATTTAACTTGCATGTAGATAGAAAGACGATGAGATCAGTGTGCTTGCAAGTGTGAAATTGAAATGCCAATGTTGTAGACTGAAGATTAAGTTAAGTGATCAAATGAGATTAATTTTAATCCTATCTAAGTGTCAACCAAAACTTTCCTCCCTCAATTACCAAGTGACTGCTGGATGCTCAAGAAGTTAGGCAATGAGACCTACCCTAGCTTCACAGGTCAGCCCTAAGATCAGAGTACTCCCGGAAAGGACGTCGCGTGTCATGAGACCATCCCCGACCTAGCACCTTTCGTTGCCTTCCTTCGACCCCATTTTAAATGGAAAATATGGTTGGTAATGGTGTCCTATTAAGTTTAATTAATTGATTATTAAACCTATGAGCCAAGTGTGTGTAATGTCCCCACTTTGGGACATCATCACCGTGCAGAGATTTATGATGACCAGAGTAGCCATATGGGTGTTATAGTGAGTACATGGGTTATTGAGAGGCATTGTGAGGTCCAACTTGCATTTCTCATCATATCTCATCATTATGAGCCATTCCGCACAGGTTGGCTTTGGTTCCGTTGCATTCCTATGATTTCCATGATTTTGACTATTTTGAGCTATAAGTAAATTAAATTCAATAAAGAGGTCATTTTGGGCACATTACTTGGAGGAAACTCTCATTGTAATAGCTCATTGGAATCGGGAGGAGCAACACTACAGGATGGGATGGCTAGAAGTGACTTTCAGTGGCAAGGGAAGCCACAAGGAGAGATAAGGCGTTTTTCAGAGGTAAAAAGGTTAATTAATTAATTAAAGTGATTTAATTAATTAATTAAATATTAATAAAATGAAAGTCACTTTGGAGGGACAAGGAGAGCCAAAAAGTATAAAGGAAAGGCAAGGGCCTCTACTCATTCATTCATGTATGATCATATTTTCATATCTGGCTTCTATCTAGTAAGCCCAACATTGGGGGTTTTGAGGGTTTTGACTTAACAAACCCTAGAGGACGATTCAGTGGTGAAAGATTCCACCTAGCTTGTCCCAGCTTGGTCTCGGAGATGCAATACTCTCCCACACCATTCTAGTTCCAGATCTACTCAGTGCAGGAGGGTTCTACACAAACCATAGGCACGGAAAGAGAAGGTGGGCACACCATTGCGGGTTTCCAGCAAGGGGGGCGCACCATTTAATAAAGGAAGGTTCGTTGCAGGAGTTTGAGGAATCTCTTGGACATTTGAGCATTTGGGTTTTACTTGCAGGGCCTTAGCCATGATTTCTAGTGCCTCTTGAGAGAGCTTTATGGTTCAGATTATTTCCTAGAGCAGTGGGATGAATTGGAGAGAAGGAGGGCATTTTTTAGATTCATATCTATTCAGTTTGGAGGAGTTATCCATAGCATTTCGGCCTGATACTTCAGGAGGGGGATCCTATCACCCCGACCTATCATTTGGCTAAGTTTGGGCTCATTTGGAGACCTCCTTCATCAAGGCCAAAATTGTAGGGTTTGGCAGTTTCATAAGGGCGCAACTCAATTTGAGGATTTAGCATTTGGAGGAGTTTCCCTTGGTATTTTGGTTTGAGATTTCATGAGAGGTTTCCAGTCATCCTGATCTACAGTTCAACATATTCAGTGTAGCATTTGGAGGTCTTTTATAGTAGGGCCGAAATTGTAGGGGTTGACAGTTCCAGCAGGACGTGGCATCTTTCAGTGGGGGTTTGGCACTTCATACGACCCAGATCTACCTTGGCATTGGTCTTCATATCTTATCCATCCTTTGGAGGCTTATAGTATATTCCTGGAGCATTTTGTAGCTGCTCTATTGTCTATGTTCTTAGCCATCTGTTGAGCATTCCAGATCAACATCTTCATTGTAGCAGGTTTCTCTATTTCATGAATAAAAGCAGATTTGAGATGTTTTGGCTTGTCTATCATATTGCATATGGTTGAGGTATGTTCCACAGTTATATATTCTTGTTTATTGTTGCAATACACATATAGATAACTAGACCTAAGTCAACTGACCTAACCATGATCCATTTAGACCTATTACATTATAAACCCACGCAGGGGTGCGGGAATCCCGCTTACAAAATTGTGTGTTGGAGCCAAAAATGCCCTGTAGAACCAAAAAGTCTACTTATTTGCATATGTTGATGCATATCTTCATGGTACATGGAGTTAACCCCCTAGTTGAATAGGTGATCAACATTTGGCTCCACATAGGGACATGTGTTCGATCTTCTCACATTGGACAAAGAGCATACGAGAATCCAACATCTACAAAAAGGTGGTCACCAATATCCAACATAAGCATACATATATCAAATGTATAGATAAAATGATATAAACAACATTTACATAATAAAATAACTATTGTACAACATCTATAACTACAAAATGAATCTATGATACAGAAATAATTGTAAGTACATATCAACATAATGAATAAAATAATACAAAACTGAAATACAAGGAGAAGGGTTAGAGATACATTACAGAGGGTGTCCCTATGGACACCAAGTTGCCATATGAATTCCACTTCAAGGAGGATTCCTCTCACTAGCATGTCTGACTTTATGTCGTTCCACTGGCTGAGAAAGGTTGCTAGAATATTGATACACTTTATGTTGACTTGTGATCTTTCCATGTGAATCCCAGTTTCTAACCTTAGGCCACCTGGGACAATCCTCCTTAAAAAAGTTCTGATGGTTTTCCATACGTGCCAAGTGCGAAGTCTATGAACTTAGTTTTTACTTAAAAGGATCGACATATCTTTTATTAGGGATGAAATACTTTACTTTTTCACTATTAACCTTATCATCATTAATGCTTTCCAACAGATTTTCATCATAATATTTATCCTTCACTTTCCCAATTTTTGAAAAATAAGGAGGGTGTGGCCCAAGAATTATGTCTGACTTGTTTTGACATCTAATTGATTCATTTGATGAAGGTTGCGCTGATAACAAATTTCCAACTGAAACATCTAACTCTGACTTTATTTCTGAAGGAGGCAAACCATTATCTGTTCTATCCAAATCTTCCTTAATAAAAGGTCCATCAAAAGAATCCATGGGGTCCCAAACATTACAAGTGCTTGGGGATCTTCTGCTAGTTCCATCATGTTAGATGTTATCGGAGTAGACTCTATCTCAAAACATCCCATTTCTACTTCCCGATACACAATCGCATTATCCTTTTTCCTAGGATCTTCCACATGATACTTTCTTTCCAACTCTCTATTCAATCTAAAGGTTAAACCATTTGGAGTTGGAATGGTCGCATAAGTTAAGTCCATTTGCAAATTACCACCTAAATCTGCAGTTGTCTTTCTATTTATCAACATACCCCAAGTATCTGGTACATCAATAATGACAATGTCCATCTCAATCATGATATCTGGGAATGCAACTAAGTGTACTTGTAATCCCTTAATCAACCCATGCACCTCTATGGTTCTGCTATCCATAGCACAAATGTTATGGTAAGGCCTAGATATCCTTAAGTTCAACTTCTCCATTACTCTCTTAGTCATAACATTTGAGGTAGCTCCTAAATCTAGCATACAATTATTAAGAATAAAATCATTCACGAGCAAGGATAGGAAAAAAGGTTTATTCTTTTCATTCCCCCTATCCATATTTTGTAGAATAACCGGTGCATCTTGATAAGTTCTTGTTGGTGGGATGTGAACAATTTTCTGAGAAGGACAATCTATGGCTCTAAGCAGCTTCTCCCTCTAAGAAGGAAACTTCATTATCTCCGACACAGGCACCAACATCTTCGCATTACTTAACCATCCTCCTAAGTCAATATTTAATTCTAAACTTGCATACACATTTGACTTAGGGGGAGTTGGAGCTACCTTGGGAAAGTTTACTTGGTTTTTATCTTGAATTTTACTCCCATTCCTTTGGGAGGTAATGCCTCTAAACTTAGCCATTTCAGCTACTTGTTGTGGAGTAGGCTTAGGACCAAACTTTTCTGTTTCCCTATCTACCACAACATCACTCATGCAATTCATGCTCTTTCCCCCCTCATTATATCTACCCAAATCCATCTAATCATACCTGCCAGCATTATACTCGTGACCAAACATATTAACTTGTTCAGTTTCTGATCTGTAAGGTCTCGCTTCATTACTAAGGTGAAGGAAGACTTGGGAAGTTGACTCATCATGAAATTGCTCACAAGGTCTACAATAGTGAATAGCCTGGTGGTCAACCCAATTAGTGGATTCAAATGGGTTTGGTGTTCTTTGGTCTTGTCGAGGGGACTTCTTATGCCACTTGTCATTTGGCCTATGTTGGGACCTACTAGCTTGGCCCCTTTCCATGGCTATCAACCTATTATGCATGGAATTCATCTGACTAACTTGCTCCTTCAATTGATTAGCATGATTAATTTCCATTTGTTTAATCAATTGAGTGAGTTCCTTAATGCCATCACTAGAGGATTTCTCAGTTTAACCATTCTTCTTCTTCTCATCAAACAGTTGGGAAGAAGATCCTCTAGTAAAACCAGGTATGTTAGACTTCCTAGCATCCTACATGTTCTTATCTATTTTGATAGTTGTGGCTTGTGATGCCTTTAAAGTCTGAGAATCCTTATCCCTTAAGGCATACCTCATTTCCCCCTCAAAAGCCTACATATAATATATCAAGACTGCAACACTCGAGGACTTTATGTCATCGTGAATACTCTTCACCGAGTTATTGAACTTAGTATTGAATTCTTCTACTGTTTCATTCTCCTTCTTCTGACTAGAAGTGAGTGCAGCTAATTGAAATCTATGTTCTTTCTGATCCCCCCATCTTTTTCTAAATTCATTCAATATCTCTTCAATGGTGCTAAACTTAGCTAAATCAAAGTCGGTAAACCATTCAATGGCATCCCCCTCTAGTGAATACAAAAACAAGGTCATCTTTACGTCTTCTTCGTCATGACCTCGACAAAACTTGTCCACACACATCCTGAAATTCAAGATATGAGACTTTGCATTGATTGCATTTTTCCTTGAAATGCAGGTAACTTGTCTATGGCTTTCTTAGGGACTTGGTGTGGGGCACCTTGGATTGCTATAAAATCCAAAGGCCTCAAAACGATGCTCATGGTTTCATTAGTAGTATTAGTTAGATTATTAACACTTGGTTGATTATTAGTTTAGAACAATAATTGGATATCAGTGAGTGCTTCTTCTCCAAGACTTCCAAATAGCCTCCTAGGGGTAAGGTGATTTATCCTCCTCCTATAAACCTTTTTGGGTTAAGGAAAAGAGTAAATCAAGCCTTGTGCAACGCTCCTAGTCATATACCTGATAGATTTGTTCAATGGAGTCGCCACTTGGAAAAGATTCACAAGAAATCAACCAATGCAAGTTCTAAGAATTTTTAGGGACTAAAGTTTTTTATTGTTTAGCTCTAAAAAACAAGTTAAGTCGTTTTGAACAAGGATATACAATATGCTAAACTAAACTAGATGCAAGATATACAATATACTAACAAGTTCTTGAAATGTGCAGGAAAAGAAGATATTAAAGATAATAGACACATCAACACCTCAAGCCAAGCATGCTCACAACAGATATAATTATATTGGATTGCCTATCAATGGAAAAAATATGCAAAGCACTCAAGACCCAATCAAGAGAATTCCTACAAGTGGATGCGCACTTCTTGAAGGATCACACCACAAATACATGAATACAAGATAGATGAAATGCTTGAAAATGTAAAGTACTCCAGATGACAAATAAATAACCACTTAGATATTATTCCACAACAGATAATTTAACTTGCATGTAGATAGAAAGACAATAAGATCAGTGTGCTTGCAAGTGTGAAATTGAAATGTCAATGTTGTAGACCGAAGATTAAGTTAAGTGATTAAGTGATATTAATTTTAATCCTAAGTGTCAACCCAAAACATTCCTCCCCCAATTACCAAGTGACTGTTGGATGCTCAAGAATTTAGGCAACGAGGCCTACCCTAGCTTCACAGGTCAGCCCTAAAATCAGAGTACTCCCAGAGGACGTCGCGCGCCGTGATACCGTCCCCAGCCTAGCACCTTTCGTTTCCTTCCTCCGACGAAGATGGTTGGTAATGGTGTCCTATTAAGTCTAATTAATTGATTATTAAACCTATGAGCTAAGTGTGTAATGTGTTTGAGTGCTTGTAGCTTGCTCAAAAATTGCCAAAGTACTGAAATTGAAAGATATGAGTGTGAACTCTTAGACAGTGAAATTGCAAATTGAGTCCTTAATTTGTTGAATTATTGCATGTAAATGTTAAGAACTCAAATGCTTGTGAAACTGAAAACTGAAAGTTGTGAAGGCTGAAGCCTTTAAATGACAAGATTGCAAGTTAAATGCTTTAGTGAGATCTATTGCATGTCAAAAATAAAGCAATGGAAATAACTTGCGGAAAGTAAATGACGATTACTTAAGAGATTATATAACCAATATTGTGCATGCATGTGTGTAATAAGAAGATTTCAGAAATTAAAAACTTGCATGCAACAAAAAGTAAAGATCTAACTAAGCCTCCACAGGCTCTAAGCTAGCATTTGTTGTGTTGGATCTACTCTAGATAATTTTAAGTTAAGCATGCATGTAGAGATCACAACTAATATAGCTAAATTAAGCAAGGAAAGAAAAAAAAGGAAATCTAACTGAACTTGCAAGGTAAAGACTGGAAGGAAAGGAATGCAAGCCACTTGGGTACACTCCTTTGGGCTTGCTTAGAGTGTTTTAGAGAGAGGAGATAGAAGAGAAATTGTTATCACTTCAAAAGGAGTTACTTGAAGGTGTGTTGTGCTTGAAATTGGGCAGCATGTACCCTTAGCCTAGCGAGAACCTACAAAAATCAACAATCTATTACTTGTTGATTTGAGTTGCAACACACTCAAAAAGGTTATGAAATTTTAGTTTTTCAACAAAAACTTCTTACATATAAAAACGATAATTTTATATTGATTAAATTGACCTATCTAAGCAAGTTAGATACCAAAATTTGAAAGTGAGAGGAAGAAGAACATAAAATGCTAATGAAGTTTAAATGAAGATGAAGGTAGATTCGTCCTTGAACCTATCCCAACAACTACTTTGAGATGATATACAAAACTTCCAATAAATCGTGAAATGAAATAGATATTGATTGCATGCACTAACAACACAACATAGTTTCCATCATTAGTGAATTCAAAAAACATATAAGCTAGCATTTATACAATTACTAAGCCTAGCCAAGTAAACTAGTTTACCCAACAATCTATTTAATAACACAATAATATCCTAAACTAGAGCAATATCACCTCATGAATACATGGACCATCCAGACAAATCTTGAAATCCCTGAGTCCTCCAAAGCAATTTATTGTATTATCAAATGGGAAGAGGTTGTAGCAACAATGTTGCTCCAAGCTCTTCAAGGACCAAAACCAGTGAAGCAAGATGACAATAATGAGAGAAAGAGGGAGGGAGATGGAGAGAATTTGGTAGCATAACAATACTGTGAGAACGGTCAACAATGAGGGAGTGAGAAGTCTCTTAAATAGCATGAGATGCTAAGGAGACCCCTCTTGGATCTTCAACACTTGTCAAAGATCCAACCACACATGACCTTAAGGAAAGAAAGCGTGGGGCTTTTAGGTTTAGAGTGAAATGGAAGGTGGGTGAGTTGGAGAGGTGAGTTGGCCATGAAAGAGGGACGCATTGGCCAAAGGAAAAGCCAACGTCTAGTTTTAACACTAGTTTCCACCCAAAAATGTGATGTTTCCACTTTTATGCAGAGGGTGGGGACGTACTTGCTAAGAGGGGCGTAAGCTCAAGAGGAAAGCGTGAGCTTTCAAGAGGAGTATGGGTGGAGTGTGTCATACACACTCTTAAGTGTGACATTGGAAGGTAAGGAAAGGTGTATTGGTTGAAAGGAGAGGCCCACGTTTAGATTGAAATCAAACTTCCACGTTTTAGTAGATGTTTCCACTTTCTTTCAAGAGAAAGGCGCAAGTTTCCAAGAGGAGCGTGAGCTTCAAAGGGGAAAGCCTGAGGATGTGGGAGGAGTGTGGTTGGATGTGTTGGCCACACTCCAAAGTGTGATGTGAATGGTAGAGTGATGTGAATGGTAGAGGAAGGGTGCACCTCATGAGGAGGGTCCCATAACCCATTATTATATGAGTTACTAAGTACTCACGTGGGAAAGGGGGCAAATTTCCCCAAGGGGGAGTAAATTAAAGGCGAGTAATAAATTAAAAGTGGTTTAAAAGAGTAAGAAAGGTTACGTGGGGCCCATCTCATTAATTGTCACTTCACTTCACCATATTTGGTCATTAATTACAAAATTTGACATTTTCCCATGTCCCGGGTTAGCAATTAAAATTGCTTTTATCCGACTAAAACTCCTAAGTGGACAAAACCCTAACAAAACTTGTCCGACTGAGTTGAAACTTCATCCAAGGGTGTAGGGGGTCTCATTCCATTTCTTTTGAGTACAAATACCCCTATAAAAATCCCAAGGACCTAAGTTTTACATTAATTATCCAGAATTAATTAATTAATTAATTAATTTAATTCCCAACCTTAGGAAAAATTAATTAATTAAAAAAAACCTATCTAGACTCGACTAAAAATCACGAAATTTTGCGTTCTATCTAACATGATCATTTAAAACATTCCTAAACACTATCTACCTAAGAATGACTTCATTAGAACACATTTCACCACTTTGGAGGATTTATTGCTAGTGGGAGTGAAAAACTCAAGGGAGATTAATAAGGCTGGTTAGGCCAAATCAACCTCCTAAGGATAAAAAACACCTAGTGAAAGGAACTCTCCTAATGAAGAAATCCTAATTCAACTGACCTAACCATGATCCATGTAGACCTATTACATTATAAACCCACGCAGGGGTGTAGGAATCCTTCTTACAAAATTGTGTGTTGGAGCAAAAAAATGCCCTGTAGAACCAAAAGGTCTTCAACTTATTTGCATATGTTGATGCATATCTTCATGGTACATGGAGTTGACCTCCTAGTTGAATAGGCGGTCAACATTTGGCTCCACATGGAGACGTGTGTTCGATCTTCTCACATGGGACGAAGAGCATACAAGAATCCAACATCTACAAAAAGGTGCTCACCAATATCCAACATAAGCATACATATATCAAATGTATATATAAAATGATATAAACAACATTTACATAATGAAATAACTATTGTACAACATATATAACTACAAAATGAATCTATGATATAGAAATAATTGTAAGTACATATCAACATAATGAATAAAATAATACAAAACTGAAATACAAGGAGAAGGGTTAGAGATACGTTACAGAGGGTGTCCCTATGGACACCAAGTTGCCATATGAAGACCACTTCAAGGAGGAGTCCTCTCACTAGCATGTATGACTTTATGTCGTCCCACTGACTGAGAAAGGTTGCTAGAATATTGATACACTTTATGATGACTTGTGATCTTTCCATGTGAATCCCAGTTTCTAACCTTAGGCCACCTGGGACAATCCTCCTTAAAAAAGTTATGATGGCTTTCCATAGGCGCCAAGTGTGAAGTCTATAAACTTAGTTTTTCCTTAAAAGTCTCGGCATATCTTTTATTAGGGATGACATACTTTACTTTTTCACTATTAACCTTATCATCATTAATGCTTTCCATAAGATTTTCATCATAATATTTATCCTTCACTTTCCCAATTTCTGAAAAATAAGGAGGGTGTGGCCCAAGAATTTTGTCTGACTTGTTTCGACATCTAACTAATTCATTTGATGAAGGTTGAGCTGATAACAAATTTCCAACTGACACATCTAACTCTGACTTTATTTCTGAAGGAGGCAAACCATTATCTATTCTATCCAAATCTTCCTTAATAAAAAGTCCATCAAAAGAATACATGGGGTCCCAAACATTACAAGTGCTTGGGGATCTGCTGCTAGTTCCATCCTGGTATATGTTATCGGAGTAGAATCTATCTCAAAACATACCATTTCTACTTTTCGATACACAATCGCATTATCGTTTTTCCTAGGATCTTCCACATGATACTTTCTTTCCAACTCTCTATTCAATCTAAAGGTTAAACCATTTGGAGTTGGAATGGTGGCATAAGTTAAGTCCATTTGCAAATTACCACCTAAATCTACAGTTGTCTTTCTATTTATCAACATACCCCAAGTATCTGGTACATCAATAACGACAATGTCCATCTCAATCATGATATCTGGGAATGCAAATAAGTGTACTTGAAATCCCTTAATCAAACCATGCACCTCTATGGTTCTGCTATCCATAGCACAAATGTTATGGTAAGGCCTAGATATCCTTAAGTTCAATTGTTCCATTGCTCTCTTAGTCATAACATTTGAGGTAGCTCTTGAATCTAGCATACAATTATGAAGAATAAAATCATTCACGAGCAAGGATAGGAAAAAAGGTCTATTCTTTTCATTCCCCCTATCCATATTTTGTAGAATAACCGGTGCATCTTGATAAGTTCTTGTTGGTGGGACATCAACACTTTTCTGAGAAGGACAATCTATGGCTCTAAGCAACTTCTCCCTCTGAGAAGGAATCTTCATTATCTCCGACACAAGCACCAACATCTTCGCATTACTTAACCATCCTCCTAAGTCAACATTTAATTTTGAACTTGCATACACATTTGACTTAAGGGGAGTTGGAGCTACCTTGGGAAAGTTTACCTGGTTTTTATCTTGATTTTTACTCCCATTCCTTTGGTAGGTAATGCCTCTAAACTTAGCCATTTTAGCTACTTGTTGTGGAGTAGGCTTAGGACCAAACATTTATGTTTCCCTATCTACCACAACATCACTCATGCAATTCATGCTCTTTGCCCCCTCATTATGTGTTCAAGTATTTGGTTCCTAACATTATGTCTACCCAAATCCATCCAATCATACATGCTAGCATTATACTCATGACCAAACATATTAACTTGTTCATTTTCTGATCTGTAAGGTCCTGCTTCATTACTAAGGTGAAGGAAGACTTGGCAAGTTGACTCATCATGAAATTGCTCACAAGGTCTACAATAGTGAATAGCCTGGTGGTCAACCCAATTAGTGGATTCAAATGGGTTTGGTGTTCTTTGGTCTTGGGGAGGGGACTTCTTATGCCACTTGTCATTTGGCCTATGTTGGGACCTACTAGCTTTGCCCCTTTCCATGGCTATCAACCTATTCTGCATGGCATTCATCTGACTAACTTGCTCCTTCAATTGATTAGCATGATTAATTTCCATTTGTTTAATCAATTGAGTGAGTTCCTTAATGCCATCACTAGAGGATTTCTCAGTTTCAACATTCTTCTTCTTCTCATCAAATAGTTGGGAAGAAGATCCTCTAGTAAAACTAGGTATGTTAGACTTCCTAGCATCCTACATGTTCTTATCTATTTTGATAGTTGTGGCTTGTGCTGCCTTTAAAGTCTGAGGATCCGTATCCCTTAAGGAATACTTCATTTCCCCCTCAAAAGCCTCCATATAATATATCAAGATTGCAACATCTGAGGATTTTATGTCATCATGAATACTCTTCACCAAGTTATTGAACTTAGTATTGAATTCTTCTACTATTTCATTCTCCTTCTTCTGACTAGAAGTGAGTGTAGCTAATTGAAATCTATGTTCTTTCTGATCCCCCCATATTTTTACAAATTCATTCAATATCTCTTCAACGGTGCTAAACTTAGCTGAATCAAAGTCAGTAAACCATTCAGCGACATCCCCCTCTAGTGAATACACAAACAAGGTCATCTTTACGTCTTCTTCGTCATGACCTTGACAAAACTTGCCCACAGACATCCTGAAATTCAAGATATGAGACTTTGCACTGATTGCATTTTTCCTTGAAATGTAGGTAACTTGTCTATGGCTTTCTCAGGGACTTGGTGTGGGGCACCTTGGATTGCTGCAAAATTCAAAGGCCTCAAAACGATGCTCATGGTTAAGTTAGTAGTATTAGTTCGATTATTAACACTTGGTTGACTATTAGTTTGAAACAAGAATTGGATATCAGTGAGTGCTTCTTCTCCAAGACTTCCAAGTAGCCTCCTAGGGGCAAGGCAATTTATCCTCCTCCTATAAACATTTTCAGGTTAAGGAAAAGAGTAAATCAGGCCTTGTGCAACGCTCCTAGTAATATACTTGACAGATTTGTTCAATGGAGTCGCCACTTGGAAAAGATTCACACGAAATCAACGAATGCAAGTTCTAAGAATTTTTAGGGACTAAAGTTTTTTATTGTTTAGTTCTAAAAGAACAAGTTAAGTCGTTTTGAACAAGGATATACAATATGCTAAACTAAACTAGATACAAGATATACAATATACTAACAAGTGCTTGAAATGTGCAGGAAAAGAAGATACTCAAGATAATAGACACATCAACACCTCAAGCCAAGCATGCTCACAACAGATAGAATTCTATTGGATTTCCTATCAATGGAAAAAATATGCAAAGCACTCAAGACCCAATCAAGAGAATGCCTACAGGTGGATGCGCACTTCTTGAAGGATCACGCCACAAATACAGAAATACAAGATAGATGAAATACTTGAAAATGTAAAGTACTCTAGATGACAAATAAATAACCACTTAGATATTATTCCACAATAGATAATTTAACTTGCATGTAGATAGAAAGACAATAAGATTAGTGTGCTTGCAAGTGTGAAATTGAAATGTCAATGTTGTAGACCGAAGATTAAGTTAAGTGATTAAGTGAGATTAATTTTAATCCTATCCAAGTGTCAACCCAAAACTTTCCTCCCCAAATTACCAAGTGACTGTTGGATGCTCAAGAAGTTAAGCAACGAGGCCTACCCTAGCTTCACAAGTCAGCCCTAAAATCAGAGTACTCCTGGAGGACACCGTGTGTCGTGAGACTGTCCCCCGACCTAGCACCTTTCGTTTCCTTCCTCCGACCCCGTTTTAAATGGCGAAGATGGTTGGTAATGGTGTCCTATTAAGTCTAATTAATTGATTATTAAACCTATGAGCTAAGTGTGTAATGTGTTTGAGTGCTTGTAGCTTGCTCAAAAATTGCCAATGTACTGAAATTGAAAGATATGAGTGTGAACTCTTAGACAGTGAAATTGCAAATTGAGTCCTTAAGTTGTTGAATTACTGCATGTAAATGTTAAGAACTGAAATGCTTATGAAACTGAAAACTGAAAGTTGTGAAGGCTAAAGCCTTTAAATGACAAGATTTCAAGTTAAATGCTTTAGTGAGATCTATTGCATGTCAAACATAAAGCAATGGAAATAACTTGCAGAAAGTAAATGACGATTACTTAAGAGATTATATAACCAATATTGTGCATGCATGTGTGTAATAAGAAGATTTCATAAATTAAAAACTTGCATGCAACAAAAAGTAAAGATCTAACTAAGCCTCCACGGGCTCTAAGCTAGCATTTGTTGTATTGGATCCACTCTAGATAATTTTAAGTTAAGCATGCATGTAGAGATCACAATTAATCTATCTAAACTAAGCAAGGAAAAACAAAAAGGAAATCTAACTGAACTTGCAAAGTAAGGACTAGAAGGAAAGGAATGCAAGCCACTTGGGTACACTCCTTTGGGCTTGCTTACAGTGTTTTAGAGAGATGAGATAGAAGAGAAGTTGTTACCACTTCGAAAGGAGTTACTTGAGGGTGTGTTGCGCTTGAAATTAGGCAGCATGTACCCTTAGCCTGGCGAGAATCTGCAAAAATCAGCAAGCTAGTGCTTGTTGATTTGAGCTGCAACACACTCAAAAAGGTTATGAAATTTTAGTTTTTCAACAGAAACTTCTTACATATAAAAACCAGAATTTATATTGATTAAATTGACCTATCTAAGCAAGTTAGATACCAAAATAAGAAAGTGAGAGAAGGAGGAAGAAGAACAGAAAATGCTAATGAATTTTAAGTGAAGATGAGGGTAGATTCATCCTTGAACCTATCCCAAAATCTCCTTCGAGATGATCTACAAAACTTCCAATAAATTGTGAAATGAAATAGATAATGATTACATGCACTAACAACACAACATAGTTTCCATCATTAGTGAATTCAAAAAACATATAAGCTAGCAATTATACAATTACTAAGCCTAGCCAAGTAAACTGATTTACCCAACAATCTATTCAATAACACAATAATATCCGAAACTACAACAATATCACCTCATGAATACATGGATCATCCAGACAAATATTGAAATCCCTAAGTACTCCAAAGCAATTTCTTGTATTGTCAAATGGGAAGAGGTTGTAGCAACAATGTTGCTCCAAGTTCTTCAAGGACGAAAACCAGTGAAACAAGATGACAATAATGAGAGAAAGAGAGAGGGAGATGGAGAGAATTTGGTAACATAACAATACTGTGAGAATGGCCAGTAATGAGAGAGTGAGAAGTCCCTTAAATAGCATGAGATGCTAAGTAGACCCCTCTTGGATCTTCAACACTTGTCAAAGATACAAACACACATGAGCTTAAGGAAAGAAAGCATGAGGATTTTAGGTTTAGAGTGAAATGCAAGGTGGGTGAGTTGGAGAGGTGAGTTGGCCATGAAAGAGGGACGCATTGGACAAAGTAAAAGCCAGTGTCTAGTTTTAACACTAGTTTCCACCCAAAAACATGATGTTTCTACTTTTATGCAGAGGGTGGGGACGTACTTGCTAAGAGGGGCATAAGCTCAAGAGGAAAGCGTGAGATTTCAAGAGGAGTCTGGGTGGAGTGTGTCATACACACTCTTAGCTGTGACGTGGGAAGGTAAGGAAAGGTGTATTGGTTGAAAGGAGGGGCCCACATTTAGATTGAAAGCAAACTTCCAGGTTTTAGTAGATGTTTCCACTTTCTTTCAAGAGAAAGGTGCAAGTTGCCAAGAGGAGCGTGATCTTCAAACGGGAAAGTGTGAGGATGTGGGAGGAGTGTCGTTGGATGTGTTGGCCACACTCCAAAGTGTGATGTGAATGGTAGAGGAAGGGTGCACCTCATGAGGAGGGGCCCATAACCCATTATTAAATTTGTTACTAAGTACTCACGTGGGAAAGGGGGCGAATTTCCCCAAGGGGGAGTAAATTAAAGGTGAGTAATAAATTAAAAGTGGGTTAAAAGGGTAAGAAAGGTTTAGGAAAGGTTAATTGGGGCCCATCTCATTAATTGTCACTTCACTTCACCTTATTTGGTCATTAATTACAAAATTTGACATTTTCCCGAGTCTTGGGTTAACAATTAAAATTGCTTTTATCCGACTAAAACTTGGTCCAAGGGTGTAGGGGGTCTCATTCCAATTTTTTTTAGTACAAATACCCCTATCAAAAGCCCAAGGACTTAAGTTTTACATTAATTATCCAGAATTAATTAATTAATTAATTAATTTAATTCCCAACCTTAGGAAAAATTAATTAATTAAAAAAAACCTATCTAGACTCAACTAAAAATCACGAAATTTTGCATGTTGTCTAACATGGTCATTTGCAACATTCACAAACACTAGCTACCTAAGAATGACTTCATTAGAATGCCTTTCACCACTTTGGAGGATTACAAAATTTTGTGTGTTGTCTAACATGGTCATTTACAACATTCCTAAACACTAGCTACCTAAGAATGACTTCATTAGAATGTCTTTCACCACTTTGGAGGATTTATTGCTAGTGGGAGTGAAAAAATCAAGGGATATTAATAAGGCTCGTTAGGCCAAATCAACCTCCCGAGGATAAAAAACACTAGGTGAAAGGAACTCTCCTAATGAAGAAATCCTAAGGCAACTGACCTAACCATGATCCATGTAGACCTATTACATTATAAACCCACGCAGGGGTGCGGGAATCCCTCTTACAAAACTGTGTGCTGGAGCAAAAAATGCCATGTAGAACCAAAAAGTCTTCAACTTATTTGCATATGTTGATGCATATCTTCATGGTACATGGATTTGACCCCCTAGTTGAATAGGCGGTCAACAGCGGTTGAAGCCTTGGCTTACCAATTCTTCAGTTACCAACCCCTCTTGTCTTTGGCTCTCCTATTATCATCCCTTACCTTCAACAATTATTGCCACTTTATTGACTCCAGTTTTCCCTAAGAAAGCACTAGTCTAAGTCCTCACTAAGAGTAATTGATCAACACAACCTTCAAAACCTACTATTTAAACAAACTACTAACACTTTCTAACCCTATAATAGCTTGATCTACTAACAACATTGTTGTTGTTACTAAAGTAAGCTACAGCCATTAGATGCAGCATTAAAAGATCATAAAAGCAATTGTAAATGTTGAATTATACTTTGTCTTATTTGTTTCTGTCAAATGCTAATGTTAAGACTTCAATGGTTAATGGTTTTTAGTCATTTTGAAGCTAGTTTCAAGACATTTTATGTGAACTATTGCTCTATAAACATTGTTGTTATAAGATTTCTTTTTACTTCACCATATTCAACAGATTGCTTTATTTAAGAAATTCAATGGTTTTATGAAGTGCTAACCAACAAGTGCTCTTGCAAATATATAGTTTTCATGTTGCTTTGTTCCAGGCAGGAACACTTCTAGCATATTATCTCTTCATTGGTTATTTAAACCGGACTTTCTAATCGGTGGTGACTTGTGAGAGGGGACCTTTACCTAGCTACTTTCTCTTTGCCTTCTCAAAACCCCAAGTCATCGGGGACGTCTCCCCTGGGCCTACCACCCTAAATAGAAAGAGACATCATATTGAGGTGATAGTGATAGGATAGTTTCCCGCTAACGCCAATTTGCTTTCCTTTTATCCTCTCTTCTATCAAAGTACAAATTGTGCGATAACATGGCCGCAATATAAGGACGATCTAAATTCCAACTACCATTGTTCCTTTCTTTAGAAGAGATTAATTGTGGGTTATATCTCTTTTAATATCTTTGTGTTTAATGCCGGAAATGTCAATGTTGTATCTTCCTTCTTAGTTAGAGTTGGATGCAAATTTGAATTACCCATTGGCACACACACCCTCTTGCATGATTGAAGGTCCTCCTTCATTAGGGTTCCTTAAGTTAATTTTCCACATTTGTGGCCACAATATAAAGACCGTTGTAGTTTGTTTATCCCATCTCTATTATGTCCTTATTTCATAAGAAAACAACCCTCCTAATTTTATCCTTTGACTCTACTTTCTGAATGGATAGGCATTAGTCTTGATTCACCCATTACTTTACAAAAATCTATACTACAATTTATGTTTTGCTAAAGCTAATTCTCCAATACTACAATTTATGTTCTGCTAAAGCTACTTCTCCAATCTATCTTGAGCCTATATTGTATAGCTCTAGTAATCCTATTGTATTGATACCCCTTTGTGCCAAAAGAGAGACCACCTAAATCGATAGAGAGAGATACTATAGTGACAGTGGGTATCCTCTCTTCATCCAAGGTTGGTCCTGTGTTTTAGGAATTTATCACAGAAAGTGAGGGTTTGAGAGGTAACAGGGTGTAGTATGAAGGTTAAGTTTTGAAACTAGGGCTGGGGATATGAGACTGTGTTCACATCCATTGTCAATACTCAATTGGGCAAGGAACTATTTGATTTGGTACTTACAATCGAAGAGGGAGGAAGTAGCAGTAGTTGAACATGTCACTATTAAGGAGAGATTTGTTGGAGGTGGAAGGGTTATCTAGCTCAAAGATATCATATTCTAGGCGTGAAGGTTCAATGATAGGGGTAATTAGTAAAGTTTTATCCTTTTGGTTGGCTTTCAAGGTGCATAAATTTGTGGTGTCATGCATGGATATGTGATGCAAGGTGCAAAATCTGGTGTTGCATGGTGGAGAAGAGGGGGGTGGAAGCAAGGGAGAAAGGTAGGTTTAGCAGGATTTTAGAAGGGGCACTTCTCTTCTATAGCAAGGGAAAACTTAAAATCCTCTTTACTAGTGGTGTTGGTAAACAAGAAGACATCATGCCTTAAAGAAGGCAATAAACTAGTGTTAAATTTTACAATAAGTACCTCTTCAGAGTCAATGATCTAGATCTGAAACCAAAGCTTGGAAAAGATCTCAATGAGCTATTGCATTGTCTTCTCAAATGACTACTACAGTTGCAACCAATTCTAAAATGACTACTGTAGTCGCAACCAACATGCAAGGAGATCCTCGCGATAGACAGAAGCATAGAAATACCAGTAAAAAGCAACTTTTAATGCATTCCAATAGATGAATACATCTTCATTTAATTCAACCACTAGAGTGAGGCCAGTTGAGGATTGTGTGTTTGTTTACAAAGTCTAGGTTTATTGATGCCACAATCAAGTGTAGCACCCTCGAGATGTTGCATAGTGTGTTATAGTTTCTCAATGTTATAAGTGTTGGATTGCCCTAGAAATACATCTCAAAGTTACAAATCTGAAAGTCTACCTTCTCCCCATCTATAATGCCATTGAAACAAGGGAGGGAAAGGTACACATCAAGATGAAGCACTGAGTGTGCTTGTTTCTTGGTGAGTACCTTGAGGGAACCATGTTGGTTACATTGTTGGCTCTCCCAAGTGAGGCATAGATGTTGAAGAAGTTCCTGAGTGATATCCACATTCTCTACAACGATGAATGAGGGTGCAACGTGTGCACAAGGTTGATATTTGAAGCTTATGTGAAACTAGTGCACAGAATAATAGATCTAGATTGATGTGCAACTAATGCACAAAGGATCTAGGAGGCAGCGAGGGATCCTCAAGTGATATCTATCTTGGAGGCAATGAGGGATCCTCAAGTTAGACAAGGGAGAGCACTCAGCTTCAAAAAGCTTGCGAAGGACTACAAATATCACTAGAAAAAGAATTATCGAGCCAAGCTCAATGCTATGATACCAAAGGATATGGGATAGAGAGCGCAAAAACTAAAATGATGAAGCAAATCAAAAACCGAGTAAAATAGGGAACTCAAGAATTTCCTAACTATACACTTTATGATTTTATCATACAAGTATTTATACACATATGAGAGAGAGGTCCAATCTAACCAAGTCTCTCGTGAAAGAATAAACAATAATATTTGCTAACTGCATTATATATAGATTAATATATTACAATTGAAAATAGGTCTATCTTTAATGCACAAGGTTCCAAATTATCATGCAATGCGCTAGGAATTCTCCAATGTTGGGTACACGCCTCTGGGTTGGACACTTTTCATGTATTTATACACATATGAGAGGAAGGTCCAATTTAACAAAGTCTCTCATAAAAGAATGAATAATAATATTTAATAACTGCATTATAAGCAGTTTAATATATTACAACTGAATATAGGATTATCTTTAATACACCAGCTTAGAAATTCTTATGCAATGCACTAGACATTCTCCAATGTTGGACACATGCATCTAGCTTGGACACTTTTCAAAGCTAAGTTCCCTCAAAACACTTATCAATTATCACTATTATGTTGGATATTTTTCCATAAATGAATTATTGTTCATTACAACTTGGGATTGTGTAAGGTTTGCATCAAAAGCCTATGGTGGAAGTAAAAAGTTCTACGCTTAGCCCAAAGAGATGCCATGGTCTATCTCCCAACTTCCTTAAGCAAAGGAATAGAGTGCTCTATAGATTTATATTAGGTGGATCAAAAGTGTCCCAAAGAAAGTAAACCCTTGCTTGCATGGGGCTAAAAGAAGTTGAAGGAAAAGGTGGAAGTCCATTCACCTTCAAGTTCAACATATGCACCCACCTAGTTCACTCCTTTAGAAGTTTGTCCTGAAAAACTTCTTCAACCTCTTTGTGTCTCACTAGGAATGGGGTAGGTGGTGACATGGGATTTCCCCTTCCCTTTGTTACCCCCTTGCATTTAGGGGTAAGTATAGGAGATCTTTTCTCCCATGATGCACATCATGGACAATATTTCCTATGATGACATTTGGGATTCTCCACTAACAATTGCCTATAGATTCCTTCTACTTTATGCTCATCTCACTCACATTATATGATATGGTGCATGACACACATGATGTATCATGTTTTTTTGCTTTATATTAAGTGTTAATTATCAATGTTTTTGACATGAAAATAGAGATTGTGGGTTTTGTTACCAACCAAACTAGCAGTCCACCAAGGTTCTCATACTACTACGATAGCGACACAGGGGATATGTTCCCGATAGACATGAATGGACTCAATACAAAGGTGGATGTAAACATCATACCATTAGGTTCATATGATTGTCTAATTGGCATGGATTGGTCAGAAAAATATCATGATATCCTAGACTATTACAACAAGACAATCACATGTCTTGATGAGGAAGGGCAACAATGCAAGATACAAGGCATTCCAAGAGTTGTAGTTGTTAGAGAGATTTCAACTATGTAGTTGAAGAAGAGCTTCAGAAAAGGATGTCAGATGTTTGCAGCCCATATGGAGGAGGAAGCCAAAGTCAAAGTGGCAAGCATTGAAGACCGTCCAGTTTTGAGGGATTTTGAAAATGTTTTTAGAGAAATTCTGAGGCTACCACCAAAAAGAGACATTGATTTCTCTATTAATTTGGTTCTAGAAGTTGCCCCAGTGTCCAAGACACCTTACAGAATCGGCACACCAGAACTAAAAGAGTTGCAGATGCAGATTGAAGAACTTTTGAAGAAGGGGTACATACACCCAAGTGTGTCACCTTGAGGAGCCCCGGTTCTTTTTGTGAAGAAGAAGGATGGAACCTTAAGGCTGTGTATTAGTTTGAGGAAACTTAATAAGGTCACCATAAAGAAAAAGTATCATTTTCCAAGAATTGATGATTTGTTTGACCAACTGAAAGGTGCAATAATATTTTCGAAGATTGACTTAAGATTAGTCTATCATCAAGTTAGGATAAACAAAGAAGACATTAGCAAGACAACATTCAGAACAAGATATGGGCATTATGAATTCACGGTAGTGCCATTTGGGCTATCAAATGCCCCAACAGTTTTTATGTGCATGATGAATGGAGTGTTCAAGAAGTACCTGGACAAGTTTTTGATTGTCTTCTTAGATGATATCCTCGTCTATTCTAAATCAGAAGAGGAATATGAGCAACATTTAAGAAGGATGTTGCAAGTTTTAAGAGAGCATAAATTGTATGATAAACTAAGTGCATCTTTTACAAAAAGAAGATTCACTACTTGAGACATAATTTCAGCAGCACGGATAGAAGTTGATCCTGAAAATATAGAGGACATTAGAGGATGGTCAACGCCAAAGAATGTGACAGAGGTCAAATCATTCATGAGTCTTGTCGGTTATTACCAAAGATTCATAAAAAGGTTCTCAAGGATTGCAAGTCCAATCACTTCTTTGCAAAAGAAGGGAGTGAAATTGGAATGGACTTCCAAGTGTGAAGAGAGTTTTCAAATCCAAATGAAGATTTTGTTGTGTGCACCGATGCATGCAAGGGAGGACTCGGTGGAGTTCTCAGTCAAAGGGACCATGTGGTATGCTATGAGTCCAGAAAATTAAAAGAGCATGAGAGGAATTATGCTACACATGACTTGGAGTTAACAACGATTGTACATGCATTAAAAATGTGGAGGCATTACCTTATGGGTAAGAAATTCAAGCTAAGAACAGACCATTGTAGTCTGAAACATTTGTTTGGACAACCAACACTAAATGTTATACAAACTAGATGGCTGGAATTTCTTAGTGAATGTGACTTCGAAATTAAGCATATAAAAGGCAAAGAAAATCAAGTAGTTGATGCACTCAGCAAGGGAGCTCATGAAGTGCATGTGGCAGCCATCAACAAGTACATGATAGATTTGAAAGATCAAATTATTGTAGCAGTGAATTCAGATAAAAAAATATGTGAAAATAAAAGAAACATTACGGTAAGGTAATTTTCAGCAGAAATTTAATTTCTATGAGCTAAAAGAAGATGTAATTCTCATGAACAAGAGGAAAGTATATGTGTTGAATTCCAATGAACTGAAAAATGGAGTTCTGAAAGAAATGCATAGTGTGTCATATGTTGGGAACCCATGATATCAGAAGACAATTGCAACTGTGAGAAGCCAATACTTTTGACCGAGAATAAATAAAGAAGTGGATAATTACATAGCCAGATGTCTAGAATGCCAAAAAGTGAAGACAGAGCATAGACATCCAATAGGTTTGCTACATACATTGCTCATTCCATAATGGAAGTGGGAAGTTGTCACGGTCGATTTTATTACTAAACTTCCCAGAACAATGAAGCAACATGATTCCATCATGGTGGTGGTGGATAAATGGACTAAAACAACACATTTTATTCCAATAAGACTACACACAAGGCAGGAAGTATTGCAGATATCTATATTAAAGAAGTTGTTAGGCTACATGGAGTACGTAAGGCAATAGTTTTAGATAGAGATCCAAAGTTCACATCCAATTTTTGGAAGGGTTTGTTCAAGGGATTTGGAACAAATTTGAATCTCATTACAGCGCATCATCCAGAGTCCGATGGGCAAACAAAAAGGACTAACATGATAATTGAGGACATGCTTAGAATTTATGTGATGTATTAGACATCAAAGTGGGAAGATTATATTCATTTAGTTAAATTTTCCTACAACAATGGGTATCAGGCCTCATTGAAAATGAGTCCATTTGAAGCATTGTATGGCAGAAAATGTAGCACTCCGATGAGATGGGATAATCCAGCAGACAATGCAGTTGTTGGCCCAAATTTGTTGAAGGAAATGGAAGAGCAGATGACAAGAATAAAGTAGAATTTAAAGGTTGCCCGAGATAGGTAGAAAAATTATGCAGACAAGAATAGAGTTTTCAGAGATCTCAAGTTGGAAATGAGATATTGTGGACCTTTAGAAATATTAAAAAAGATAGGGTCAGTTGCATACATGTTATCATTGTCTGCATACATGAGAGTGCATAATGTATTTCATGTATCATTATTAAAGAAGTATGTACTTGATCCTAACCACATAATTGATTGGAATGTGATCCAGGTGGAACACAAAGAAGATTTTCGAGTGGAACCAGTACACATCTTGGACCGGAAAGTCAAAGTGCTCAGGAACAAAGACATAGGGTTGGTATAGGTTCAATAGAGTTTATATGGTCCTGAAGATGCTACATGGGGGCATGAAAAAAAAATGTGGGTAGAGTACCCACACATTTTTGAAAATTTTGAAGAAGGAAGAATGCAAGGCTCATTTTTGAAAATCTAGAGTTCTGGAACCACATCTCAGAGTCCTAGCCAACTGCGCTGGGGACCTTGATAAATGAATGGCTCATTCCTTAGGTTAGCCTTGATAAACGGATGGTACATCCCTTTTGTTAACCCTGATAAATGGATGGTGCATTCCTTGGGTTGACGAGTTGAGAGGAACAAGAGATTGATGGTTGGATCTATTGTTGGAGTTGTTAAATTGCAGAATTTTCATTTCTAAGTATTGTGACGTAAATTTGCATATATATATATATATATATATATATATATATATATATATCAACATAGAGTGCACCAAGGACGGTGTAGAATTGTAGGGTTGGGGGAATGTAACATCCCCATTATAATCCCCAGTTTAATTAATTCTTATGTGGATATAATATGTGGCTATGGCCAAGCAATGTAATATGTGAATTATATTTCTATGTTTTAATAATAAAACGTGATGCTAGGTGCTAAGGAGACATGGAAAAGAGATGGGGGTTGAATTAATCCACAAGAGAGGGGAGTGTCTAGGGTAATTGCCAAGAGGGGTCCAAGGGGAAAATACCCATGTATATTAATTTAACACATTTTCCTAAACTTACTAATTGTATATGAACCTTCTTATTTCTGATTGAGTGTTCCCAAAGCCAATCATTGAATACATGTAAAAGGGTGGTTGTGAGTGGTCACATCCCAGAGTTATTGGGCACATGGGGGTTGAGTACAATCAACTTGGGGAATAGTTTGAGTAAAAAAAAGCAATACAAAGAGAGGAAATGTGTATGGGTTGGGACAACAGTTTGAGATAGGAAGTTTTTGTGCATGAGAGAGGGGAGAGGAAGAAAAAAAAAAGAGTTTGGAGCTGGTGCAGCCATGTAGGGTGAATTCTAGAGCAAGTTGGAGCATAATTGGAGCGAATTGAAGCTGAAAAACTAAAGAGCCAGATTTTCAGGCCTGAAGAGTGAACTCCTGTGTGACTTGCACTATAACATCAAGTGTTGTTGTTGGTTTGTCAATAGTTTTCCTAGCAACAATTTTCCTTGAGTTCCCAGCTGAGAGATTCTTAGCTATATGTGCCAAAGAGACCCTAATAAACGAGTGGCACATTCGTTGGGTTAACCTTGATAAACGGATGGCACATCCCTTGGGTTATCCCTGATAAACGAATGGTGCATTACTTGAGTTGGGCAGGTTATGATGAAGAGAGTTGGTAGAAAAATCGAGATAGTTGCAAGAGAATATCAGTTGGGTTCTGAGTTTTTATGAGTTGTGAGTGGAGTGTGAGAGACCACCCTATTTTATGGATTACTAGCCTCAACTCAGGGGTGACTAGCTAATGATATTTGGAACAATAAGTCTATGGTTGGGTGGAATGTTCATCCCAAGAAATTGATTGCACAATTCTTATTTAAAGGTAAGTGTTTAATCTTGTTGTTGAGTTATTTACATGTCTTATTGTTGTGCATGAACTCTGCGTGAACGAGAATGACTTATATGTTACTGTAATGAGTGGTTTAACTGCATTTTATGTTGATTATTAGCATATTTTAGATGCATCGGGTTCATGGTTATAGACAGTAAGCTACAGGAAGTCGGTTAATAGTAAAATAATTACCTTAGTTAACAAAAATTTTGTTTTTGTGTATTCTACACCGTAATGTCCCTCGATTGGGTTGGGGAACATTACATTATGGTATCAGAGCTATAAAAAGGGAGAGTTGTATGTGGCGTGGCCCAACATGGGTAGCTAGGAACGTTACAAAGTGGTATCTGTTATCCCCGATATCTAGGGATAACTAGGAGATCATGTCTCGAGGCCCACATGATCCCAGACATGGAGTACGAGAGCGGATCGACTTGAGCATGGCCCTTGAGGGCCCATCTTTCTTCTTCTCAGCCAGACTTGTCCTGTCAGCAGTACCAGCCTCCATCACTACCGGCCTGGGCTTGCATCAGAGAGGGCTCTTGCTCTATGAGGTAATTGGTCCGAGGTATCATGGTATGTGTCATATTTGATCGTTATAACCCTCTTATGTATGCATTAGTTTACTTTCATTTCAGATGACTGCTTGGATCTTACACTAATCCACTTGACCATTGTTGGGGTGATTGATGGGGTAGCTTAGCAAGCTGGTATTCATGGGTTTTGGTTAGCCACCAAGGGGGATTTGCAGAGCCATTGTCTGCTCCCTCCATCTTATCACTTTTCATCTTATACCCCACTCATCCATCCCATTCCCCTAGTCTAGCCATTAGGATGACCTTCCAGGGTACATTTTGTCTTGTGGGAAGAAGGGGCTAAAGGCCCAGGGGGTAAAAGCAGCTAGTAAAAGATAAAAGCCATAGGAAATTAAAACCTAGAGATGCTTTGCCCAGGGGATCCCCGAGAAGGCAATAAAAAGACTCTCGATAAGAAACTAAGGGACCCTAAGAAAAATGATAAATAAATAAATGCAAGACCTAACCAAGAGGATGGGAGGTCTCATCACGAGCCAGCCCATTATGTTCATAGGTATTTAGTGGTATGACATTGCCACTATCTGGTCACCAAACCAGGGCAGTGACCTTTGGTTGCATGGCCAAA
>ML784067.1:246713-264982 GCA_009831015.1 Picea engelmannii | reverse complement strand
TGGTTTTGAGCTATTGATTACATTTGCAAGCTTGTTTGGTAAAACGTTGTGCTCTTTCCCTTTCAATTTGACTTGTTGGTAAAGCTTGACGTCACATCATTGCAGCAACATTATATAGTGACGCAGCAACATTACATGTGTGATCTGATTTGGGATATTTCTTGCATTAATGATATAATACAAGATTTAATTGTGAACATTGAATGCTTATTATCTCTTATGCTTTGTTGAGGAAGTGATATAAGTTATTAATCTTTGCTTAGCCATCATTGACTTCGTCAATAATAGCATTTGATCATTTGCTCATATACATGATAAAGATAGTCATTTATATCTTGAAGTACTAACCCACTGCAAGCACATATTCTAGTTATTTGTCTTGTCTCGCAAACAGGTGCATCTTCAGTGGATCTTTCTCCTTGACTATCTCATTTGGGCAGCAATCTGTGAAAGGGAACTTCTTTGACTTGGTCCTTTACCCTTTAGCCTTTCATAAACCCAGATTACTTTAGGGACGTCTCCCTTGGACTAGCCCTCCTAAATAGAAAGAGCCCCCCCATCGAGGTGACAGTGGGTGGGGAAGCTCCTGTTACGCCGGTTTCAAGCCCAGACTCAAGCTCTTTAGACCTTTCCTACAAACCGTGCGATAATAGGCCTCAAGAATATTCCTCATTTTGGGAAGGCACTAGCTAGCAAGACCTTTGGAGACACATAACAAGTGAAGGGCCAAGTCATCACCAATAAATACATTTACCCTACTATTGTAGCAAGATGGATCAAAATACCCCCAAAAAACATTCAAAATGTGTCAATAATATGGAAGGCTATGGGTTTAGCCTTCCCACTAATGGGGAATTTGCTAGTGTGGAAATTTGGAAGAGAAAAATTTAATGTGGGAATAGATCGATGGGTGGAAAGCTGAGGTTAGTATAAATTTCCTAACAAATTGATCGAAACTCTTAAAGAAAAGGCATCCTTAACCTAGCTCAAGTAACTCTCCAAAGTTGTCCACTACATGGCACCAAGAGTCAAAAAGATTTGGATGGTCATTAAGGGAAGTTGTGGTAGTCATATACAACAAAACTAAAGGTAAGTCATCATGGAATTGAGGAGGTGGAAGAAGAATTGGTTTGGTCCAAGAATTACTTTAGGGATCTACACTACAAAACTAGGATACAAAGCCATGTATGAAAGTGATAGGCCTGGATATTTTTTATGGTGATAGATAACCACTATGGAAAATGAACAAGGCCCTCGCCTAGGAAGCTCTATAACGGAGGAACAATTATGGTCCTAGTAGGTGTGTCTTATACAAGGAGTGAGAGAAAACCATATGTTACTTGTTAACTTCATGTGCATATGCTAGATAGGTTTGGGTGGAAATGGAAAGATTGATAGGGTTAAAGAGGATGGCAAGGTTCAAGTCAGTTGCAAAGTGCTTGAATCACAAGCAAAAGAAGCAAGAGCTTAAAGAATTTAAAGCCTTCCTTGTTGTTGTTGACTAGGATATTTGAATTTTAGCTTGCAAGGAATGCTAGAATATTTGACAATAAATGCATTCCTGCCTTTCAATGTGCATCCCAATGTAGTTCAACTATTTCTATCTACAACTTCCCTCCAAAAAAACATGTCTTAAAGGAAACTTAATCATGATCCAACTAAAAATTAAAGGGCTTGAGTCTATTTTGATGGTGCTAGTCAAGGTGACCCTCCTCCCACTTGTTGAGCGGGTGGAACCCTCTTCATATCTAATACTCATTGCTTTAGGTACGAAGCAAGCGTAGCAGAAGGTTCTAATAATTTTGTAGAACTCCTAACTTTAAAATTGTTGTTGTCTTTGGATTAAAAAAAAAAAGTGTTCACAAGTTGCAAATCTTTGATTATTCTCTAATTGTTAAAAATTGCATGTGTGGTAAATTTAGTATGGGAAACTTGTTCTTAAATTTACTATTTGAAGTGACCCAAATAATACAAAATGTTTTTAACCACAATTCATTCTTTCATGTCTATAGAGAAAACTCGATATGGAAGTTAATTCATTATCGAGAGATGGACTTCATATAGAAGTTAGGCTTTGGACAATGTTGAAATCCAAGGATAGACGGTCACAAATAATACCAAATGTTTTGAACCACAATTCATTCTTTCATGTCTATAAAGAACACGATATGGAAATTAATTCATTATTGAGAGATGGACTTCATATAGAAGTTAGGCTTTGGACAATGTTGAAATCCAAGGATAAATTAATCTAGGAGTTTCCAAAATCATTTTTCCAATGAATTTTGTTTGGTACATTGATGATTGAATTTCTACATTTTTAATCAATATAACGTTTGTAACAACATAGCCCTAAAGGGTTAAATACCATGCCTAGTCATATCACCATTATGAACATATTTACCATGGGTTTAATATTTGACTCTACATCTATCATGGTTTGAACTTGGGTTGTTTACATACACACACACAAGAAATAATCTCTCGGACTTGGAGAAATCCAAAAGAATGTTTCCGCACATTTGTTGATGGCATCCCTAGGAAAACCGATGGTGTAGAATAGTGCACCTAACCTAGGGGGATTCAAATTGGGCACATGCTTGCATAAAACTAACCAAATGCCCAACAATGTCAGCGACAACCAATTCAATAAAATAACATTCAAGCAACAAGCAACAATTGCATACCATTTCAAAAGAGATGTTAAAGAACAATGTGACCTTCCTTTATCAATGCTCATTTGCATGTTGATGTTTCTCCCTTTCAACTGTCGAGAAGCAACTACACCACTTTGGATTTTGAATAGTTGGAATCTTGACTTCTCTCTATTACTTAACAACCTAGCAATATGAGGATTGATCTTCCCATCCCTCAACTGCAAAATTCTCTTCTACGCATTGATATTTTGTTATTTGAACTGCATACAAGTAGTTATATCACTTCTGGTTTGAATAGTTGGAACCTTGACTTCTTTATATTACTCAATAACTTGGTCATATATGGATTAATTTTTATTTCATGCATTTGCAACCAAGCCTTGACTCACCTACATGCTCAAAGTACTTTTACTTAAGAGATTCTAAGAAACCTTAGCTTATTTTTTCAAGTGAATATGTCGCGCATATCAATGACCATAAAAACAAACATTAGCATGTCCTCTAAAAACATGGAGGCAATGCTTATGGCACACATATCAATGACCATAAAATCGATCATTAGCATGTTCTCTAAAGACATGGGAGCAATGCTTAAAGAAATATTTTATTTCTTATTTTCAAGAACTACCATCATTGCTCGTAAAGGAATGATGAAATGTAAAAAAACTAATATCTAACTCTCATTCACAACTCCATGTTTAAGTGTTAAAGTGACATATTTAACTGTGTCTTCTCATTTAACTAATTGCTTAGGTGCATATGAACAAGGATATTACACTCAAATGGTGCCAAGGTTTTCATTTTTAGTACACTCTTCATGATATTTAACTCTAGTTTTTTCTCCTTCATGTTGGGCACAAGTTATGGTGGTAATAACATCATTTTTTAATATGCACAAGTGATGTCTTTGTCATCTCTTCATACTTAGAACATGCACAAACTTAATGACTTGACAATAATTTTTGTTCCAATTAGTGAACATAACATGCACACACTTAATGACTTGACAATAATTTTTGTTCCAGTTAGTGCACTTAATGACTTGACAATAATTTTTGTTCCAGTTAGTGAACATATTGGTTAATCTTGCTAATTTTTTTGTTGTAATCCATTTCCCTGTATAGTTAATGGAATATATAGAAGCTTTTGGGAAATCCTTAAGCTCCAAGCAAACTTGGCATAAATGCATTCCTTGCAACCTTAATGTAACATCAAGGTTTAAGGGAAAACATCTACCATAAGTATTTCCGGTGTTTAAGGCTTGGCTAAGTATTTATAAGAGTAAATTTTCAGCCACAAATCTTATAAGAATTAGATAGAAATTCAAGCATTACCAGAGTTTTACCATGATCCAACAACTGTACACAGTGGAACAATATCCTTAACAATTTTACACACTTTCGAATATATTTATTAAAAATTTCACATTTCATAAGTTATGAATAAAATTTAGTATTATTTATAAAAATATTAATTTTGATGCATTTCTTAAATAAATAAACATTTTACAAACCATGAATAAAATTTAATACTATTATCAAAATATTTAAATATAGTTATTAGAAACCATAAATAAAATTTAATACTATTATAAAAATATTTAAATATAGTTATATAGATGTTGGATACAAGTTATTCAATTTAAACAAGTTTTATGATCCAAAACGACTTATATAAATGTAGGATAAAAGTGATTTAATTTAAACCAATTTAATAATCCCTTTTAAATTTGATTGAAGTGCTTGATATCCTTAGCAATGAAGAAATTGTGAGCAAACTATAAGTTAAACCATTGTTAAAATAGAGGCTTAATAATATCTTTTACACATACCCTAAGTGGAGGATGACAAACGGAACAACTCTCTTGAAAAAAGACCATAAAATCACGACAACTTATAATTAAAAAGAAAAAATGAAACAGATATATGTAGTTTCCCACTCTTCTTCATTCATTCATTTGTCATTGAAATAATCTTGGATGGAGCGATGGGTGGGAGAGGAGGGTTGGCATGGGAGAGGGGCATTTATTAATGGTGTTGGTGTTGGCGTTGAATGGAGCGCTCAACTAGAAAGAAAAGAGTTGATGTGATGTGATGTGATGCTATCCTTGGTTGGCCATGGAGGCAGAACAAAGTAGAGTTTGATTGTGTGTTTTGTTTTCTATTTCGTTTCTCTTTGTTGTTGCCATGGATTTATGTGTTTCTGCCACCCTGGTTATTATTTTTCTTTTTTCATTTTTGGCATGGCCATGCGCAATTGACGTCTGGTATCTTTATCTATTTTGTGTTTTCTCTTTCTTTCTTTCCTACCTGTTTTTTTTTATTTGTTCATTTTACATCTGTTCACAAGCCTTGTTTTTTTTCTTCTTTGGGGTTTAATGGGTTTAATGGGAAATTAAAGCAAGCCCAAGCCTCCAAGAAATTGAAGATTCCACATGTGCAGTGAGCGCAGATGAAGGTTACGAAGGTATGTATGATTTAACTTCAACTTATTTTCAATTTGTTACATGAATATGAATATATAATGCACCAATTTTCAATTTGTTACATGAATATGAATATATAATGTGTGTTTTAAATTTAGAAGCATTGCAGGAAAAAGAATATATAATATGAATATATAATGCATGTTTTTAAATTTAGAGGCATTATAGGGAAAGGAAGGTGGAGGATCTATTGAATATATGTGTGGGAAAGGAAAGTGGAGGAACTATTGAATATATGCGTTTGAGAGGAGGAGATGATGAGTTTCAAAATCCATCTTTTGATGCAAAACCCATGTAATCATCTTCATTGCAAATACATTTGATTTTCTCCCCATTACCTATTTAGGGTTTATTTTTTTATCTCTATTTAATATGTTTTTGATACATTACAATTCATGTTTAATAGAGATCAATATTTACTATTAAATAGTGATCTCTATTAAACACAAACTGTACTATATCAAAAAAATATTAAATAGAGATAAAAAATAAACACTAAATAGGTAACGGGGAAAAAATCAAATGTATTTGCAATGAGGATGATTACATGGGCTTTACATCAAAAGAAGGGTTTTGAAACTCATCATCTCCTCCTCTCACACGCAGATATTCAATAGCTCTTCCACTTTCCTTTCCCACGCAAATATTCAATAAATCCTCCACCTTCATTTCCCAACAATGCCTCTAAATCAAAAAACACGCATTATATATTCATATTATATATTCATTTCCCGATAATGCCTCTAAATTTAAAAACATACATTATCTATTCATATTCATGTAACAATTGAAAATAAGTGCATTATATATTCATATTCATGTAACAAATTGAAAATGAGTTGAAGTTAAATCATACATACCTTAGTAGCCTTCGTCTGCACTCACTACACATGTGGAATCTTCATTGGCTTGGAGGTTTGGGCTTGCCTTACTTTCCCATTAAACCCATTAAACCCCAAAGAAGAAAAAAAAGGCCTATGAACAAAGGCAAAATGAACAAATAAAAAATAAAAACAAGCAGGAAAGAAAGAAAGAGAAAACAAAGAAAAGATAAAGATACCAAATGACAATTGCACATGGCCATGCCAAAAATGAAAAAGAAAAATAACAACCAAGGTGGCAGAAACACATAAACCCATGGCAACAGCAAAGAGAAATGAAACAGAAAACACAACACGCAATCAAACTCTGCTCTGTTCTGCCTCCATGGCCAACAAAAGACAACATCACATCACATCAACTCTTCTCTTTTCAGCCGAGCGCTCTGTCCAACGCCAACGTCATTAATAAATGCTCTTCTCCCACGCCATCCATCCTCTCACACCTAGCCCTCCATCCAAGCTTCTTTCAATGGAAAATGAATGAATGAAGAAGAGTGGGCAACTATATATGTTTGTTTCATTTTTATTTTTTTTTAATTATACGTTGTCGTGATTTTATGGTCTTTTTTCAAGAGATTTGTTTCGTGTGTCATCCTCCACTTAGGGAATGTGTAAAAGAAATTATTAAGCCTCTATTTTAATAATGGTTTAACTTATAGTTTACTCGTAATTTCGTCATTGCTAAGGATATCAAGCGCTTCAATCAAATTTAAAAAGGATTATTAAATTGGTTTAAATTAAATCACTTTTATCCAACATTTATATAAGTCGATTTGAATCATAAAACTTGTTTAAATTGAATAATTTTTATCCAACATTTATATAACTATATTTAAATATTTTTATAATAGTATTAAATTTTATTCACGGTTTCTAAAATGTTTATTTATTTAAGAAATATATCAAAATTAATATTTTTATAAATAATACTAAATTTTATTCATAATTTATAAAATGTGAAATTTTTAATAAATATATTCAAAAGTGTGTAAAATTGTTCAGGATATTGTTCCACTGTGTAAAGTTGTTGGATCATGGTAAAACTCTGGTGATGCTTGAAATTTGTCTCCAATTCTTATAAGATTTGTGGCTAAAAATAAGGTCCATTTGCCACAAAATTAGCTTACTCTTATAATGGTAAAACTCTGGTAATGCTTGAAATTTCTATCCAATTCTTATAAGATTTGTCGCTGAAAATAAGGTCCATTTGCCACAAAATTAGCTTACTCTTATAAATACTTAGCCAAGCCTTAAAAACCGAGCATACTTGTGGTAGATGTTTACCCTTAAACCTTGATGTTACATTAAGGTTGCAAGGATGCATTTATGCCAAGTTTGCTTGGAGCTTAAGGCTCGCCCAAAATTTAAATGCCAAGTTTTCTTGGAGCTTAAGGCTTGCCCAAATATGCCATTAACTATATAGGGAAATGGATTACAACAAAAAAATTACCAAGATTAACCAAGATGTTCACTAAGTGGAACAAAAATTATTGTCAAGTCATTAAGTTTGTGCATGATATGTTTACTAATTGGAACAAAAATTATTGTCAAGTCATTAAGTTTGTGCATGTTCTAAGTATGAAGAGATGACAAAGACATCACTTGTGCATATTAAAAAATGAGGTTATTACCACCACAACTTGTGTCCGACACGGAGGAGAAGAAACTAGAGTTAAATATCATGAAGAGTGTATTAAAAAATGAAAGCCTTGGCACCATTTGAGTGTAATATCCTTGTTCATATGCACCTAAGACATTAGTTAAATGAGAAGATAGAGTTAAATATGTCACTTTAACACTTAAACATGGAGTTGTGAATGAGAGTCGGATATTAATTTGTTTGCATTGCCTCATCCCTTTACCAGAGCAACGATGGTAGTTGTTGAAAATAACAAATAAAATATTTCCTTAAGCATTGATCTCATGTCTTTAGAGAACATGCTAGTGATCGATTTGATGGTCATTGATATGTGCGGCATAAGCATTTCCCCCATGTCTTTAGAGGATGTGTTAATGTTTGTTTTTATGGTCATTGATATGCACGACATATTCACTTGAAAAAATAAGCTAAGGTTTCTTAGAATATCTTAAGTAAAAGTACTTTGAGCATGTAGGTGAGTCAAGGCTTGGTTGCAAATGCATGAAATAAAAATCAATCCACATATGACCAAGTTATTGAGTAATATAAAGAAGTCAAAGTTCCAACTATTCAAACCAAAAGTGGTATGGTTACTTGTATGTAGTTCAAATAGAAAAATAGCAATGCATAGAAGAGAATTTTGCAGTTGAGGGATGAAAAGATCAATCTTCATATCGCTAGGTTGTTAAGTAATAGAGAGAAGTGAAGATTCCAACTATTCAAAATCCAAAGTGGTGTAGTTGTCTCTCGACAATTGAAAGGGAAAAAGATCAACATGCAAATGAGCATTGATAAAGGAAGGTCACATTGTTCTTTAACATCTTTTGAAATGGTATTCAATTGTTGCTTGAATGTTATTTTCTTGAATTGGTTGTTACTAATGTTGTTGAGAATTTGGTTAGTTTTATGCAAGCATGTGCCCAATTTGAATCCCCATGGGTTAGGTGCACTATTCTACACCATCGGTTTTCCTAGGGATGCCATCAAAAAATGTGAGGAAACATTCTTTTGGATTTATCCAAGTCCTGGAGATTATTTCTTGTGTGTGTGTGTGTAAACAACCCAAGTTCAAAACATGATAGATGTAGAGTCAAATATTAGACCCATGGTAAATATGTTCATAATGGTGATATGACTAGGCATGGTATCTAACCCTTTAAGGCTATGTTGTTACAAATGTTACATTGATCAGAAATGTATAAAATCAATCATCAATATACCAAATAAAAAAGCTTTGGAAAACTGATTTTGAAAACTCCTAGACTAATCCATCCTTGGATTCCAACATTGTCCAAAGCCCAACTTCTATATGAAGTCCATCTCTCGATAATGAATCAACTTCCATATCGAGTTCTCTATAGACATGAAAGAATGAATTGTGGTTAAAAACATTTTGCATTATTTGGGTCACTTCAAATAGTAAATTTAGGAACAAGTTTCTCATACTAAATTTACCACACATGCAATTTATAACTAGAGAATATTAAAAAATTTGCACCTTATGAACCTTTTATTTTAATCCAAAGACAACGACAATTTTAAAGCTAGAAGTTATACAAAGTTGTTAGAACCTTCCGCTAGGCTTGCTTCATACCTAAAGCAATGAGTATTAGATATGAATAGGGTTCCACCTGCTCAACAAGTGGGAGGAGGGTCACCTTGACTAGCACCATCAAATTAGCCCCAAGCCCTTGAATTTTTAGTTGGATCATGATTAAGTTTCCTTTAAGGCATTTTTTTTTAGAAGGAAGTTGTAGATAGAAATAGTTGAACTACATTGGGATGCACATTGAAAGGCAGGAATGCATTTATCATCAAATATCCTAGCATTCCTTGCAAGCCAAAATTCAAATATCCTAATCAACAATAACAATGAAGGATTTAAATTATTTAAGCTCTTGCTTCTTCTCCCTGTGATTCAAACACTTTGAAATTGTCTTAAACCTTACCATCCTCCTTAACCCTGCCAATCTTTCCATTTCCACCCAAACCTTTCTAGCATATGCACATGAAGTTAACAAGTGACATATGGTTTCCTCTCACTCCTTGCATAAGACACACCTACTAGGACCATAAATGTTCCTCCGCTATAGAGATTCGTAGGTGAGGGCCTTGTTCTTTATGGCCAACCACAAATATTATTACCTTCAATGGAGACCTGATTTTCCATAGTGGTTATCTATCACCATAAAACATATTCAAGCCTATCACTTTCATACATGGCTTTGTATCCTAGTTTTGTAGTGTAGATCATGTTGTCGTCCTTAGACATACTTGCAAATGTGAGCTAAGTCTTTCTCACTTAGTGTGTCCTCGGAGACACAATGCCTAGGTTAAAAGTCCACGTTGTCACTTTGACTTAAACCTCTTCCGTCTAGGCTAACTCCTAGGGAAGCCAAGGGGGGTAGACCCTAGTTACTAGATGAGATTTAGAGTTTAAAGTTCTAGGAGTTGGTTTCAATTAGTTAAATGGTCAGGGGAAAAATTAGCCTATGATGTTAAGCATCAATGCAGGATGCAACAATTAAGTATGAACAGTCAGACCTTTCCTATGACAACTAAGACTAGTGCCTAAGATTGGGCAAGGGGTCAACTAAGTTAAAGGGAGATTGATTACAATAGATTTACAAAGTTGCAAAAGTTTAAGTACAAGATAGATACAATGATACAATAAAGAATATCTAAGATTACAACAAGGCTAAACTAAGACAGATACAATAGATACAAGATGTATAAATACTAACAAGTTGCTTGCATGTGCATGAAATAAAGATACTCAAGATAATACAACCATCAACACATCAAGTCAAGCATGCTCATAATAGATCTTACTCTATTGGACTGCTTATCAATGGCACAAATATGAAAATCACTCAAGACCCAGTCAAGAGAGTGCCTCCAGGTGGATGCGCAACTTTTTTAAGGATCAAACCATGAATTACAAAAACAACAATATAGATATAAAGATGCTTGAAAAGTAAAAGTGTTCTGAAATAAAGATATAACCACTTAGATGATTAACCCACAACGCATAAATTGACTTGCATGTAAATGTAGATATGAGATCAATGTGCTTGCAAGTGTAAATATAAATTGTCGATGGAGTTGTAAACCAAGGATTAAATAAGATGGTTAAGTGATATTAAATCCTATCTAAGTGTCAACCCAATACTTTCCTCCCCCAATTACCAAGTAATTGTTGGGTGCTCAAGAAGTAAGGCAACGAGGCCCACCCTAGCTCCATAGGTCAATCCTAAGATAAGAGTACTCCCGAAAAAGGACGTCGTGCATCACGAGACCGTCCCCGGCCTAACACCTTTCCGTTGCTTCCTCCAACCCCATTTTAAATGGCAAAGATGGTTGGTAAAGGTGCCCTATTAAGTTTAATAAGTTATTAAACCTATGAACTAAGTATTTAAGTGTTTGAATGCTTAAAGCTTCCTCAAAAGTGCTAAAAACAGAAATTGAAAGTTATGAAGATTGAAGTTCTTAAACAGTGAAATTGCAAGTTAAGTTCTTAATTTGTTGAGTTATTGCATGTAAATTATGAAGAACCGAAAAATGACTTGCAGAATTGAAAAAAACGATTATTTTTAAACCATTAAGATGCTTTGTTTGCATGCACGTGTGAAATATAAATATTTAAGAAATTATAGCTTGCATGCAAAGTAATGATGAAAAAGAAAAAGATTTACTATGCCTCCACCAGCTCTAAGCTAGCCTTTGTAGTGTGAGATCTACTCAATAATTTTAGCTTTAAGCATGCATGTAAAATACCACAACTATGCTAGCTAGACTGTGAAAGAAAAACAAAAAGGAGACTAACTAAAACTTGGAAAGCAAAAACTGAAATGAAGAGAATGCAAGCCACTTAGGTACCCTCATTTGGGCTTGCTTACAACGCTTAGATTGAAAGAGAAGGAAGAGGATAGATTTACCACTTTGAAAGGAGGTTATTGGAGGTGTGTTGTGACTAAAAACGGGCAGCATGCACCCTTAACCTGGCGAGAACTTGAAAAAATCAGTAAACTATTGCTTTGATTTTGCTGCAACACACTCAACAAAAGTTAAGAAAAATTATATTTTGCAACAGAAATTTCCTACATATAAAAACCAAAAACATTAATGAATATATTGACCTATCTAATGAGTTAGATACCAAAATATGAATATGAATAGAACCAGAAAGGTAAACTGAACAGCTTATGGAGTTTCAGTGAGTGATGAGGGTAGATCCTTGCTTGAATCTATCCCAACAACCCTCTTGAGATGACCTGCAAATCTTGAACACAATGTGAGAAAAAGAACATAGAATGTGTAGCATGCATCAACAACACAACATAGTTTATATTATAAATACATGCATAACATATAAGCCAACAACAATATTATTGCTAGACTTAGCTAAGTAAACATAATTTACCTAAGCATATATTCAATATCCAAAAAATAGCCAAAATAATAACAATTTCACCTCACAATAGCATGGAAATCCAGACCAAGTCTTGCACTTCAGTGTTCCTCCAAAGCTATTATTTTATTACCAAGGGAAGAGGTTGTAGCAACAAAGTTGCTCCAAGCTCTTCAAGAATAAGTGAACCAAAGCAAGATGATAATGAGAGAGAGATGGAGAAAATTTGGTAGCATAACAATACTCAGAAGAATGGTGAGGAATGAATGAGGGAGAGGTTTCTTTTATAGCACGAGAGGCCAAAGAGACCCCTCTTGGATCTTTGACAAATGTCAAGACCAAATCCATAGATGACATCCAACCAATGAGGGCGCAAGCTTTTAGGTTTGAGTGAGAATAGCAAGAAAGGAGAGTGGAGGGTGAATTGGCAAAGAAAGAGGGACGCATTGGTCAAGGAGAGGCCCACGTACTAGCCTTAAAGCTAGTTTCTACATTCTTGTTTGATGTTTCCCTTTTTCACAGAGAGTGGGGGCGCATATCCAAAGAGGAAAGCATGAGCTTTAGTGAGAGTGTGGATTGAGTGTGTTGAACACACTCATACGATGACGTGGAGAGTAGAGGAGGGGCCCATAACTCAATTTTAGAATGAGTTGCCAACTCACACATGGGAGGGGGACGCATTCCCCAGGAGGGGGCACAAATCCCTAACTGGATTTAATTAAGAAATGATTTAGGAAGTGGATAAAGGTTAGGAATGGGTTGGGATAGGTTAGGATAGTCTATCTCAGTCATTATTCACCTTTACTTTACCTCAATTGTTCATTAATTACAAAAATGACATTTTTCCCATGTCTTGGGTTAACAATTAAAATTGTTTTTATGTGACTAAGACTCTTATGTGGACAAAACCTTAGCAAAACTTGTCCGACTGAATTGAAACTTGGTCCAAGGGTGTAGGGGGTCTCATTCCATTTCTTTTGAGCACAAATACCCCTATCAAAAAACCAAGAACCTAGTTTTTACGTTATTTATCAAAAATTAATTAATTAAACTTCCAGCCTTATGAAATTTTAATTAATTAAAAAAAAACCTATCTAGACTCGACGAAATTTCGCGAAACCTTTCGAGTTGTCTTACATGGAAATTTACATCATTCCTAAACACTAGCTACCATAGGGTGACTTCATTAAAACGCCTTTCACCACTTTGGAGGATTTATTACTAGTGGGAGTGAAAAACTCAAGGGAAATTAATAAGGTTGGTTAGGCCAAATTAAGATCCCGAGGATAAAAAACACTCAATGAAAGGAACTCTCCTAATGAAGAAATCCTAAGGTAACTGACCTAACTATGATCCATGCAGACCTATTACATTATCAACCCGAGTGCAGAAATTTCGTTTACAAAAATGTGTGTTGGAGCAAAAGTTGCCCCATAGAACCAAAAAGTCTTTGACTTGTTTGCATTTGTTGATGCATATCTTCATGGTACATGGAGTTGACCCCCTAATTGAATAGGCGGTCAACAGATCCCTAAAGTAATTCTTGGACCAAACCAATTCTTCTTCCACCTCCTCAATTCCATGATGACTTACCTTTAGTTTTGTTGTATATTCCTACCACAACTTCCCTTCATGACCACCCAAATCTTTTCGAATCTTGGTGCCAAATAGTAACTTTGGAGAGTTACTTGAGCTAGTTTAAGGATGCCTTTTATTTAAGAGTTTCGATCAATTTGTTAGGAAATTTATACAAACCTCATCTTTCCACCCATCGATCTATTCCCACATTAAATTTTTCTCTTCCAACTTTCCACACTAGCAAATCCCCCACTACTAGGAATGCTAAACCCATAGCCTTCCATATTATTGACACATATTGAATGTTTTTTGGGGGTCTTTTGATCCATCTTGCTACAATAGTAGGGTAAATGTATGTATGGGTGATGACTTGGCCCTTCACTTGTTATGTGTCTCCAAAGGTCTTGCTAGCTAGTGCCTTCCCAAAATGAGGAATATTCTTGAGGCCCCAACCTATCATATCTTAGGCTTAGCTATGTTTGTCATTTCACTATAGATATTCCTTCACTTTCTTTTTTACTAGACCAGAAAAATCTAAAATTATTTTTCTTGATTGTTTCTAGAATTCCCTTTGGAATAAAAGTCAGTGAGTGCCAATAGACTAGGATAACATTTAGCACTGATTTAACCAAAATAAGACGTCCTCCTCTAGGTAACTATATGTTACGCCATAAGTTCATAATCTTTTCAACTTTGGCTATGAGCCATTTTCAATCATTCACCCCATAATCATTTGGTTTGATATAAAAGCCCCAGTATTTGCAACCTACTTGGAAGTTTGTGATGCGGGATTGACTTCATTTGTTCCTCTACCACATCATTGAAAGCAAATGAAGAATTTTGCATATTTACCATCATACATATACATGTACAATATAACTTTAATATCTCCATTAATTTAGAATCACCTCTCCTTGAACCATTAAAGAGTAAATGAACATCATTCACAATAAGTAAATGTGTCAATATAAAAGGTCTCCAAAACCTTATACATTTTGTAGATCCCATTCTTCTTGCCTCTAGGAAAGTACTCTTGATCCCTTTATTTATTATTAGAAATAATAAAGGTGATCAAGGGTAACCTTATTTGAGCCCTTTTGACGGTCTAAAGAAAGTGGATGCTAATCCATTGATTAAGACTGCAAATGATATCAATGTCAAGCAGTTCATTATCTAGTTCAATAAATGCACACAAAAATCAATGTGTATCAACACCAACCTGGAATACAACTAGTTTTCTCCATCACATGCCTTAAAAAGATCCAACTTTACAATCATAGTCGACAACTTCTTTGTTTTAATAGTATGCATCTTTGTGCCACTCCTACTACATTGTGTATTTATATACTATGGAGGAGCCCAAAACTGCACTTTGAAATTGTGTTAGACATGTCCATCTAATGAAAGGGCACTCCACCCAAGTATATATATTAGGCCTATTTCCATCCTAATACACACTTGCAAACATGAGCAAAGTCCAGCTCACTTAATGTGTCCTTGGAGGCACAATGCCTAGGTTCACAGTCCACACTGTCACCTTGACTGGAACCTCTTCCCTCTAGGCTTACTCCTAGGGAAGCTAAGGGGGGTAGACCCTAGTTACTAGATTTGATTTAACTTTAGAGTTCTAGGAGTTGGTTTTAATTTGTTAAAAGGCTTGGGGGAATACTAGCCTAAGATGCTAAGGCAGCAAATGCAAAGTGCAAGATTAACTAAGTGACAAGCAACCCTTTCCCTAAGTCAACTAAAACTAGTGCCTAAGATTGGGCAAGGGGTCAACTAAGTTTGAGGGTGTTCAATTACAAAAATATTACCAGTTAAAAAAATACTAGAACTACCCCACAAACTAAAGATTGCAACTACTTATACAATGAAAGACAAATGTTACAAAGATACAAGATCATACACAAGATACAAATTAACAAGATATACAATGATGCCAAAAAGTGAGAGTTTAGGAAATATTCAACTCAAGATCAATCACATGAAGCCAAGCATGCCCCAATAACACTTACTCTATTGGATTTTTTTTCAATGGCAACCACTAAAGCACTCAAGATCCAAGAAGATGATGCCTCCCCAAGTGGGATACTCAACTTCTTCTTAAATCACACCATAAATGCATAAACAAAGATGTATATGTTTGGAAACTCAAATGCTCATGAAAATTTAACACTTAGAAAGACAAACCATAAGATTGCATGAAAGATTTATAAACATGAAGGTACTTACAATGTGTGTTCCTAAACATTCATCTAAAGATACCCAAGCACAATGATTGTCTATGCAACTAAGTGGTTAGGAGTTTCTTAAAGATTGAGTAAATTTTATTGTTCCCTCCACCTAACTATGTGTGGAACCTTAAACCTCCTCCTCATGTTGCCAAATAGCTGCTGGGTGCTCAAGATAGTAAGGCAACGAGGCCCACCCTAGCTTCCACAGTCAACCCTGACAGTAAGAGTACTTCCCGGAGAGGAAACCCACCTAGAGCGCCACGGGACGGTCCCTCGCCACTACCCTCCGTTGTTTTCCTCAAATCTGTTTTAGATGGTGGAGATGGTGGAATTAGGCTATCCTAAGTTGTCTAAAAGGTTATTATGACTCGTGGGTGAGTCTTTAGGTGTGTTTAGAGTGTTTTAGAAGAGTTTTAAGTGCCCGAAATGTGTGATTTATGCCCAAAACCGAAACTGCAAAGTGACTGTAATGACGTGTTGCAAAAGTAAAGCTTAAAACCATAAACACATGAATAACATGAAAGAAAAGCTCAAAAGATATACATTATTAACATCGCCATATCATTCATCATTCATAACATGTAACTTTGCAAGAAATAAAGCAAAGGCAAAAACAACTTGCCAATTGATACCAAGAAATAAACTTAGATTCAATCACTTATCCACATATGATATCCCATGAAAAAGACATGCTTGAAAAGGAAATGATTGGCAAGATAAAAGAATTTAGATCCTAAACCATTGAAGTGATTCACATATACTTGAGATAGATAAATGGCAAAATGTCCTAAAAGATAAATGAGTTGCACCACTTAAGATTAATTCCAAAACATTTTAAACCATAAAACATAACATTATAGACACATGTGAAAGAAATAGCCAATAACTAAAGCATAAAGGAAAATGAGATGACAGATATATGATGACTACTCTAGATAGATTTTTAACCATATGAACATGTAAATCATCAAAGCATTACTACCATCTAGCCTTACGATTTGGGGATTACTCTCCCAAGGTGTAGGCAACTTTAGTTAAGCAATAAACATGAAATGGCAAATATTGCAGCAAACCACTCACAATGGCCAAGGTGGAGGCAAGCCTACCATTGTTGATCAAAGAGGATTAAAAGACAAAAAGAATGAGATTATTATTATTATATAGCCACACTACCTTGTCTTGTGAACAAGTGGAACAAAACAAATAAAAGAAAATTAAAAGCAAATATGAACTAGCCTAATGATATTGGGGGGTTGGCTTGGCCAATCACTCACCCAAGGTGTTGGCAATGTATAAACTTATAAAACTGAGACAAATAAGCTGAAATAACAACAAAGAAATGCAATATACAAGGAGAAAAGAAAGGGATTCGTTACCCAACTTGTGGAACCTCTTAGGGATGTTGTGAGAGTGAATTTCGGCAACGTTTACCCTTGTCCCTGGTAAGAATCTGCAAAAACCAGTAAGCAAAAGCTTGCTGGAAATGATGCAAAACACAAAAAATATTAAGAATTTTTTTTGTTTTTACACAGAAAATTTTCACATGAAATCTCCAAGTGAAATGTAAATATTTTTGACCTATCTATGGTATGTTAGCTACAGCAGTATGATGAATATGAACAGAAAATAGATCAGATCCAAAATAAAAGAAAGGAGTGTAAGAAAGTCTTGATTGAAAACCCCTCTTGAGACTCCTCCAATCAACACCTTAGAGACAAATCTGCACAACTCAAGCAAAACGTGAGGTATAAGAGTAGCATAACATGATAGAATAAGTTAATAGAATGAAGTACTTCACAATATCAACTACCCTACATATATAAATCAACAACACTAATGTCAAATGATCTACCCAAACAAACTAATTTGCTCAAGAAACTAGTCCAAAACCCAACAAGATGCAAAAGAAACAAGATCACCTCATATGTAAGAGAAAATCTGAATACTCTAGATTACTCCAAATCCTCCAAATCTTTTCTTGTTGAATCCAAATGGGAGAGCCTTGCAGCAACTAATTGCTCCAATGCTCTCAAGAGAGAAATGAGTGAATGTGAGATAGCAAGAGCAAGATGGATGGGGCGAAATTTCTGTAGCATAACGTTAGCTCAAAGAATGGTAAGTTGAAAGAGTGAGGAGGGGTTTCCTTTATAGCTGTAGAGGCACTTGGATGAGTCCCAAGTGTCAAATCATAAGTCAATGAGTGAATCTCAATGAGGGGGGCGCACCACTTTAGGGTTTTAGTTGTTGAAATAATGTAACTGCGAAGAGCATTCTTATTATTATTGGATTAAATCCCCATTGCGGATTAATCATGTCATTATTATTATTATTATTGTTATTGGATTAATCCCCATTGTGGATTAATCATGTCGGTAATTGTATAA
>ML784067.1:223401-244832 GCA_009831015.1 Picea engelmannii | reverse complement strand
TAGGTCAAAATATCAATTTTTCATTTCAGATTTTCATGTATAAAATTTCTGTGTAAAAACAGAAATTTTTTGTAACATTTTGGGTGTGTTTTGCAGCATTTCCAGCAAGCTTTTGCTTGCTGTTTTTTGCAGGTTCTTACCAGGAGGAGGGGGAAACGCTACCCAAAATCATCCACAAGGCTTCCCCAAGAACCATTCTTGGTTGGGTAACTATTTCCCAACTCTTTCTCTTTGTAAATCTAAGTTTTTCTCATTATTTCATTCTTTTTGGATCCATAATCACAAACTAACATAATCTAGTCTATTTTACTTTTCAATTTGTTCATTCTTTATTCATTTAGTTGTTGGCCCCTCTTGTCCAATAGACAAGTTTGTGTGGCCTTTCATTTAATAATTTGTTATTAGCTTAGATAACCCTCTTTGGCCAACAATGGTAGGCTTTCCTCCGCCTTGGCCATTGTAAGTGGTTTCTTTCTTTCCAAGTTTTTTCTTTCATATTTAATAAGCTAATGTGCCGGCACCTTGGGAGAGTAATCCCCAAAATCGCAAGGCCTAAGGGAAACTAATCCTCTTTTTATGATTCTATGCTCATAATGGTTAAAATAATCTAGATAGTAATCACACCTAAAGTTTCATTTCATATGCTTAAGATCTTATTGCTAATGGTTAAATAATTTATGATCTTTCCTAAGTGCAAAATCTATTAGTTGTCATAAGTTATTTTGCTTTTCACTTTCTAAGCATATGTGATCTATTTTTGGGTTTATAATCTCATTCACCATCTTGTTTAATCTTTATTTTTCAAAGCACACATTTCATTTAAATGGTTAACACTTATGGTGATGAGCAATCTTAAATCTTAAAGTTTCTTCACACTTCATTAAGGCAAGTTGTTCTTGCCCATTATTTTGCAAGTTGGATAATTAAATGGTGATGTGATGCTATGATGTTTCATTTTGCTTAATGTCATTTTCATTCATGTAATATTTTGTGGTTTAAGCAAGTACACTCATAAGCTTTACACTTTCAAGCATATCTTTCTTCACATTTAACTTGCAAATCTACATGTGGAATGGTTGATAAGTAAATGGTATATCTCTTGTAGCTTTTCCACTTATGTTTTGATATGTTGATGGGCTTTTAATTCACTTCTTGCAAACACTTTTTAATCAACTTTTTCATTTCGGCCATACGCTAAAAAGTGAATTTTTAAGGGTCTAAAATACTTCTAAAAGCAACCCAACACACTAAAAGACCCACCCGCGGGTCATAATAACACTTAGACAACTTTTAGAGGCTTTATTCAGCCATCTCCACCATCTAAAATGGGTTTGAGGAAAACAACGGAAGGAAGTGGCGGGGGACCGTCCCGTGATTTCGTAAGGGGGATCCTTTCCGGGAAGTACTCTTACTGTCAGGGATGATCGTGGAAGCTAGGGTGGGCTTCGTTGCCTTACTATCTTGAGCACCCGGCAGTCATTTGGCCAAGGGAGGAGGAAGCTTAAAGCACAAACATAGTTTAGGGGGAAGGGAACATAAAATTAATCTAACTTTTAAACAACTCCTTAAACATCTAGTTGCATAGCTCATTTGTGTGTTTGGGGGATTTAGATGTATGCTTAGGAACACACATTGAATGTAATCACATGCTTATATCTTTATTGCAACTTCATGGTGAATGTCTTTGATGTTTCATGTCTTACGAGCAATTAAGTTAAACATTGAATATCTCATTTCATTTTGCTTAGTGTGGTGTGAATCAAGAAGGTGTTGAGTATCCCACTTGGGGAGGCATCACTTTCTTTGATTCTTGAGTGTTTTTATGGTTGCCAGTGAAGGCAGTCCAATAGAGTAAGTGCTATTGGAGCATGCTTGGCTAATGTGTTGATCTCACTTACACCTTGTTGTATTTTTGTATCTTTGTATCCATTTGTGTATTTTGTAAACATTGTAATAATTGTAATTCTTTTGTAAGTATTGGTAATCTTTGGTTTGGGGTAGTTTAACTTGTTTCATATTGTAATACTTTTGTAATTGAACCACCCTCAAACATAGTTGGCCCCATTGTCCAACCTTAGGCACTAGTATTAGTTGACTTAGGGAAAGGGTTGATTGACATTTAGATTAGACTTGCACTTTGCATTTGTTGCCTTAGCATCTTAGGCTAGTTTTCCCTTTAGCCTTTAACAAATTAAAACTAACTCCTAGAAACTTAAACACTAAAATCAATCTAGTAACTAGGGACTACCCCCCTTGGCTTCCCTAGGAGTAAGCCTAGAAAGAAGAGGTTCCATTCAAGGTGACAGTGTGGACTGAGAACCTAGGCATTGTGCCTCCAAGGACACACTAAGTGAGCAGGACTTAGCTCACGTTAGCAAGTGTGTATTAGGACGGCAACAGAGCCCATTCAATGCCCTTTTTTTTCTCTATTTGTTATGTCATCTTACCCTTTCTTTAATGACTTGACAATCCCAACTTCTTTGTCCTTATATTTGTTTAGGAGTTGTTGATACTCCTCTTTCTTCAGCCATTGTACTTGATCAAAGTATTCCTCTGTAGCAAAAGGCATATCGTCAGGGGAGATTACAAGAAAACTTTCTTTGACTGATTCATGTGTTTCGTTAGTTCCAACGTCATCATCGATCTCTTGCACATGGACTTTGGTCATTGGCACATTCGGGAGGCGGCTTATTGTTCCATCCTTCATAGGCAAATTAATATAGGTGAGATCCATCTCCAAGGTGCCTCCCAACATTGCAGCAAATTTTCAGGATAATAGCATCCCCCATACATTTGGGACATCCACTACCACAATATCCATATGGATCATTCTCTCAAGGTATCTTCCAAGGCAAACTTTGACATTTTCCACTACCCCATAAGTGGGTATGGCCCTGGACTCAAAACCGCACACATTCCTATAGGGTCGTGTGACTTTCAGGCCCAATCTCTCCATGACCTTCAAGGACATCATGTTAGCACTTGCCCCCTGAATCAAGCATTCAATTGTTAAGGTACTTGTTAATCAGTAAAGTCATGAAGAAAGGTGGATTTCCATCGTACCGAACCCTTGCTTGTAAGATGATAGGAGTGTCCATTGTCTCATCTAAACTTCTGAAAAAAAATTCAAATTGTTCTTTTACAGATAGGACCTTGATGACTTCTCTCGGGGGAATGCTTACATGCATTTTTGCTAGTGCACCTTCAAGATCAAAGTTTAAGTCAATTTTATCAGTCCTGGGAGGATTCTTAGGAAGAAGTATGATCATGGGTGGAGGTCTTGTTTGTGAGATTGCAGGACCGACAGAGGTAGTTTGGTTCATTCCCTTTTTCCTAGTATATACTTGGAATTCTTGCTTCTTCAACTTATCTATTGATTCTTGGTCAAGGTTATTTATGACCTCCATCCTAGCCTTCCTAGTTGCTTCCTTTATGCCTTCTTAATGTTCTTCAAGTGTGACATTAAGGCAATATTGAGGGTTCTCAACGATGGGGTTAACAATGTTTACTTGGTCATGGTCACCATTGTTGAAAGGACACTCATGCTCCCAATGTGACTCGCTACATTGTAAGAACCAAGGGTCTTCATCCACTATATTTGTAGGGAATAAAGTATTGGGAACCTCTTGATCATGCTTTGGTCTAAAGACTTGGTTTCCCTTATGGAATTGCCCTTTGTAAGGAACCCTAGGGGCTTGTTGTTGAGCTCTTTCTAGGTTGACAATTATATTCATCATCAGTTCCTAGGTTTTTACCATGCCATCTACAGTCAGTTATAGCTTTGTCAGGCTAGAGCTAACGTCTAAGGTAGGTTCAACATTGTGGACTATTTTAGGTTTAGCATCCATTCTGACTCTTGGGGCTGAGAAAGGCTCAACTCTAGATGATGCAAGGTTGTCTTCAATCCTTGTAGCTATCTCTTGGGATTCTTGGATTGTTTTAGGGGCTTTATCTCTGAGGAGATATCCTAGTTGTCCTGTGAAGGCTTTGGTATAAAGGAAGAGAAGGAAACTATCAGAAGGATGATGGCTCACTGGGATCTTTTGCATCAAAGTTTCAAACTTGTCATGGAACTCTCTAATGGTTTCATTCTCTTGTTTCACAAGGTTATTCAGCTTTATTAATATCATGTTGGGGTATTCCTTGACACTTCATCGTTTGAGGAAAACTTCCTCCAACCTATCCATGGTTTTAATACTAGCATCAAGGAGCCTATTGTACCAACCTCTAGCACCATCATGGAGGGTAGCAGAGAATAATTTCATAGCTAGATCCTCAGCATCATCACTGATGGGATGAAGCTGAAAGGACCATAAATTACTCATGTGATCTTTGGCATTGACTGAATCATTACCATAAATGTCTAAAGTTTTTTGTTCATCATAAATATCTTCATTAGAAATGTCTTCATTATGTTTTAAATATGGCATTATCTTATCACATGCAACAGATTACTATCCCCAAGGAAATGGTCAAGTTGAGTCAAGTAATAAAAAATTGATGACCATAGTCAAGAAAATTGTTGGAGAAAATAAAAGGTCTTGGGATGGTAAGATCAAACATGCATTATGGGCTTACAGAATTACTAAGAAAGCAACAACAGGGAAAAGTCCTTTTGAGTTGGTTTATGGTTTGGGGGCTAGTTTGTCAGTGCACCTTAGACTTCCAACTTATGGTTTGGGTCGGGACTTTTCTACAGAACAGCATGCAGTTCAGAACAGGGTCAATCAGATAATAGAGTTAGATGAAAGCAGGAGAAAGGCTTATGATGAGAATTGCAAAAATCAGGTTAAGGTTAAAAAGGATTTTGATAGGTTAGCAAGGCAGAGGGACTTCATAGTTGGGGATATAGTTTTAATATAGGATAAAGACAGAGAGAAACTAGGCTAGCATGGCAAGTTTGACAGTTTATGGCTGGGTCCATATGTGATCCAGGAAATAGTAGGTCCAAATTCTTTCCACCTCATCCATTTGGATGGTGAGCCCATAAACATTCCAAGGAATGGGAAACAACTCAAACTCTTCTTCAGATGATGGGCAACTTGGTGTCCAAAGGGACACCCTTTGTAACGTATTTCTAACCCTTCTCCTTTCTTTTAGTTTTGTATTATTTCATTTCATTATGTAATTATGTTATTCACTGTATCATAGTTTCATTTATGTAATTGTTGTATATAATCATTTCATTTATGTGATTATTGTTTATAGCATTTCATTTATTTATTTTATTTATCTTATACATGTATTTATGTTGGGTATTGGTGAGCACTTTGTTTTGTAGATTCTGAAGTTCTTGTATGTTATCCTTCAAGATAATTGAACCCACGTCCCCATGTGGAGCCAGATGTTGACCACCTATTTCAACTAGGGGGTCAACTCCATGTGCCATGAAGCTATGTACCTGATGGTACAACAAAGTTGAAGTCTTTCTGGTTCTACAAGGCAGTGTTGCCCTCAGCACTTATTTTTGTAATTGGAATTCCCGCTCCCTTGCATGGGATAATAATGTAATGGGTTTGCATGGATCATATTTTAGGTTAGTTTCCTAGGACTTTATCATTAGGTAAGTCCTTTCATCAAGTGTTTTTTTTCCTCGGGTAATTGATTTGGCCTTGTTGACCGCCCATTTAGCACAGGTGGTCAACTCATGTGCCATGAAGAGACTCATCATCAAATTCCATGTTGTCGAAGACTTTTGGTCCTACAGGGCAGTGTTTGGCCCCAACACTTTATTTTGTAATTGGAATTTCCGCACCCCTGCGTGGGTTAATAATGTAATAGGTTTGCATGAGTCATGTCTAGGTCAGTTACCTTGGGATCGGTTCACTGGGAGAGTTCCTTTCATCGAGGGTTTTTTATCCTCGGGTTATCAATTGGGCTTTTCAGCCTTATTGATTTCCCTTGAGTTTTTCCCTCACACTTGCAATAATTCTTCCAAAGTGGTGAACGACACTCTAGTGGGCTTATCTTTTGGTAACTATTATAGGGAATCATTGTAAATGACCATGCAAGACATCTTAGAGATTTTCGCGGAATTCCGTAGAGTCTAAGTCAGTTTTTTTTAATTAATTAATTTTTAATTAAATTTCCCTAAGTTTGGAGGTTTAATTATTTAATTAATTAATTATTTTTTAGCAATAATTGTAAAAACTAGGTCCTTTGACTTTTGATAGGAGTATTTGTGCTCAAAATAAATGGAATAGCACCTCGTACATCCATGGACCAAGTTTCATCTCAGTCAAACAACTTTAGCCATGCGTTTGTCCACTCGGAGTGTCAGTTAGTCTAAAATAACAATTTTAATTGCTAAAGTCCAAACATGGCAAAATGTAAAAATTGTAATAATGAGTTAGAGGATGTGAAAAGGTGAAATGATGGTTAGAGAGAGACCCCCTAAGCATAACATAACCCTCCCAACCTTTTCTAACCCCTTACCCACCTTCTACACTCAAAAGTCACGCCCCCCTAGGGGGATTGACGTTTTTTCCTTTTTAATTGAGTTTTTGACTTGAGCGTGGCCCCCTCTCTTGATATTTCATTCCCCTTAGCTTCCACATCACCCCTTGAGGTGACCCCACTCCCTCCACCTCACTCTTTCCTTTCATTTTCTTATTTTTCACCCTTGTGGAGCGCCTTCCAAGGAAGTTACGCCCCCCCTTTGTAGCTCTCCAATGAAAAATCATTTTTATTTTGTTGGAGGCTCCTCACCTACCCTAGCACGGATCCCAAAACTTCTCTCATTTCTTTGTGTGATCGCAACCTCACCACATTCATCTCTCACCCTCCTTTTCCTTTACCTCATCCCAAGAGGTGCGCCCTCCAAGAGGAGTTGCGCCCTCCCTCTTCTTAAAACTCCACAAAATAATTTTTAAAAATTATTTGTGACTCTTCACTTACCTTGGCACGGATCCCATGCCTCCTACACACCTTGGATTTATCCCAACCTTTTTTCTTTTTTTTCTACACCCTAGATCTCTTGTGCAAACCCTAGATGGTGCGCCCTAGCGTTGAGATCTACTCATTTGCTTGGTGGTAGACACTTGGCTTAGATCCAAGAGAGGTAGGTTTGTCTCTCCAAGTATAAATAGTTCTCATTTCTCACTCTCAACTCACCATATCTTGAGTTATTTTTATGCTACTTGATTTTCATCTCTCTCTCTCTCTCCATTATTCCATTTTTCCATTCTATTCTCTTAGGGTTTTGGAGTATTTTCTCTCCAAGATCTATTTTCTTGAATAATAATAAAGGAGAAACTTTGGAGGATAACTAGAGGAGCAATGCGTGTGCTTGATCTTCTTATGCTTATGAGGTAATATTATTTTGATTTCTTTGGGTGAATGCAACATTTGATCTTAGGTAAAGTGTTATCTAAGTAGATCTATCAATGCATATGCTTGTGGGTTTATATATCTTGATGTGTTAGATAGGATTGAAGTGTCGTCTTATTTACATTTTCAACATATTATCTCTTGTATGCACATCACTTTAAGAGTTTTGCAGGTTAATACTCCAAGGGTTTCATTGGGAACTCCTTCAAGGAGAAGGGTCTCTTGATGCACTCACACACTCCATTTCTCTAACCCTTTACTCTTCATCTATATTGTTGTTCATACACATTCATTTTCAGCTAGCATAACATATTTAGATAGGTAATTTCTATACACATATACTCTCTCTTTCTTGTGGAAAGTTCTTGCCCTAAAAAACAAGGGTTTTCCTTCATTTTTCTTGGTTGTGTAGCTCTTCTAGCAAGCATAGCTTGTTGGTTTTGCAGGTTTCAGATCTGATTGAGAGGACTCTTGGCTGCCCAAAAGACATCCACACAACACCAAAAGGTTCTCAAAGGGGTTTGGTAGCTATCTCTCAACCCTACCTCTCAAATTTTCATCATTTTGGTACATTTGGCCTCTTCTTCTTGCTTGTTAGTGGCTTACACCTTCAAGGGAAGAAGTGGTACAACCCTCTTCTTGGTGTGAGCTTGTTGGGTAGTTAGATCTAGCTAGGGTTTCAGTTTTTTAGCATTTTTGCTCTCCTTTTTAGCTAGGACGTGAGGTTTAGAAGGTGAGGGGCACCTTCTCAACCTAGGACGTGGGGTAGAGTTTGTCTCTTGGTTTCTTGCTTGGTTTGTTAGTCTACTTCTTTCTTTCTATATATATCTTTACTTGTTTGCCCTAATCTCTAAATCTTAAAAGAACTTAACCTAACTAAGCAAAACCTAATTAATTGTCTACCTAGTTGGGGGAGGAATACCCCAATAGGTAAGGTTAAGTGGTTGATGATGTGATTAATGATCTATGGATTAATGTTATCATTGTTTTAGATTTAGATCAAACACATAATCATTGTCTTAAGCCTATTGGGAGGCATAATAAGTTACCTAACTAGATCTTCACTTGCTTAGTTAATCTTCAAGTCTTTTCTTCATGCACTTGTTTTAGATCTTAAATGCCTTAATCTCTAAGTGCTTAGATAAGTGAATGGTTTATATCTCTATTGTTTATATCTATTGGAAGCGACTTGCTTAGGCTTGAATGTTGCTAAATGGTTAAGTAGGCAAACACACATTAAATTTTCTGTCCATCTCTTGAAGGCAAGTTGTCCTTGCCATTGTAATTTTTTTGGGATAGCAAACTTATTTGTGCATGTGATAACTTAAATCTTCTTCAGCCATCTTTATTTGCTTTACTTGTGTTCACACTCTTAATTGCATAAACTTGAAGCAACACATTTTTAAGCTCATAACAGTTTCGGCCATATCACTAAATCACACTTTAAAAGTGTCCTAAAATCTTCAAAACACTCTAATAATCACCTAAAAGTCTACCTAATCCATATATATACTTAATAGACTATTTAGGGTACCTTAGACCACCATCTTCACCATCTAAAATAGGGATTGAGGAAAACAATGGAGGGTGTAGGCAAGGGACTGTCTCACGGCGCACAGGATGTGTCCTCTTCGGGAAGTACTCTTGTTTTGGGCTGACCTGTGAAGCTAGGGTAGCAACACTTATTGAGCATCCAGCAGTTATTTGGCAATAGGAGGAGGAGGCTTTGGTGAAAGCTTTAATAAAATTTGATAAATCTTAAGAAATCCTAATAATTAAACCCTGGACCAAACCTAATAAACACTTGGTGGGTTGAGTAATCAAGAGTGTGGGTAATCTTCATCAAATTAAATAACATTTTTGCTTAAATCTTCTAAATCTTCTTGATGATATTGATGTTTTGATGATGGACTCATAATTGTGATGAATTATTGATGTTGATGCTTTAGTCTTTGGTATCCTGCACACATATAAGTAAAACATGGTTAGCTTGCTCTTGTATCATTTGTATATTTACTTGTAATTAATTGTATCTAATATCCTTTGGTTCAATTTATTCCTTTCTAACCTTGTAAGTAACTTGTAATCTACTTGTAACGAAACACCCCTTAACATAGTTGACCCCTTGCCCAATCTTTAGGCACTAGTCTTAGTTGACCTAGGGAAAAGGCTTGACTTACATACTAACCCTTGCATCTTGCATTTGTTGCTTGTGCATATTAGGATTAGAATCCCCCAAACCTTGTAAATAATTAAAACTAACTCCTAGAAATTAACTTTAATACATATAGTAACTAAGGTCTACCCCCTTTGGCTTCCCTAGGAGTAAACCTAGACGGAAGAGGTTTCGGTCAAAGTGATAGTGTGGGCTGTGAACCTAGGCATTGTGCCTCCAAGGACACACTAAGTGAGCCAGACTTAGCTCACATTTGCAAGTGTGTATAAGGATGGAAACATGCCTAACCAACCATTTTAACTACCCTTGGACGGAATATTTGCTTGTGTTTGTAGGACCTTGCCCGATGAAAGCTATTCACGAAGGGACTAATCCACTTGGACCTTCGTAGGGGCTTGAAATCCCACTGGATGGATGTTGCGCCCCACACATTAAAGGCATAGGATCATGAACATTGCACCTTAGGGAACGTCTCTAGCACATAAATAAGGCTCAGGAACATGAAGAGAAGAGAACATCACCCTCATATGCCTAAACGTTCCTCTTCGATGGCATGATGTCACACTTTTGAGGGCACGTTTGGCACATTTGGTACACTTGGTGATGTTGTGGGCTTGAAGCCCCACATTATAGCTTGATTTGGGGATGATGTGGCACTCTCCTAGCTTGAAGTCCTAGCCTTTGGAGGCCTACTTTCGCATGTGCCACCTTGGAGAGGAGCTTTATGGGCTTACATGCCATCATTTTGTTATTTTTTGTCATTTTGTAGCCTAAGTGGGAAAAAAGAACAAATCATTATGCTAGTTAAGCATTCTAATTTTGGTTTTAGCCTAAAATTATGGATTTAATTGTAACGTGCACAAACTATGACTTGGGTTTTCCTCATATAAATAGAGGCAAGTCATTTTCATTTGGATATAACTAATCACTCATGAAAATATTTCTTGGACTGAAATTTTGACCCTCTTGGACAATTCACTCTCTCTTTTCTTGTCAAAATAATGAAATTATTGTCTATTGGGGCATTAAACACTAGCAACTTCTCTTGGTAGTCTCTCTTGGAAAATCGTTGGATGATTTCTTGGTAGTAAGGGTTTATTGTATGCTTTCTCTTGGATTTGGTAAGTAATTTCTGCAATTTATTGTCATCTTGTTTGTTTAAATTCAAAAAATATATTTAAAACCCTAGGAGGAGTAAAAGGGCTTACACCCTCCACCAAAGTTTATTCTTCTTTGTATTACAGGGCTACAAGGCTTGCCACGAGGAGTAACAGGATTTACACCCTTGTTGCAAATCTTGGCTAGGGTTTGTTTTCTTTAAGAAGTAAGAGGGTTTACACCCCTAGAGAAATCATTAAACCTTAGTTCATCTTGGAATTCAAGCTAAACGATTTGGAAGGATTGTTGTTTTCTTGGGTTTTATAGGGGTTTAACTCTCAAGATAACTTATTCTTCATCTTTCGTTAGTTTTCTTTTCAAGGAAGAGACTTCATTCACCCAATAACAATGCACTAATCTTTGCATTGGAGATTATATATGTTGCATTGATAGACATGAAAATTGAGGGATTGAAATTGATCAAGTTGGATTCGAATTCTACATGCTTTAGACTCTCTTATATTTCAAGGTTAGTTTTATTTTCAAGGAAGAGACTCCATTCACCCAATAACAATGCACTAATCTTTGCATTAGAGATTATATATGTTGCATTAATAGACATGAAAATTGAGGGATTGAAATTGATCAAGTTGGATTCGAATTCTATATGCTTTAGACTCTCTTCTATTTCAAGGGCCTCTTGTTGGGTCAAGTGATTAGTCTATTGTAATAAACTTTAAGATACAGTCATTAGGGTTGCAGCAAACACTCTCTCTTACACAATTTCTTTAATTTTCTACCATTGAAATTTGCTTGTGAGCTGTGATAATTAATCTACTAATGAAGGGATATTGTTTGGGTGGTTTACTTGTTGATTTCAGTGGTTAGAACTTTCTTCTGTAGAAAACGTTTTCTACAACCATATGGATGTCATAATTATTTTTTGATACAACTCTTTTACAACCCTCTTTTGACATCAAAATCTTGGTTAAAGCATTGGAACATTATCTACTAATCATAAGCATTGTTGTCCAATATCATATGTTGATTTGATGGTCCAATTTGTAGCTGTTATAACTCTATTTTTGTTGATATATCTCTATTATATGCTGTAAATTTTGGGACATCAAGACTTCTTGTTATTTTCCCTCCTTTCTTGAGGATTATTTCATTATATATAGTTTTGGTTTGAATCATCTAACATTGTTTTGTAGGTACACAACATTGGCAACCATTTATCAAACCCAAAGACTCTCTCTTCAATCCTCAAGATCCTTTAATCATGACCTATAAGAGTGGTTCCTTCAGCTCTTGGCATTTCCATTGGAAATCCCCTTAGGGTTACCTGGGAAGCCTCCCTTGTGTTGGACTTGTCCATCAATAAAATGAGGGGGATATCTATTGAGGTGATAGTGATAGGTGTCCCCAGTTGTGTCACACATTTTTTGTTTGGGTTGGGCTTTGTCCAAAATACAAACTATGCAATAAAATTTTTGGCATCATTGTTGGGGAGGATTTTGAATCCTTTCCGATCCCAAAACGACATTCAACAAGTTTATCCCAAAGCCTTTATCTCCAACTTCCCTGGCAACTCCATTGGAGAGAAGTTCCCTTGTAGCAAGACCTTGTTGAGGTTTATCTTCTCTAGGGAGCAAAAAGGATTAAACCCCTAGAAGATGCTAAAGCATAGATCATAACAAGAGACTCCATAACCCAATAGATAAGACACAAATATTTGCATTGGAGATTGAATATTGTTGCATTGGTAAATGTGATTTTAAAGATATTGAATTGTTCAAGTTTAGAATAAAGTTTTACATGCTTTAAGATATCTTGTGCCCTAAGGGAGTCTTGATTTGCCAAGTGATTAAGCAGTTGTAACAAGCATTAAACTACAGTCAATAGGGTTGAAGCAAACTCACTCTTTCATCAGTCTTTACTCACTTTTCTACCACTGAAATTTACTTGTAAGGTGTGATACTTTATCCATTGTCTAAGAGTTGTTGTTTGGGTGGCTTACTTGTTGATTTTAGTGGATAGAACTTGTTGTTGTAGCAAAAATTTTCTACAACTATAAGGCTTTTATAACACTCTACTGATAACACTCATTAACAACCCTCTCTTGCTATCAAAGTCTTGGTTTAAACATTGGAATATTATCTACTAATTGTTAGCTTTATTTTCCAACATCATATATTTGACTTTGATGGTTTAATTTGTAGTTGTCATAGTTTATTTACTGCTGATATATATTTTCATAATGCTGCAATTTTGGGATAGCAAGGTTTCTTTCCGATTCCCCACTGGTTTTGAGGCTTATATCATCATATATTTTCTTGTTTTTGCTTGTCTAACGTTGTTTTGCAGGTACACAACCTGGGCAACCATTTACCATATCCAAAGACTTTTCCTCAAGCCTCATTCTCATACTTGACCTTAACCTATAGGGGTACTCTTCAAGCTCCTTACTTTTCTCATCACAATACCCCTAAGGTCACCCGGGAAACCTCCTTTTTGTTGGACTTGTCCTACACTAAAACAAGGGGGATATCTATTGAGGTGACAGTGATAGTTATTCCCAGTTGTGTCAGACACATGTTTTTTGGGTTGGGGTTTTCCCAAACTACAAACTGTGCAATAAGAAGACTCTCTTCTATTTCAAGGGTGTATTGTTGGGTCAAGTGATTAGCCTACTATAATAAAATTTAAGCTACAGCCATTAGGGTTGTAGCAAACACTCTCCCTTACACAATTTATTTACTTTTCTACCGCTGAAATTTGTTTGTGAGTTGTGATAATTAATCTGTTGATAAAGGGCTATTGTTTGAGTGGTTTACTTGTTGATTCTAGTGGTTATAACTTGTTGCCATAGAAAAAAAATTCTACAGCCATAGGGCTATCATAATTATTTGTTGATAACACTCTTTAACAACCCTCTTTTGACATCAAAATCTTGGCTTAAGCATTGGAACATTATCCACTAATCATAGGCATTGTTGTCCAGTATCATATGTTGATTTTATGGTATAATTTGTAGTTGTTATAATTATGTTTTTGCTGCTATATCTCTGTTATATGTGAATATTTTCTGAGATCCTATGGGCTACCCAACAGGCCTTTCATTTGACCTCCTGTTGGGCAATATCTTTGGGTACTTTCAAACTGTTTTTCTTGTTGGTTTAGGACAACCTTCTCATTGTTCAAAATAGACCACTAAATCTGAACTTTTCCCTCTCAAAATCTGCCCACAAATCTTTGGTTCGATGCTCTTTAATGCCACTTGTTATAAGGATTAATTATGGATGGTTTTATTGTTCAAGTTAGTCTTAATAACATGCATTAAACATCAAACAAACCTCTAAGATATTTAACAACCTACAACTAAAAATACTAAGCAAACATGACAAATGAACACATGTAGTTTTTGGTCAACATGACCCTGGAAAAACCCCCATGGGGAAAACCAATGAGAGATAGATATATATTGGAGATCTCAAACCAAGAGTACAACAAGGAAATAAATACAAGTGAACCTGGTACAATAGAAACCCAACTCGGGATGCTTTGGAGTTCCTTGTAGATGTTCCTGCTAGATGAAGACTTGCACCCCTCTTGGTAGCCAAATGAATAGAATCTTGCGCCCTCAACTCTAGGTGCACCTCTTCCCTCCACAAAATATCTCAACTAATAGCGCACCTCTAGCCTTCAACCTTGCACCCCTCCTTGCCTTATGCACACCCTCAAGCTCCCTTTCTTTCCACAAGTGCAGCTCCTCAAGCTTGCTTGCTCTCCTTCAATGGTGCATTCCCTTTTCCTTCTCCAAACCCTTCTTCCTCTCTTTCTCTTCTCACTCAACTCTCTCAAGTGAAGAATGAATCTCCTCCTTACCCTTTTGCCTCCTTTAGCCTTCCTTAGGCCAAACTTAAAAGATCAATGGCTTAAGATTAGATCTAACCAAGTCTAATCAATGGGTGAGACCATTTCTCATAAATTTCACTTAGAAGCCCACTTTACTTAAGTTTCCATAGTTTGTTTTATGTCTATTAATTCACTCACTTGTGAATTAATTGTCACTTTATGCCTTAAGTGACAAATTTCACTTTATGACTTAAGTCTCCTAAGTCAATGTGAAATTAGAAAATAAAGTAAAAGTATAAGGGTAATACTTTCCCCCCTTTGTGTTTATAGACTCACAAACACAAGGGGCCCAGTTTCCTTGGTACCCAAATCTCAACAATATTGTGCAAATTTTGGGACAATAAGACTTCTTGCCATTTTCCCTCCTGCCTTGAGGATTATTTCATTATATATCATCTTGGTTTGAATTGTCTAACATTGTTTTGCAGGTACAAAACATTGGAAACCATTTATCAAACCCAAAGACAATCTCTCCAACCCTCAAGACCCTTTAATCATGACCTATAGGGGTGGTTCCTTCAGCTCCTGGTCTTTCCCTTTGCAATCCCCCTAAGGTCACCTGGGAAGCCTCCCTTGTGTTGGACTTGTCCATCACTAAAACAAGGGGGATATCTATTGAGGTGATAATGATAGGTGTCCCCAGTTGTGTCACACATTTGTTGTTTGGGATGGACTTTGCCCAAACTACAAACTATGCGATGACAATGATCTCACAAAGTTTCCAACAACATGAAAGAGAAGAGGGGCCAACCTTATATAGATTCTCTTGTAATGGCTAGTTCTCCCTCTCTCATTAAAATAATATTTATTGATTTGTCATCTAGAAGCTAGAGACCAAATCATGACAAATAAAATGATTGTAATCAATCTCTTACATTAAAAATCTAGTCACTAAGAGGTTTGACTTAATCAAGGGGAAACAGCTAGTTGGCTGCAATAAATCTCAACAGTTAAGAAATGAATCGATTTTACTTAGAGAGGCATTGTATAGTTGCAAGAATGTTATATGGTTGTATGTTGACCTTCGCTACTCCAATGTTTCACTCGATTAACCCCAACAACCAACTTCTTTACCTCACGGCTGTTAGGATACATTGGTTTAGCCAACGGTTAGGAAAATGTACGGAAAAAATATTGGGCAGCTCCTTTAATTTATATGCCACGACTCTATTTGACTTGTATAAAGTGGTTAACCGTTGGCTCAACGGGTGGCGTCTCTAGTTGGCCAATGGTCCACATGAATTGACCCATGGCTAGTTCAATTGACAGCTCCCTCTAAATTAAGTTGGTAGCTCCCTTAGAGTTGGTCGATTTGATGATTAGGTGATGATCCATTTTGTGTATTTACCAAGCACCAACATATATACCTTGAAACCCATGTTCCACTTAACATCCACGACATCCTTTGATTCGGTCATCATTTTGGCATGGTGGCTATTTTTAATTGGCGGCTCTATAACCAAGTCCACCCTCTAACATTTCCACTTCACTGTATCAATGGTCGTTGGGTTAATTAAAGTGCTGGTGACCTTTTAGTTTGGCGGCTCTTCATAATATGGTGGCTTCTCTTCACATAGTGTGCGACTCTCTTAATTTAAATCCGCCCCCTTCATATGTAAAATACCACATTTATTTATAGTGCACCATCCTTTACAAAGTCAATGGGCTCCTCAAATAAGACGAACTAATGTAGTGGACAATGACTTCATTGTCCACTCACCCATTTTTTAATTATTTAACCATACGCCCCTTTGATGTGGGTTTAATATGAAATTCACCTTTGTCCTTTTGGTTCACTTAATAAAATAATAAAGAGGGAATGGCATGGTACCTTTTTAAAAAATTCCTTGTGATAATATAATGTTGCCTAAACCAAAGTGAGTGGTTAGAGTGTAAAGGGGGTGACCCAATTAAACTTATCATACTTTGTTAGATCCATGTAAAATTGTGAAAAAGGAAACTTTTGACACATGGGTTTTTTCTTGGGACAAGATTTCATTGATCTTTGGTGTTGGAACTTTCCTTTTAAAACACTCAAGATATAACTTTATATGCCTTTTTATCTGCCCCCTTAGTCGGGTTTTGCCGAATCCACATAAAAACTCTCGAACTGAAAAATTCTTCCACATGGGTTTTGTCTGGGATGTGATTTGCATATTCTTTGCCACTCAAACTGTCCTTGCATGTTTCTGGATGACTCTCTATTGCCACATTTTTTGGTAAATTTTCTTTAGTGACGCTTTGATAATTGATTTCTTCTTACAGCTCGACCTTTTTCCAAAATTTCAACATGGCATGTCAAGTATGCATGAAGATGATCAATATGAGCCCCTGTTGTATTTTTGGCCCCTGGATCTCGTGCATAGGAATCTGTGAACTTCCTCGAAATCTGTGAAATGGTGATAACTTTGTGAGACTGCCATGTTGTGAACTATGAATGGTAATTCTCCATGGACAAGAGATGCAGACAGACTCAATATAAAATAACCATGTGGGAAGACATAAGTGTGCATGACATGGACCAGACTAGGCCCCACAAACTACGATCACCCCTACATAAGACTCATGGATCCACACAACTCATGTTTCTACAATAGATCCATTCCAAGGCCTCCAATCTAATCCAGGACGAAAGATATTGAGATGGGGACTAAGGAAATTGATCATGGTCGAACCAAGTCTAGGAGTCCATTATACATCATCATCCATTATGGTTTACATGGCTTTAACTTACACCCTTGGGCTTACAACGGTGTAGCCAAATGAAAAATGTAGGGTACCTCCTGGAGAGGTAACAACTGGCTCCAACTACGAGACGCGTGCTCTTCTCAAAGGGATGTGAGCACCCTGAAATATTTCACTTGTAAACCTGAAACAATCTCAAACAAAACATCAAATGATAGGAGAGGGAGTAGGACATGAAGTCTTGTCCCATCTTAGAAAGAAAAGTAAACCTAAACAAAATGCATATAATCTATGAAATGCAAATGCTAAAATTAAAAGTTAAACTAATGCTCATAATAGAGCTTATTCCAACAAACCAAAATTTCAACTAACATTACTATAGTACATAATTCCCTTAATAGTATCATCCATCACCTAAATAGAAGATTTTAAGAAGTTGCTTGTTGACAAGCAAGGGGATCTTCTCACCATGCAAATGGCTAATATAGAAAGAATTATTACATGCAATGCCTTGACTCTGATATGGGAAAGCCAGAGGCTTTCAAATTTACCATGGTTAACTTGTTTCTCACCTTTCTTGTCCCATAATGGTACTAAGTCACCTTCCTGAAATTTTCACTGGAGGGATTTCTTGTCAAACTTCTACTTAGACTTCTCTTGACTCTGAAAGAGATGATCATAAGCATGTCTCCATGTCTCGTCGAGTTCTATCAACTGGTTGATTCTTCCTTGCATAGCCTCTGCATCTATTGAAAATTGTTGCATTATCTTATACACTAGAAACTTTAGATGGATGGGTAAGATCACATCCATTCCATACACTAACTTAAAAGAGATTTTCCCTGTGGAATATTTCTTTGTAATTCGATCTACCTAGAGAGCGTATTTGAGTTGGTTGTCCCAACTACTCTTATTTTCACCAACTTTCTTCTTGATGATGTTCATTCAATTATTTTTTCTTGACTCGGCCAAACCATTTCCCTGTGGGTAATAGTTTGATGAACGTGACGAGATGATTGCATACTTGTAGAAAAAATAAGAAAGGTTGATTGAACTGAAGGCTTTAACGTTATTTGTTGTAATCTTTGTTGGAACACCAAATCTGGTGATGATTATGTTTTCTAATAAATTCATGACCACTTCATCTATTTCTCTGTTGGTTGGGATGGCCTCAACCCATCTAGTGAAGTAGTCTATCGTTGTCAATATCCACTTGTGACCATTGCTTGAATTATCCTTGAATTCCCCGATAAAATCCAATCCGCACTATTGAAAAGGTGCTTTGACCACAACAGGCTCCAAAGGTAATGTTGCTAACTTTCTTTTCCATGTGAAGAACTGGCATGAATGGCATTCTCTAATGAACTTGTGAACATATGCAAAGATAGTGGGACAATAATAGCCACCTCTAAGTATCTTGTGTGTGGTGGTCTTAGTTGCATCATGTCCACCATAAAGGCCCTGATGAAATTCCTATGTTAAGCTTGCTGCCTCTTATGGATCTACACATCTTAGGATAACATCATATGGATTTCTCCATCCTATCCCTTGATCAATGAAACAATACTTAAAGGATTTCAACCTCGAGGCTCTTCTTTTGTGCTCTACTAGATATCTCAAACTAGAAAGATGTCTCAGATAATATATAATGTCCCTGTACCATTTATGTTGTTCTAATCTCTAAGTAACTACATTGATCATACTATTATATCCATCTATGAGGCCAAGCACTTGTTCATAGCTTTATGTTATTAACTTCACCAACCCTGGTCCTTTTATTATCTTTGTGGATCTGATCTCTAGATTATAATCTTTATTTTGGCAACCCACTTTCCTCTTGTGCCCAAACAATACCGCTGTGAGAGTTTGTCTTTTTCTGTTAGGTGAGGCACAAAAGCTATTAATCTTGAATATCCAACATATGTTCTGAAATTCTTTAGTGACTTCACCAAAGCATTTGTGTGTTTCTTTATGTTGGTATAATTCAGTTCTGCATCTTTGAGCATCTTGCTCATATATGCAATTGGTTGTTCATTTCCTTAATCATTCTTTTGTAACAAGACACATGCAACAATACCATTAGAAGTAAAAGAAAATATAATGAAATCTTTTGAAAAATCAGGGCTTACTAATACCGATGCTTTGGTGATGGCATCTTTGGTCTAATGAAATGAATGACGCCCTATTTCATCCCATCTAAAAACCGTTTCTTTCTTTAAAAAATTGTTCATTGGTTTGAATATCTTTGATATATGTGGGAGGAAGCATCTAATGAAGTTGACCTTTCCCAGGAATGACTGCAATTCTTTCTAGTTCCTTGGCAATTTGATCTTTTGGATCCCCTTGATCTTTTCAAGGTCGATTCTGACTCCTTCCTTTGATACAATGTAGCCCAAAATTTTTCCTTTTGTTACACCTAAGATGGTCTTCTTTGGGTTAAGATATATTTCGTACATCCTGCATCTTTCGATGACCTGTTTGAGATGACTGATGTGATCCTTTCTATTCTTTGAGAGAACTATGAGGTGATCTTGATAGATTTCCATGGTCTTCCTGATAAGATCTCTGAATTCACAGTCCATGGCTCGCTAAAAAGTAACACATGCGTTTAGCAACCCAAATGGCATTATGATGTACTCGTATGTTCCCCAAAGAGTTGTGAATGTCGTTTTCTTTCGATCATCAAAATTAACCAATACTTGGTTGTATCCTATGATCCTATGTAACAACATCTCCATATCTAAAAGGGGGTAATTGTCCTTGATACATGCCTTGTTCAAATATTTGAAGACCACACATAATCTAATCTAACCCGTCTTCTTTCTGACTATCACCGTGTTTGACAACCAAGTAGTAGGCCTCGTCGGACTGAGGATTCTTGCATCTAGTAATTTATGCAATTCTAGCTTGACCATGGGAGCTAACTTGGGGTTGATCCTCCTCAACTTTTTCCTGAATGGCTTTGCTCCTGGTAGTAATGGTATAGTATGTTGAATGATATATCCTTTCTATGTCTTCAAATCGTCATACAACCAAGAAAATACATCTTTATACTCCATCACAAGCTTTCAGAGCTTTTCATTTTCTTCATTCGTTGTACCAACCTTGATCATCTTTAGATCTATAGTTGTTCCCACATTGATCTCTTGATACTCTTCAAGTTTTGTCATTTCTATCCTTCCTTTCAATGCATCATCTCTGTCAAACTTGGACTCCAAAGGCATTAAACCTGCAAATATCTTATTTGTGCATATTTCTTCCATGTAGTCATTGTCTCTCTCATCAGGGATATTCTTCTCAAAATCTTGGATGTTATGTAGCAAGATGAGGATTTGGTCATCATCTTCAAACACTTGCCAATTTTCTACATGGTCTAAAATGGAGGGCATGTAAAGTGCGACTATTCTATCATCATTTTTCAATTCGAGACATGGATGAAATAAAGATGTTGAAATTGCAAGCGCATCATCCTTCTCATTCTATGCTCAAGGTACTACTTCGAGGTCGATTTCCTAGAATTCTTTCATGGATAAAAGAACTACTAACCTGTATCTTTTTAGTCTTTCTTGCTTGCAAGCATAGTGTCCCTTAACTTGGCAAAAAATAAGGTCAGAATCACCTATGATATGTAAAACTTTAATTCCTAAGTCTTTATCCATATTTAAACCAAGTGGAAATGTTTCATATTCAGCCACATTATTCGTAGCTTCAAATTCTAATATGAAATAATAATAAAGGAGTTCATCGGAGGGAGAAGTAAACATAATACATGCACCATTACTTGACATGAAGCTAGCTCCGTCGAAATGCAATGTCCATTTATCATCGGTGTCTAAACAAACTATTCCCTATGTTGTGAATATTGTGTAGGCTCTGTTATCCCCGATATCTAGGGATAACTAGGAGATCATGTCTCGAGGCCCACAAGTCCTAGACATGGAGTACCGAGAGAAGGATTGACCTGAGCATGGCCCTGGAGGGCCCATCTTTCTTCTTCTTCGCTAGATTTGTCCTGTCAGCAGCAGTAGCTTCCATCACCACCGGCTTGGACTTGCATCGGAGAGGACTCTTGCTCCATGAGGTAATTGGTCCAAGGTATCATGGTATGTGTCATATTTGATTATAACCCTCTTATATATGCATTAGGTTCCTTTCATTTCTGATGACTGCTTGGATCTTACACTAATCCACTTGACCATTGTCGGGGTGATTGATGGGGTGACTT
>ML784067.1:199788-221881 GCA_009831015.1 Picea engelmannii | reverse complement strand
CCGAGATTTTAGCCTTACTCCTTGACTCCATTATACCCTAAGGCACTAGTCTAAGTATCCAACGTTGAGCCTTTTGTGTTAAAACAACCTTTTCAAACCTCTCAAATTTGAAACCCTACTAACCCTAGCGTCTTACTAACCCTCATTTGATGATGTCGTCATGCCTATTTTAAACCTTTGGCTGGTATAAAAAGTTGCGGCTAGGTCATCTAATGATAGATATTGATGTGTTGATTATTGTCATTGGCTAGTTTGCAAAACGTCCACTTCTTTACCTATCAAACTAACCCTAGAACTAGGTTGACGTCACCTTTAGTATAGTGACGCATCACTCTTGTATTGAATGAGCAAGTGATGATATTTTATGATAATTTGAAGATAGATTATATGCTTTGAACGTTGTATCATCTCCAGTGTTTATTGACAAGTGGTATTATAAGCCATAGCAATTTTTTGCAATCATTGACTTCGTCAATAATCACTGCTATATGTGCTCATATATATAATAAGGATAGTCATTAATTTATGAAGTACTAACCACTGTTGCACATTTTAGTTTTATTCACCTTGTATCGCAAACAGGTGCATGTTCTGTGGAATACCTTCATTTTGACTATCTTTCTTGGTAGTAATCTGTGAAGGGGAAAACCTACTTTGACCTTTTGAGCCTTAATCTCTTGATCCTTTTCCTTTCAATACCCCAGATTACTAGGGACGTCTCCCTTGGGATTAGCCACCCTGAATAGAAAGAGCCCCCCATCGAGGTGACAGTGGGTGGGGAAGCTCCTGTTACGCCAGTTTGACCTTTACTTTTAAGCTACCTGACCTAGACTACAAATTGAGCGATAACAGGCTCCAAATCCTTCATCTTGCCATACCAAATTATCTTCTTTGTTCTAGGGATCCTCAACATGACTTTCTTTGTAAGCTTCTCTAAATAGGGTAACCAATTTGTCGTCAGGACTCTGTATTGTGGAATAAGATAGATCCATCAATAATGTGTTGAGATTTGGGTACCTTGGAAAGTGGTCCCTGTTATCCCCCACTTTTAGGTATAACTAGGAGATTATGTCTCGAGGCCCATAGGTCCTAGACATGGAGTACCGAGAACCAGATTGACTTGAGCATGGCCCTAGAGGGCCACTCTTTTCTCCCTTTCAGTGCCTCCACTTTTTCAGTAGCAGCAGCAACATCCATCACCTTCGGCTTGGTCCTGTATCAAAGATGGTTCTTACTCGATGAGGTGATGAGTCCGGGTATCATGGTATGTGTCACTCTGATCCTCGAAACCTTTGAATATGTGCATTTGATTCCTTTGTTTCTAACAGGTGCTTGGGTCTTATGCTTGTCCACTTGACCATGTCTAAGGGGAATGAAAGGATGCCATAGCAATCTTGTGTCCATAGGTTTTGAGTTGTCACTGGGGGGATTTTTGAAAAATCATCATCCGTTCCCGTCATACATACCACTTTCCATCTTATTTCCCGCTCACCCATCCCGTACATTGGTCTGGGCATAGGGTTAGCCAATCATTTAGGGGTTGTACCTTACCTTGTGGGAAGAATGGGCTAAAGGCCTGGGGGGTAAAAGAAGACGACAATAAAATCCTAAGAATAAAACCTCGAGATGCTTTGCCCAAGGATCCCTGAGAAAACAATAAAAATCTTCTCAGCAAGAAATAGAGGGACCCGTAAAAATAAATCAAGACCTAGTTGACGGATAGGCGGTCTCATCACGACCCAGCCCATTAGGTCCATGGGTGCCTAACGATATGACACTACTAGCAGTTGGTTACTACGCCAGGGTAGTGGCTCTTGGTTGCATGGCCAAGAAAAAGGGGGTCTCATCATGAGCCAACCTTCTCATTTCCGTGAAAGTACTTGCGGGTAACATTGCCACCTCTAGTCCCCAAGCCAGGGAAGTGTCCCTTGACTAGATTCTTCCAAGAAAAAAACAATAAAAAGATAAAAAACAATAAGACAAGACCTCGTTAGAGGATAGGGGGTCTCATCACGAGCCAACCTATTAGGTCCATGGGAAACTAGCGGTATGACACTACCAACATCTAGTCACCATGCCAGGGTAGTGTCTCTTGGAGGCATAACCAAGAGAAAGGGGGTCTCATCACGAGCCAACCTTCTCATTTCCGTGAAATGCTTGTGGCTAACATTGCCACCACTAGTCACCAAGCCAGGGCAATGTCTTTTCACTAGTATCTTGGAAGAAAAAGAATGAAGATAAAAGGCATGAATGGGATTGGAAACATTGCATTCATGATAGGTGCAGCTCACCCACCACAGAGGCACCCACCAATAAGCCATCCCTGCTATCACTTCACCTTTTGCCCAGGCATCCCCATCCACCTCATCCAATTACATGACTTGGATTTGATCCTTTCCAGGAACAACCCTTTTTCCAGTAGACTCTATCCCAATAGGACGTCCTGTCATTTTCCCCAAACTTGTATTGCAAACTTGTATAATGTATTTAAGCACTAGACTGGGGTAAAGGGGTTTTATGCACATGTTTAATAAATATTGATGATTAGATGTGATTGACATTGCTATGATCCCTGTGACAGCTACACATGGGGAGATGATTGGTTCAGACCTCCATGGGGCTGAAGAGCCCACTAGATGGATGTTGAGACCCCATCAGGGGGCAGAGACAGGGTAGAGCGTTTGTACCAGGGAAGAGTAGAAGAATCCACCAGAGGCAGCTGAGAAGACCTGTACCTAGGGGGGTTGAGCCCTCTCCACAGGAACGTTAGCCTTGGAAGGCCTAGGACGTCTCCTAGAATTCCCATGACGTCACCCAGTAGTATGGATGTTTTGGGAGGCAGATATGGCAATTTTGGCATGTGTGGCAGCTTGGAGAATCCCAAGGAGTGTTAACATTTTTCTCTAGGAGGCTACATTTTCCCTAAAAGGGGATAACATCACCCTAGAAAGGGGATGACATCTCACTAATGCTTGATTAGGGTTTATTTTTAAGACATTTAATGTAAAACAGTATGATTTTGGTATTTTGGCCTTGTCGGCCTTTTAATGACCTAAAATGTAATTTAGGTCATTGGTATGCTATATATTGAGGGCTTTTGCCTTCATATTTGGATCATCTTTGACTCACTCAATAATGAGGCCTGAAATTTGCGCCATTTTGGGGGTTATTGGATGAAATTGTGCGGCACACTTATTGAAGGAAGACTTTTTTCTTAGCATTTTGGCATTTCTCTTGGTGGAAGGTATTACAACTACGGTTTTGCTATGTGATTTCTTGGTTAAATGTAAGTGAATTTCTATAGAACTTCTTGATTGAATGGTTGTAGTGTTGTTTTCTTGCATTTATTATTATAATTTGTTGAATCAAACCCTAGGTGACAAGCACACATTGAAGGTCCTTGTCTCATGTCCCTACCAAGGTTTTAAGCCATTTTATTTGCTGAAGTAAGATAGAGCCTTGCCTTGGCAACACTCTATTCTTTCTTTCTAGCATAGTAGTTTTACTTTTGTTGATCTAAGAAGGAGAGAGACGCATCAATTCCTAGGGTAGCCTACACTTGGTGAGTCGTCTTTCCCTAGGGTTTGACTAGTGAAGCCTTGCTCTAGCAACACGTCACTTTCAAACTCCCTTGTCTTGGATCAATCGTCTTTTGAGCTAGCTGTTTTTTCCATTTGAGCTAAATAAGGAGGAGAGAGCACCGAGGCCTAGGTTTTTCTACACCAAAATGAGCCTCTCTCCCCTAGGGTTTCATCTTTAAGGCCTTTCCATTGCAACACCTCAAATTTTAACTCTCTTGTCTTTAGTTTCATCATATTCACTTACTCCTTCAACCCTTGCGTCCTCTTTTTGACTCCATATACCCTAGGAGCACACTCATCTAGGGCCTTTTGTGTTGAGTAACTTGATCCTACAAACTTCCAAAACTTTGAACAAACCCTAACCATCACTAACCCAAGCCTAGACTAACCCTTCTAACCCTATCGTTGCCGTCATCTTTCTATGTTATAAACATCTATATGCAACACCTACTTTATCTTTGAAGCAATTGAATGATTGGTTAAGGCATTGTTTATAAAGTGTTGATATTGTTACATTGATTGCCATCAACATTTATTGTGAAGTGATATTGTAATCATTGCTATTGTACAACTTTGACTTGCTTCATCAATAATATTGTTTATCAATTGCTTATTATCAAAAAGTCAGTTGTTATATGAAGTACTAACCAACAAGCAAGCTTGCACATATAGTTTTATTGTTGCTTTGTCTTGGGCAGGTCCTCTTATTGGTTATTACTTCCGGTTATCTTTAATGGAAAAGCCGAACTTTCTGATCATATGGTGACTTGTGAGGGGGATCATTATCACTTAGCCTTGCTAAACCTTTTGCCTTCTCAAAACCCCAGGTTACCGGGGACATCTCCCCCGGGCCTTACCTCCCTAAATAGAAAGAACCTTCCCATCGAGGTGACAGTGGGTGGGATTGGTTAAGTTATGCCATTTTGACCTCTTTCCATCCATCTATTATCCTAACTACAAACTGTACGATAACATTTTGGTGTCGTTTTCGGGGAACACTGAGTCAATTCTCCTCAAGACGACACTTTTCGGTAATCCTTGCCTCAAGAGCCTTTATCTTACAAGCTTACCTGCTGACTCCACTTACGGTGTTTTCCCTTATCCTTTGATAATTTCAAGAAAATTATCTAGCAACTCCACTGATGACGAAGCCAACTATGACTTCACAATGGGACCCGGGAAACTACACGCCTTTAGACATGAGTAACATCCCGAGGTACCCTCAACATGAAATATCCCTGATCCCATTGATCAAGATATTTACTATGGATTTAGTGTTATGTCTCGCAGATCTGATACACTGGGGGTTTCTGAATGCGTTTTATCTTCAGATCTGATACTCTGGGGGTTTTTGGATGCATTTCACTTGTGTGCTTGAGATGTTTACGGTTATTGCATGTGCATATTTTATATTATGGTTTAAACAGTATATAGATGATGCATGTGGAAATAAAGAACATAAACCACCCAATAATATGTATTATGAGACTCAAGCATGGAAATACAATGACATACTGGAAATATAGAGAATATTCATCAGTTAGATCTCATGAATTGTCACTGGAATACAAGCAAATAACATAAAAATACCCATGATCAGAAGATGAAGGAAGATCTTATGCATGCACATATAGATCAACAAAATAGGTGATTCTGGAGAAGTACGATAACTGCTACAAGCTAGAAAACTCGTTCGAAAGGTTATACCCATCGGAATGAGCTAGAAACTATCCCAATAGAAGTGTCCTGGCCTCTAGACTAATACTAATGAGTGTCAGATGAAAAATCTAGTCTCGGATGCACTGGATCTCGACCCCTGGGGGGTTTGCGTGTCTCCCAGGACTCTAGATGCACCCCAAATGATTCCACCAATGAAATCAACTGCTATAGGACTCAAAACGATTGCCTCGCAAAATAAGGAACTGGGTCGGAAGGGTTTCCCCGGATCTACTCTGATGCTCCGTCTGCAACCCCAAATGTCCTTCCAAAAGAGTTGCGCCCTAAATGGATGGATGATGCGCTCTAAAGGATTCCACCGTCAGAATATGATGGAAAGTGGCTCAATCTAAGTTCCCTGGCTGGATCTCAATTGGATCGGAAGGAAACTGCAATCTGAGCTTTGACCTCATCCAACTCCACAAACCCTCAATTTGACTTGCACCCTCACTAGCTAATGTTGCGCAACACTGCAACTGGATGCTCCTGAATAGCACGGTGAAATGACTAGATGGTATCTCCGATGGGCTAGGGTGTGTCTCTCAACACCGAAACCGATCAATGGTGGTAGTTTCCTCCAGAAATCCACAAAACAATAGAAGTTGAATCTCTTCCTCCTCTGGGAACTTTCAACAACAAATCATAACAATGCATAATGAGGAATTAGGTCAAATTCCTCCCTTTATACCCTTCTCGATCTAATTCACCATTGATCTCACTTAATCTAGGCGTTTTTCCTCCTAAGGTGAATAATTAATTAATTAAGTCCCCCTTTAGCACCTTCTAGTTCTAATTCTTCGTTGACTTAGGCTTAAGTGACTTTTCCTAAGCTTTTTGGCTTAATTCATTGTTTAGCCACCAAATCACCCTTATTTCTCCATCTTGTTCCCTGTTTGTACCTGACTATAGTCTACGGGAACACATAGACTACTAAGTCACTCCCTGCTGACCCACTCTTGGGAATGAGACATCACAGTCCTCCCTTCTCGAGATTGTTTGTCCTCAAGAAACATCAATCCTAGGTGCTGCAAAATATGCTCTCCCTCCCATGTGGCATCCTCCACTGGAAGACCCCTCCATCTAACCAATAACTCCTTGATGACCCTGCTCCTCAACCTACAGTCTCTCTGCTCTAGTACCTCCTCCAGCACTAGCTCCAATTGGCCCTCCTCATCCAAAGGTGGCAACTCCTCTGAAATACTAATATGTTGTCCCACGGCCTTTTTAAGGCAAGAGACGTGAAAGATGTTATGAATCTTGCTACCCTCCTGTAGCTCTAGCACGTATGCCACCTCGCCTATCCTCTTGATGACTCTGTATGCCCCATAAAACTTTGGCTTCGGCTTCTCTGCTCCGCTCCTCTTCAAGGAGGACTATCTGTATGGTTGTAATTGTAGAAAAACCAAATCCCCTACCTCAAAACTGCGCTCGACTCTGTGACGGTCTATATATATCTTTTGTTGGTTCTGGTTCGTCTGCAAGTTCTCCCTCACTGACCGCATAATCCTCTGACTCTTCTCCACCCAGTCTTTGGCCCCCAGGACCCTGTTGTCCCCAAACATAATCTCCACAAAGGAGGGTGCATCGTATCCGTACAATGCCCTGAACGGTGACATCCTGATGGACATATGGTAAGTTGTGTTGTAACAATACTCACCCATGTGTAACCATATCACCCATGTGTGTTGTTGTCCCCCCACATAGTTCATCAGATACCCCTCCACCCATCTGTTGACAATCTGTGTCTGTCCATGTGTTTGTGGGTGGTAGTTGGTACTCGTAGCTAGCTTCGTGTCTATCAACCTGAACAACTCCTGCCAAAATGCGTTGATGAAGCACCCATCTCTATCACTGACTATCTGCCTAGGTAAACCATGCAACCAGAATACCTCCCTGAAAAACAACTTTGCTACCTATATGGCCTTGTCATTTGTGGGTATGGCAAAGAAATGTGCAAATTTGGTCAGTCTGTCGACCACCACAAATATACAGTCCCTTCCTTGCACTCGAGGAAGGCCTGTAATGAAATCCATAGAAATGCTCTCCCATTTCTGCTCTGGAATGGCTAGAGGTTGTAGCAGCCCTGCGGGGTGTGTCTGCTCGGACTTGTTCTGCTGACAAGTCGTGCAATCCTGGATATGTTTCAACACATCATCCTTAAGACCCTTCCATGAGAATCTCTCCCTGATCTGCCTATATGTTTTGAAGTACCCCTAATGCCCTGTTGTATGCGAATCGTGACACACCTTCAGAATTTTCCCCTTCAGGGTAGATTATGGAACCAAGTAGATCTGGTCCTTGTAGAAAATGACATCATCAAGAACCCGATATCTATCATCGACCATCTATCCATCCATCACCTCACAAGCAAATTTGTTTTTGGAGTACTCCACCAACAAATGAGCTTTCCAATTTGTACAAATGTCCATCATCGAACATCCTGCTGGCCTCCTGGACAAGGCATCTTCTACGATATTCTTTTTTCCCTTGACATACTCAATGTCAAAGTCAAAGGCTTGGATCTTTGAGACCCACTTTTGTTGTCTCTCACTGAGGTCTTTTTGATCTAGGAAATACTTAAGACTGTTATGATCAGACTTTACTGCAAATCTACTACCTACCGGATACTGCCTGAATTTGGTTAAAGCATGCATGATCATTAGCATTTCCTTGTCCACTGAAATATCCCTGATCCCACTAATCAGGATATTTACTACGAATCTAGTGTTTTGTCTTGTAGATCTGATACACTGGGGGTTTCTGAATGCGTTTTATCTTCAGATCTGATACTCTGGGGGTTTTTGGATGTGTTTCAGTTGTGTGCTTAAGATGTTTACGGTTATTGTATCTGCATGTTGTATATTATGGTTTAAACAATATATAGATGATGCATGTGGAAATAAAGAACATCAACCACCCAATAATATGTATTATGAGACTCAAGCATGGAAATACAATGACATACTGGAAATATAGAGAATAGTCATCAGTTAGATCTCATGGATCATCACTGGAATACAAGCAAATAACATAAAAATACCCATGATCAGATGATGAAGGAAGATCTTATGCATGCACGGATAGATCGACAAAATAGGCGATTCCGGAGAAGTACGATAACCGCTACAAGCTGGAAAACTCGGTCGGAAGGTTATACCCATTGAAATGAGCTGGAAATTGTCCCAATAGAAGTGCCCTGGCCTCTAGACTGATATTGATGAGTGTCGGATGACAGATCTGGTCTCGGATGCACTGGATCTCGACCCCTAGGGAGTTTGCACGCCTCCTGTGACTCTAGATGTGCCCCAAATGATTCTACCAATGAAATCAGCTGCTATAGGACTCAAAACGATTGCCTCGCCAAATTCAGAACTGGATCAGAAGGGTTTCCCCGGATCTGCTCTGATGCTTGGTCTGCAACCCCAAATGTCCTTCCAAAAGAGTTGCGCCCTAAATGGCTAGATGATGCGCTCTGAAAGATTCCACCATCAGAATATGATGGAAAGTGGCTCAATCTAAGCGCCCTGGCTGGATCTCTATGCATGATCGCTCTGATACCACTGAAATATCCTTGATCTCACTGATCAGGATATTTACTACGGATCTAGTGTTCTGTCTCGTAGATCTGATACACTGGGGGTTTCTGAATGCGTTTTATCTTCATATATGATACTCTAGGGGTTTCTGGATGCATTTCAATTGTGTGATTAATATGTTTACGGTTATTGCATGTGCATGTTCTATATTATGGTTTAAACAATATATAGATGATGCATGCGGAAATAAAGAACATCAACCCCCAATAATATGTATTATAAGACTCAAGCATGGAAATACAATGAAATACTGGAAATATAGAGAATATTCATCAATTGGATCTCATGGATTGTCACTGGAATACAAGCAAATAACATAAAAATACTCGTGATCCGAAGATGAAGGCAGATCTGATGCATGCATGGATAACTCGGCAAAACAGGCGATTCTGGAGAAGTACGATAACCACTACAAGCTGGAAAACACGTCTGGAAGGTTGTACCTGTCGGAATGATCTAGAAAATATCCCAATAGAAGCACCCTGGCCTCTAGATTGATACTAATGAGTGTCGGATGACAGATCTGGTCTCGGATGCACTGGATCTCGACCCCTGGGGGGTTTGTGCGTCTCCCGAGACTTTGGATGCGCCCCAAATGATTCCACCAACGGAATCAGTTGCTATAGGACTCAAAACAATCGCCTCACCAAATGCGGAACTGGGTCGGAAGGGTTTCCCCGAATCTGCTCTGATGCTCCGTCTGCAACCCCAAATGTCCTTCCAAAAGAGTTGTGCCCTAAATGGTTGGATGATACGCTCTGAAGGATTTGACCATCAGAATCTGATGGAAAGTGGCTCAATCTAAGCTCCCTGGCTGGATCTCAACTAGGTCGGAAGGAAACTGCAATTCGAGCTCTGACCTCGTGCAACTCCACAAACCCTCAATCTGAATTGCGCCCTCACCGGTTGATGCTGCGCAACACTGCAACTAGATGCTCCTAAATAACACAGTGAAATACCTAGATGGTATCTCCAATGCGCTAGGGTGTGTCTCTCAACACCAAAACTGATCAATGGTGGTGGTTTCCTCCAGAAATCCACAAAATAGTAGAAGTCGAATCTCTTCTTCCTCTGGGAACTTTCAACATCAAATCATAACAATTCATAATGAGGAATTAGGTAAAATTCCTCCCTTTATACCCTTCCATATCTAATTCACCACTGATCTCACTTAAACTAGGCGTTTTTCCTCCTAAGGTGAATAATTAATTAATTAATTCCCCCTTTAGCACATTTTCGTTCTAATTCTTCATTGTCTTAGGCTTAAGTGACTTTTCCTTAGCTTTTTGGCTTAATTCATCGTTAAGCCACCAAATCACCCTTATTTCTCCATCTTGTTCCATGTTTGTGCCTGACTATATTCTACGGGAACACATAGACTACTAAATCACTCCCTGCTGGCTTACTCTTGGGAACGAGACATCACACAACAAATGCCCTTTGAATACAAAACTTTGCTCCCTAGATTAACCGGCGGTGATAGAGAAAGAGTTGACTATCACATGAGAAACTTCTGGGATTTCTTCCTATCCTACCCTGTCATTGATTATGTTGAGGACGTGGACCTGGAACTTTTCTCAGCCAACCTTTGTTGCAATGCTAAAGAGTGGTATGACAACCTCCCTGATGCCATCATCGCAACTATGGAGCAATTTGGGGAAACCTTTCTTGAGAGATGGGGTATTCAGTTGGAAGACATCCCGATACTACTAGAAAAAATTAAGAATATAAAGCAAGTTGAGGATGAAACTGTCAGAGACTTCCAGGATAGATTTGAGAACATGCTGTATCAAATTCCTGAAATCCATCATCCCGAAGAGAAGTACCTTGTCCATCTCTATACCCGTACCCTTTTGGCACATATGGGTTTTCCCCTTGATAAGAGGGCCCCAAGGATGTTGAACGAAGCTTACAGCATAGCTGCAAGAATCGAGGAGAACATCTCTTTATCTGAGATAAGATACCTCTTTACCTCAAGTACTCTTAGTAGGGAAAGTTTGTTTGCCCTTGAGAACTTCATTGTTGATTTCCAAGAAGAAGGGGAACAAACCACAGATCAACAAGGGATTTTTGAAGACACAGTTGAGGAGCTGGAACCTAATGACGAAGTATCAACATGCCCTCCTCTCTCTGATGAGGCCATCCGAGAGCCTATTTCTCCTGCACAACAAAAGGACGATGAGGTTAGTTGCTTTATTTCTCAGGATTCTGATGACACCTTGTTCCATGATTTAGCAAATGAAGGAGAAATGGAATCCTTGAACGAAGTGGATCTTCCTTGTTGTACAATCAAAGATGAAGGGGAAACTCATGAGGATAAGACAGTAATGCATGTTGAAGATACTCAAGTCCTCAAAGCTCCTACACAAGAAGAAACAAGCATTGTAAGTCACCCTCCTATCCATGATTTTGATGATTCTCTGTTTTATCACTTAGGAAAAGAGGAGGAGATGGGTCAGCCTTTGAATGTTTTGAATCCTCCATGTTATGATGTCAATACTGACATAGTTGATATTGATGAGTTCATACATGTTGGAAGACGTAAATGGGATATAGTTGGTTTTGATATGGACCCCATTTATGACATTGAGAATTATTCCCAGTTGTTTCCTTCACAGTTATCACGACAGATTACCTTTGATTTTTGGCAACAAGGGGATGATATATTTACCGATGCTCCCCAAACACCCAAGGTTGACCTAGTACTATATTTTCCTGACGATTTTCAGTCTTACCTTGAGGGTTTTGATGAGTACTCCTTCGAGCACTTGGATTTATTCTATGAACATGATTATCAACCACCGTTGTGCTCAGGTTTTGATAGCAGTGAGAACAATGTTTTCCCAAAGAAGGATTCTCATGACATCTTTCTTCAGCCACCTCTTATTACTTTACCTTGTTGTATCATTAAAGGTGTAGTTGGGAATTATATCCTTTGTATCGAGTTTCCTCTGAGGAAAACCCTAGAGTCTGAGGGTTGGTTGAGTACTACAAGTTTAAGTCTATCATATCAGTTTCTTAACTTTCCCTTGAGAATTTTCCAGTCATCTGCTAAGTCTTTGTCGATCCCTTCCTTGACTTCAAAACGTGAGGACATCCTAGGTAGCCAGTTTACATATCTTTTGAGTCAGTGTTCTGAACCTTGGATTTTTCATGACCCCTTCCTGAAGTGGATTGAGTACTTTCCTCGAAGATTGACGTGGCATGATTTTATCCCTCCCACCCACCTCCATGAGTTAGACTTTGTGATTTCCGATGATATGATATATGTTCTAACCCATGTCATTTTTGTGCTTGATTTATCACAGTTTTGGTCTATGATGAAGCACAAAGGCAGGTATTGTGGGGCGTTGCTAGATTGGTTTCATTGGTCATTTGACTACACCTAACATCCATCCAGCAGGTGAGTACAGGTAAGTAGGTAGGCATTTGCATTCATTGTATATACCATTTGCATTGCATTCTAGAGTAGATTGCTTTCACATTTGTACATATGATTGATTTTATCACCACCCCAAATGGTTACCGGTGTTTTCTATTGAGATCAAGCAGGTTACAAGTAATGCCAGAGATGCTGAGGTTGTCGTGTGCTCTACGATGAGCACATGTCCCCGAGTTGGAGCCAGATGTTATCCCCCACTTTTAGGGATAACTAGGAGATTATGTCTCGAGGCCCACAGGTCCTAGACATGGAGTACCGAGAGCCAGATCGACTTGAGCATGGCCCTGGAGGGCCCATCTTTTCTCCCTTTCAATGCCTCCACTTTGTTAGTAGCAGCACCAGCGTCCATCACCTTCGGCTTGGTCATGTATCAAAGATGGTTCTTGCTCCATGAGGTAATGAGTCCGGGTATCATCGTATGTGTTACTCTGATCCTCAAAACCTTTGAATATGTGCATTTGATTCCTTTGTTTCTAACAGGTGCTTGGTTCTTATTCTTGTCCACTTGACCATGTCTGGGGGCAATGATAGGATGCCCTAGAAAGCTTGTGTCCATAGGTTTTGAGTTGTCACTAAGGGGATTTCTGAAAAACCATCGTCCATTCCCATCATACATACCACTTTCCATCTTATTTCCTGCTCACCCATCCCATACATTGGTCTAGGCATAGGGTTAGCCAATCATTTAGGGGTTGTACCTTACCTTGTGGGAAGAATGGGCTAAAGGCCTAGGGGGTAAAAGAAGTCGACAATAAAATCCTAAGAATAAAACCTCGAGATGCTTCGCCTAGGGATCCCCAAGAAAGCAATAAAAATATTCTCAGCAAGAAACAAAGGGACACGTAAAAACAAATCAAGACCTAGTTGAGGGATAGGGGGTCTCATCACGAACCAGCCTATTAGGTCCATGGGTGCCTAACAATATGACACTACTAACAACTGGTTACCACGCCAAGGTAGTGGATCTTGGTTGCATGGCCAAGAGAAAGGGGGTCTCATCACGAGCCAGCCTTCTCATTTCCATGAAAGTACTTGTGGGTAACATTGCCACCTCTGGTCACCAAGACAAGGCAGAGTCCCTTGACTAGCTTCTTGAAAGAAAAAAACAATAAAAAGATAAAAACCAATAAGACAAGACCTCGTTAGAGGATAGGGGGTCTCATCACGAGCCAACTTATTAGGTCCATGGGCATCTAGCGGTATGAAACTACCATCATCTAGTCACCAAGGCAGGGTAGTGGCTCTTGGTGGCATAGCCAAGAGAAAGGGGGTCTCATCACGAGCCAACCTTCTCATTTTCGTGAAATGCTTGTGGCTAACATTGCCACCACTGGTCACCAAGCCAGCGCAGTGTCCTTTCACTAGTATCTTGGAAGAAAAAGAATGAAGATAAAAGGCATGAATGGGCTTGGAAACATTGCATCCATGACAGGTGCAACTCACCCTCCACAGAGGCACCCACCAGTAAGCCATCCCTGCTATCACTTCACCTTTTGCCCAGGCATCCCCATCCACCTCATACACTTACATGACTCGGATTTGATCCTTTCCAAGAACAACCCTTTTCTAGTAGACTCTAGCCCAATAGGACGTCTTGTCACTTCCCCCAAACTTTTATTGCGGAATTGTATAATGTCTTTGAGCACTAGACTGGGGTAAAGGGGTTTTATGCACATGTTTAATAACTATTGATGATTAGATTTGATTGACATTTCTATGATCCCTGTGACTTATGAGCCCCCTCGAGGGCATAGTTGTTGATGTGCAGGATCATGCCCGACGAACAGGTACCATGTTAGACAGGTACAGATGGGGAGATGATCAGTTCGAACCTCCATAAGGCTGAAGATCCCACCAGATGGATGTTGAGACCCCAACAGGGGGCAGAGACAGAGCAGAGCGTTTGTACCAGGGAGGAGCAGAAGAATCCACTAGAGGCAGTTGAGTAGACCTGTACCTAGGGGGGTTGAGCCCTCTCCATAGGAACGTTGGCCTTGGAAGGCCCAAGACGTCTCCTAGGATTCCCATGATGTCACCCAGCAGTATGGATGTTTTGGGAGGTAGATATGGAAGATTTGGCACGTGTGGCAGCTTGGAGAAGCCCAAGGAGGGCTAACGTTTTGCTCTAGGAGTCAGCATTTTCCCTAAAAGGGTCTAACGTCACCCTAGAAAGGGGATGACGTCTCACTAATGCTTGATTAGGATTTAAATTCAAGACATTTAATGTAAATCAATATGATTTTGGTTTTTTGGCCTTGTCGACCTTTTAATGACCTAAAATGTAATTTTGGTCATTGGTATGCTATATATTGAGGGTTTTTGCCTTCATATTTGGATCATCTTTGACTCACTCAATAGTGAGGTCTGAAATTTGCGCCATTTTTGGGGTTATTGGTTGAAATTGTGAGGCGCACTTGTTGAAGGAAGACTTTTTTCTTGGAATTTTGGCATTTCTCTTGGTGGAAGGTATTACAACTACGGTTTTGCTATGTGATTTCTTGGTTAAATGTAAGTGAATTTCTGCAAAAATTATTGATTGAATGGTTGTAGTGTTGTTTTCTTGCATTTATTATTATAATTTTTTGAATCAAACCCTAGGTGACAAGCACACATTGAAGGTCCTTGTCTCATGTCCCTACCAAGGTTTTAAGCCATTTTATTTGCTGAAGTAAGATAGATCCTTGCCTTAGAAACACTCTATTCTTTCTTTCTAGCCTAGTCGTTTTACTTTTGTTGAGCTAAGAAGGAGAGAGACGCATCAATGCCTAGGGTAGCCTACATCTGGTGAGTCGTCTTTCCCTAGGGTTTGACTAGTGAAGCCTTGATCTAGTAACACGTCACTTTCAAAATCTCGTCTTGGATCAATCATCTTTTGAGCTAGCCATTTTTTCCATTTGAGCTAAAGAAGGAGGAGAGAGCACTGAGGCCTAGGTTTTTCTACACCAAAGTGATCCTCTCTCCCCTAGGGTTTCATCTTTGAGGCCTTGCCATAGCAACACCTCAAAGTTTAACTCTCTTGTCTTTAGTTTCATCATATTCACTTACTCCTTCAGCCCTTGCGTCCTCTTTTTGACTCCATATACCCTAGGAGCACACTCATCTAGGGCCTTTTGTGTTGAATAACTTGATCCTACAAACTTCCAAAACTTTGAACAAACCCTAACCATCACTAACCCAAGCCTAGACTAACCCTTCTAACCCTATTGTTGTCGCCATATTTCTATGCTATAAACATCTATATGCAGTATATAATTTATCTTTGAAGCAATTGAATGATTGGTTAAGGCATTCTCTATAAAGTGTCGATATTGTTACATTGATTTCCATCAACATTTATTGTGAAGTGATATTGTAATCAATTCTATTGTACAACTTTGACTTGCTTCATCAATAATATTGTTTATTGATTTCTTATTATCAGAAAGTAATTTATTATATTAAGTGCTAACCAACAAGCAAGCTTGCACATATAGTTTTACTGTTGCTTTGTCTCAGGAAGGTACTCTTATTGGTTATTACTTCCGGTTATCTTTATTGGCTATAAGCTGGACTTTCTGATCAGGTGGTGACTTGTGAGGGGGATCATTATCACTTAGCCTTGCTAAACCTTTTGCCTTCTCAAAATGCCAGGTCACCAGGGATGTCTCCCCTGGGCCTTACCTCTATAAATAGAAAGAACCTTCCCATCGAGGTGACAGTGGGTGGGATTGGTTCAGTTACGCTAGTTTGACCTCTTTTAATCCATCTATTATACTAACTACAAACTGTGTGATAACAATCCCCTTGTGTTTGTGAGTTTCTAAACGCATGAGGGAAGTACTTTGTACCTTGTACTATGTACTTTGTGTCTAATTTCACTTTGACTTAGGAGATTTAAGTCAAAAGTGAAATTTGGTCATTTTAGCCTAAAGTGACAATTAATTCACAAAGTGGGTGAATTAATAGACATAAAGTGAAACTATGGAAACTTAAGTAAAGTGGGTTTTGGTTTGAGATTTAGATGAGTTGATCTCAACCATTGATTAGGGATGAGATGAGATGATCTCAACCATTGATTAGGGATGAGATGAGATGATCTCATCCACCCAATATTTAGGTTTCCTTATGCATCCTAAAGGAGGGCGCAAGAGGCCAAGGAGAGGCCATTCACTCATTTGTTCACTCCTTGAGTTTGAGAGAGAGCAAGAGGATGAGGTTTCAAGCATTGGGAGAGGAAAGCTTGGGTGCCTCCTTTAATGGAGAGAGTCAGCAGTCTTAGTGCCCAGTTTATTTGGTGTGGATATTCCAGTTCTAAGGAGGGCGCATCATCAGTGGGGAGTACTTAGAGAGATCAGATTGCAGTGAGGTATGTTTCAGAGGGAGGCTACTCATCAGTATTAGAGTATTGTGGAGGGGTTTCCAGATCAAAGCTTCCAGTTGGCATCTGGCTTCATTTCAGTGGTCTTGGTAGCATTTATGAGGGGTGCACCATCCTAGGGCGCTCTTCCTTCTTGTGGACTTGTGTTTTAGCTTGGATCAATCTGCTATTGTATCAAGTTCATCTATATTTTGTACTTGTTGTATTCCACCATCTATTTTCCTCATATATAGACATATATTCCAAACTGGTTTTCCCCGAGGGGGTTTTATCCAAGGTCATGTTGACCAAAAATTCCTGTGTACATTTTCATGTGTGCTAGAGTGTAGAACTGCTTTATTTTCAACTATAAAGATCTCTAGGTGTGTTATATTTATCTTAGCTGATTTGTCTTAGTATGCATGTGCTAACCCTTGGTGACTAAAACTACATGCTAGAGCACCTAAAATTGTGAATGTAACCGTAACAAATCAGCAATAAGTTCATGAACTGTTGGTTATCCTAAAATAACAACAATACTGTCATTGATAGTTGAAACTTAGAGCCAACTTCAAGTCAAAGACAAACCTAACTGAAAGCTTGATAGGACCTGGAAAATCTTCTTAATGTGCCACCAAGTTTGGTGGACCATTCCCGATATAACCACATTCTACATGTTGTTGGGATGTCAAGAACAACTACATCCCATTGTAATCATGACATCCGGGCGTTTTTCCAAATGAACTTGTAAATCCTTAATTACACCAATAGTCAAGATCTGTCGTGAATCAAAAGCACACACATTCCTATAAGGCTTGGAAGTATTCAATCCCATCTTGTTTGTAACTTCAAGTGAAATGACATTCATTCTTGCTTCATTATCCATCATACAGTGGTGAAAAATCCAATCTGTGACAACGAGTGATACAAAAATTGGTTCATGTTGGCCATTTGATTCAAAAGTGTTGGACAAGAATAATGGAGGATCAATTTTTGGCTCTGGTGATGATTGTGCACTGTCTGCTACTTCAAAACCAAGAACTTTTCCAATCTATATCTTGAAATCCGAACTCTTCACTATTTCTTCCAATGGAACTAGCACCTTGATGTTATTTTCCCATCCTATAAGATCAATAGCCAAACTACAACCCACTGTTTATTTGTTGTACCTGAGCTAGGGGTGTTAAACTTGACATTTCCTTTTATTTAGAGACCCCCTATCCTTTCTAAGAGATCTTAGGAGCCTTTATATTTCTGCGTGTATATACCAATCCATATTTTTTATTTATCTAATTGATATTTTCCTGGGATAATCTTCTTCCAGATCCTGGTGCTCTTTTGTTAGGATTAACTTGGTCCTTTGCACCAAATGTTGATATCTCTAAACCACTTGTCATCATGTTCAATGAATCTAACGGCCTTGTACCTTCTGCAACCGCTTCCAACAGTGCCTCGTGATGGTATAGGCAAGTATCCTCTGCATGTAAAGCCTTACATATATTGCAACAGTATGGATACAAATGATTTACTACATTTGTTCTATCCAAGTTGTTTAGAAGTCTTGGATTCGAAAGTGAACCCTCCAGCACATTTCTAGGTTGGAATATGTTCTATTATGCATGTTGTTGCATATTTTGTACAATCTTCTCTAACCTTGTCATTTTGTCCTACGTTATTGTGTGCACCTGAGTGACCACCAAGTGTAATTGTTTCATCTGTTCAGATAACACCATGAATTCATCTAAAGACTCTGTAGAAGAGGAAGCCTTTTCCTTTGACTCTAACCTTTCCCTTGGAGGGGCGATGATATCCAACTTGCCTGACATCTCATAGTTGGTGTCCAATCTTTTTTCCTTTTCCTTTGCATCTGCCAATGTTGTAGGTTAAGTTTGAAAATTAAGGAGAAGGTTGAACATTCCTTGAAATGCATTCAAGTAGTAAGTTAGTTTTGTTTGTGCTATAGGTGCTTGGGTAGCCAGAATGTCCTTCAAAATCTTGTCGAATATTTTGTTAAAATCACTCATTAATGGATTCATTTTCCTTTATTTTAATAGATGTATGTCTATTAAATAAAAATCTAATATCTTTCGTTTTAGTCCATCTATCAAAGAAAATGTGTTGTAGTTTTTCAAGAGTCAATACTAGCATCAAGCAAACTTTCTAGCCATCTACCGGCACCACCACTCATAGCAAGAGCGAAACATTTAAACAAAACATCTAACTCGGTAATGCGGGTATATCTAACACCCTGTGTGAACTTCTCTGAGTAATCATTGGCTCCTATAGAGCTATCTCCATTAAAAGGAGGTATATGTTTATGGGAGTCTGGGAGATTATGAGGATACCCCACAATGTTAGTGAAATCAAAAGGTTTACAACAATCAGTCAATCAAAAATCCATGTTTTAACAAAAAGTTGTCTTATATCATAAACGGATTCAAATTGTAAATGTTTATTTACCTCCCTTGCTCTTACCCATTGGTTTCTTATTCATTAAAATATCTCAAGCTCGAGAGTGTATAAGATCTCACCTTGAGAGTCAAGTCTTGTTTTGTACCTTTGTGTCTGATGTGGTTCAGGTGGAGTTGTCAGGTGAGTTCCTGCAAGTTAGTGTACAATGTAATACTAACGAAATACTCATCAAAGTACAAAGCAATAAATTTTACCGATATATGTTGTTGATGACCCTTGATTTAAAAAAACTTATTTCCTGACAACACCACCTAAAAATGCTACTAACCAAACTAACAGTCCTCCAAAGTTCTCAAACTGCTAGAACAACAACACAAAATATAGGTTCCCAATGTCACCAAAATACATATCCTTCCTTGCTCAAGCCAAACTCCTACACTAAAAGGCTCTAGGAGGATTTCCGCCAAGTTCACTTCACCTCAAAGGATCTTGGGACCAATGCCTAAACAAAAAACACGAGCTGAAGGTAGGATTTAATTGTTTAAATGACTTGTTGAACTAATAAATAATGCAGAAAATAAAAACAACAAAACAACAAGCTAACTTACCCCAATCTACCAAAATATTGGTAAAGATAATGCACAAGGAGGGGTTTGATACTCTTACTACTTCGCGAATGATTTGTATTATCTATACCTTGGATAGAGTGGCTCGAAATAAGATGTTTCCTCGCTTCCCTATTATATTATACCCGCAAAAACAGATAAAAACACATAAAACAACAAGGAAAATGACCTTTTGAGGCCCCCCACAAGTGTATAATCACACTAGATCAATGGATTTGTGGGTGGAAAGGATAGGGAAGCAAGGTGTGAGGGAATACTATGCCCTAGATGCTTCAGATCTATAGTAAAAGTAGTTTCTTGCTAGCTGGAAATTACCTTTGCAGAAATAGGGTTCAAATCCCCTTAGGGTCAAAACCCATAAATGAATTCCAGCCAACAAGTGTTGGAGAAATTTATATTTTCGACACACTAGTTCAGTGGGAGTTAACTGACCAGTTCTAATTTAGACTTTCTATTTAGACCATCACTATTATGCATCCATGCATTCATAAGGAAAGCTAATTGCTTGATTGCTTTTCTTCATTATGGAATGTTCTTTCCTATATATGAGTGTATTCCACTCATTCATTGTATCACAATGATCATCATTGTATAGCTTATTGAAATAGTGTGAATATATTTTCTCATTCTTCCATATTGAATCTCTTGTCCTTTCTTGATAAGCTTTGTTTGTACTTGTTTTATCTAGATCTCCTATGCAAGTTTCGATGAAACATTGACATGCTATCAGAGCTACGTTGCTTGGAGCAAAGCCATACAAGCCAAAGAAGAGGAAAAATGGAGTTTCGGTGAGAAAAATCAGTGTAACAGACATTGTCGCAGCCTTTCTTAGTCGAAAAGTGTGATAAGTTGAAGTTTTCGCACCTTCTCCCTGTGGAAAGGTGCGACAGTCGCACTCTAGCCTTTCGGTGTTTTCAATCCTGGACCTGTCACACCCTAGTACACTACCAAATTGTGACAACTAGGATCATGTCGCTCTTTGTATGAAGGAAAGGTGTGACATCCTCTTAAAGTGTCATTTTTGGAGTGATTTCTCAATTTTTTCCCTTGCAAATTGAGAGTAAATTTTACGGTTTCTCAAAAACAGTGGGAGAGATAGATACGACACCAATTCTTCAGTCAAACTTGGTGGTAATTCTCACACCATACAATTATTTTGAATGGATGTCAAAGGCAGAATTCCAATTCAAAAGGAAAGGACTGTACAATTTGACGATGGGGGCAAAAGCAGAACCTACATCAACAAATGAGAAGACTAGATGGGTGAACTGAAAGGATGATGCCACATGAATTCTTCTTGAATTGATTTCAATTGATGTATGGTTTCATGTTTCCGCATGCAAGAATCCAAACGTGATTTAGACCAACTTGGAAAGTCTGTTTGGAAAGTAGGATGAGATGAGAGGTCATATGCTTGAGGTAGAGTTGAATACCTTGGATCCTAAAAATTTTGATAATATACAGGATTTCTTTACCCAGTTTAAATCGTTGATAGATCTTGGCATCTTGTGGTATTGATCAAACCAACTTATTCTAAAAATCTTGGCTAAGTTAGGACCAGAATATGTTTTCTATGTCTCCACTTTCCATTCTAGCAGATATCTCTTGGGAACAAAGTGGAATATGCATGTACCATGGAGTAGTTCACTGATTCTCTCACACAAGAGCAGGAAAAACTCATTCAGATGGGCCTAATTAAGGAACCCAAAGCACATGCACTCACCATGAAAGATGGGAAAGGGTCATCCAATCATAAATCCAAACATAAAGGAAAGGTTAAACAGAAAGAAAAGGAGGGATATTCCAAACCCTTCAAGGATTCTTCAGGTTCCAAAGACTCTTCAGGTTCCAAAGAGAAGAAGAAAAAGAAGGGAAAGCAGTGCACTTACTGCAATTGATCCAAGAATTTTTGTGAGAACTTTCTCTACAAAAATCTATGATGAGGATATTTTACTGACGCTTAATTGCATGTGAACATGAGTAAATAATCATTAAGCATTTCATATGAATGTGAAAAAAATTGTCATAATTATGTGCATACATGTAATTAAATCTCTACTTAATCAAGCGAGAAGGCAAACAAAACTCACATATATAATTCAACACCCATGTGTTAACGAAGTTCACCAAAGTCTTTTGGCTACATCTCTGGATCCACTTGGAATACGAAACGCTTTATTATCCTTCCTTTACCAGGTTTGAAACTTTCTCACAAAATGTGGCACATGCTCCATATAGGGTTTGTTATCGCACGGTTTGTAGGAAAGGGCCAAGGGCTTGAAACCGGCGTAACAGGAGCTTCCCCACCCACTGTCACCTCAATGGGGAGCTCTTTCTATTCAGGAGGGCAAGTCCAAGGGAGACGTCCCTAAGGCAATCTGGAT